>OU015760.1:85274495-85316874 GCA_907169655.1 Acomys percivali
TGTCCAAACCTTTCTGGTTTTCAGACTCTCCATTGAAAAATTAAGTGTTATTCTGAAGGGTCTGCCTTTATATGTGATTTGGTCCTTTTCCCTTGCAGCTTTTAATATCCAATCTTTGTTCTACACTTGGTGTGTTGGTTATTGTGTGTTATAAGCACTTTCTTTTCTGGTCAAATTATTTAGTGTTCTATATGTCTCCTGTACATTGATCGGCGTTTCTTTAGATTTGAGAAATTTGCTCTAATGATTTTTGTTTAAAAAAATATGTTTCATCCCCCTGACCTGAGTTTTGTCTGCTTCTTCTGAATATAGTAGCCATAAATTTGGTCTTGGTATAGTGTCTCAGATTTCCTGGATGTTTTATGTCTAGATGTTTAAATATTTAACATTTTCTATGAACTGAGGTATCCATTTCTTCAATCTTGTCTTCAAGACTTAAAATTCTCTCTTACATTTAATACAGAAGTTGGTGAGGCTTTCCTTTGTGCTTTTTGTTTGAACTCCTGAATTTTTTTTTTTATTTTGAGTCTTATTTCATTTTGTTCTTCTTTAGTGGTTCTATTTCTTTGTTAAATTCTATTTTCATATTTGGGATTTTTTGATTGTTTATTTTCATTATCATTTTATTTATTTACTTTTTTTTTAGATAGACAAGGTCTCTTTATTAGTATCACTGACTGTCCTGGAATTTGCTTTATGGACCAGGCTGACCTTGAACTCACAGACATTCACCTGTCTCTGCCCTGAACTCTCCAAGGCTAGGATTAAAGCATGTGCCACCATACCCAGTTGTGTTCATGGTTTTCATTGAAGCATTCATTCATATCCTTTCTATATTTTTTAACATATTCACAATTGCTATTTTTAAACTCAACATTATTCATTGTAACTCTCCAACTACACAAAATCTTTTTCAGGGGCCCCACAGCCACCACACCTGACAGGGATCCAGCTAAACTCCCAGTAGTTTCTTCCCTTCCTTTATTCTGGTCTTCCTAGGGTACTCAGTCCTGCCACCATTACTTCCCTCAGCCAATCTTCCCAGCACATATCCATTCCCTTAGGACTTGTAACTATTCTGTCTGATCCAATGTAACCCTAGTGTTCTGCCTCTACTGCTTTCCAGACTCAGAGCCAGACTCTGAATCTGACTTAAGAGGCCTTTGGAGTTGGCCCCTTCCCCAAACCAGCTAGCCCATCTCCCATGCTATCTCTTGTCCCCTGCTCGGATCCTTAGAGTGTGGATCCAGAGTTCCAACCATAACTTATGATCTGTAATCATTTAGAATCTGATCCTGAAATCCCCAAGACTAAACTAAGCACTATTCTGCTGGTCCACAACCTTTAGATTAGGGTAACAGCCACCAAAGAATGCAGAACTCATGGTATAAATGAAAGACTAGATAGCTACTAGACAAACACCACAAATGTTATAAGGAGATATACCTAGGTCCTAGAGCAAAAACACAAGCATAAACAATCAACACAATATACATTCTTCAGCATCCAGGAACCTTATTGGAATATCTCTAAAAACAAACAAACAAACAAACAAAAACAATTCAATTTAAACATAAGACAGTGTCTTAAAATGTGTATGAGTGTTTTTCCTTCATGTATGTCTGCATTGCATTTGTGTACCTGGTGCATACAGAGGCCAGAGGAGTGCACCACATCCCTTGGAACTGTAGTTACAGATGGTTTAAGCTGCTGTCTGAGTGCAGGGAATTGAGCCAAGTACCTCTGGATGAGCAGTTAGTGTTCTTAACTGCTGAACCTCCATCTCCCCAGCCTCTACCATTTTTTTAAAATAAAGATATGTGAATATCTTGACAAGATAATGACATTGAATTTATCCCACATGTTGAACCAGGAAAACAGTGAATTTTGAAAGAAAAGCCCAACCGTGGGGAGGTTCTATTTGCTCCCATCAAAGTTTGAAGTATTGTTTACAAAGCTAATGATTACATTAATACTTGAAGCTATAAAAATAGTGAAAGAAATTGGTTTTGGAAAAACAAGCAATTTAAGAAGCTACATAAGGCTGGGAGTGCCTTTAATCCCAGCACTTGGGAGGCAGAGGCAGGCGGATCGCTGTGAGTTTGAGGCCAGTCTGATCTACAAAGCAAGTCCAGGACAGCCAAGGCTAACACAGAGAGACCTTATCTCAACCCCTGCCCCCCCAAAAAGAAGCTTTATAAAATCATGGGTTTTTTGGCTATGCTTGGTGTTACACGCCTTTAATCTTAGCACCTGGGAAGTAGCGGCAAATGGATTTCTCTGAGTTCAAAGCCAGCTTGGTGTATATAACAAGTTCCATGCCAGCCAAAGCTACATAGTGAGACCTTGTCTCAAAAGTGAGTGTTGATTGGTCATGTCTAGTATTTATTAGTTCTTACTTGATTGCATTCATCTTCTCTGGATTTATATTTCAATCAAGTTCAACATTGAGACCTTATGATTTTGGTTTTTCCTAACATAATACAGTTTCTATAAGAGATCATACGTGACTACTAAAAATAAGGTATGACCATACATGGTTGAAATGAGACCATAAAACTTTCTACCTTTGTACCAGTGAAATGAATTATAAGGTAAGGACACTTGTCAGCAAGTGTGAGGAACTATATTTGATTCCCAGAACCCACAGAGTAGAAGGAATATGGGCATCCATCAATCCACTCTCAACTTCCATGAAACCAGCTTCTTTAAATTGTAAAATTTTAAATTTTAATTTTAAACTTTATTGTTGTATTCCCAACTTATTTCTTACTTCATCTTAACATAGTGACTATAATTTCCATCCATGTTGCTACCATGACATCACTGTATTTTTATGATTGAATACTATTTCTTGACATACATTCATTTCTATTCTTTGGACAAGGACTATGAATAGAGTTGTAATAAACATATGCCCTCAGACATTTCTTCAATATGCCTCATTTCCATTGAATATATACCAGGTAGTGGTAGTATTTTATCATGTTAGTTTTATACTATCTTCCACATGAGTATACTAATTTGTATTCTCATCAACACTATTCCAGGATGCCCTTTTCTCCAAATCTTCACAATCATTTGTTACCTTTTGTCTTTTGTTAATAGGCATTCTTACTGGAATGATGGAATAACTCTCTGTACTTTTAATTTACACTTACATGGTAAGTAGTGATATGAACCTTTTTTCCCATTTGGTCTTTCGAGAAAAGGTTTCTTTGTGTAGCCCTGGCTGTTCTGGAACTTGCTCTGTAGACCAGGCTGGCCTCAGACTCAGAGATCTGCCTGCTTTTGCCCCCCAAGTGTTTGGAATAAAAGTGTGTGTCACCACTGCCCTGAAGATATGAACCACTTTTATCATATACCTATTGGCTAATTATATTAATTCTTTTGAAAAATGGCTATTCAGATTACTTGTCTGTTATTTTAAAGATTTATTTATTTTATTTATTGTCAGATTATAGATGGCTGTGAGCCACCATGCTGGTGATTGGAGCTGAACTCAGGACCCCTGGAAGAGCAGGTGGTGGTCTTAACCATTGAGCCATCTCTCCAGCACCTTCTTGTCTGGCTTTTAATTCAGTTACTTGCCTTTATTTTTGGAAACTTTAATTCTTTTAATAGCACATAAAGTGTTAGAGATCATGGCATCTTCAAAGTGTGTTCCAGCATATTCTCCCTCACATCTCTATCCCTTTCATCATTAGTGTAATCTCTCTAATACAGTTTTTTTCTCTCACACCGCCCATCTTTAGTGTAATCTTCTCAATACTGTCTTTTTCCTCTTTCATGTCACATGTGTCATATTACTTATCCCAATCTTTGCTTAACATATATATTTTTTTACCCTTTCTTGGTCTCCTTTTCATTTTTTTGTTTTTATACAGTGATACACACACACACACACACACACACACACACACACACACACACACACACTTATAGATAACATCTATATATGAGAGAGAATTTGTGGTATTTGTATTTTCTTAGTCTTGCCTGTCTACCTCAAATAATATACTTTCCAGATCCATCCATTCTCCTATAAGTATCCTAATTTCAGTCTTCTTTACAGGTAAATAAAATTGTTTTTTATATGTGCAACATTTCATTAGTAATTTACCTATTGATGGATGTCTAGGCTGATTCCATTTCCTCATCATCGTGAACTGAATGGCAATAAGCATGAATGTGAAAGTGTGTTTGTAGTAGGTAAGTCCAGGATTGGTATAGCTGCATCATATGGCAGTTCTGTTTTTAAAATTTTTTGAGAAACTTCCATATGATTTTGATGCTAGTGAGAAGGGCTTGCACTCACAGTGGAAGTGAATAAGGATTTTCTTTCCCCAACACCCTTAACATTCATTGACTGTCTGGTTTCTATTTCCTTGTCTTCCTCGTCCCCCTCCTTCCTTCTCCTCCACTTCCTCCTTCTCCTCCTTTTTTCTCTGAGACAAGAATTTCTTTGCGTAGTTCTGGCTGTCCTGCAACTTACTCTGTAGACCAGGCTGGCCTCTGACTCAGAGATCCACCTGCCTCTGCCTTCCAGGTGCTGGGGTTAAAGGTGTGTATACTACCACCACCTGGTTTTATCAGTATTTTAAGTATAAAATCACGTTGTCTGCAAATAAAGACCATTTAACTTGTCTTTCTATTTTTACTTTTTATGCTATTCTCTTATTCTATTTTTCTAATAAGGCAGAACACTATAATGAACAGGGGAGCTAAGAGTGGACATTCTTGTCACATTTCCAATATTAGAGGAAATGTTATCAGTTTTTTTTTTTTCACACTTCATTTCATTTAGGGTTTTTTTTTTCAGCTCTAGAATTTCTTTCATCTTACAAAATTAATTAAAGGATGGTAAAAGCTCTTACCACCATGCCGGAAGGCCTATATTTGATCCCTACAAATGGTTAAAGAAGATCCTGCAACAATGTAACATGCCAGCATTCACAGATAGTTACATATAAAATATTTTTAAAAATCACTTTAATCTGTTACATTTCCCTGAAAGTGTACTATATCATTTCTTTGTTTTCTTTAATTATTAAGATTTATTTATGACAGTTATTTTATATTCTTTGCCCAAGCATTTGTACAGATTATTTTATTTACAAATTATTTTTTGTAGCTTATTTTGTCCATTAATTTCGTGAAAGGTTTTGATGCTTGCTCGTGGGTGATGCCTGTGTATGGAAGGATTGTCTACTTATTCTAGATTTCAAAAATCCAATTTTACTTTCTACTTCCAAATATTGTATGTATTCTCTCTTGGGCCATCATCAAAGATTATTATGTTAGGCTTAGATATCACCCAAATCCATGTTTTCATCTGCTGTGTTGCCATTTTTTTTTTACCACTAGATTGCCCAATGTCTGATGTTAGTATGTTGTTTAGGATGATCCAGGGGAAACACCTAAAATGGTTAGTCGAGCTCTGCAAGCTTCTGTCTAGGAACAGGACAGGTCAAGGCAATTTGTCTACACTTACTACCACAGAATTCTGCTGGCACTAGGCTACACCATGGTGGGATGGGGTTCTAGTCTTTTGTGTGATAATTTATACCATTTTTCTTTTCTTTGTCTTGTTAACAGTGATGAGAAGGCTGTGGTGTCAAGTCTTACATGACTTCTGATCCCACAGTTCTAGATGCACTTGGAGCCCACTTTCTCACTGAGATTCATAGAGCCTTTTTGCTATAGCCTGCTTATTGCTCCGCTCTTCTTATAGCCCAATGCTATTGCAGCCAGTAAGAACTGATGGGTCTATGGGTCTCCATCTAGCACTAGGGTAAGCCAAACGCTTCATCTTTGGCACCAGTTGGGGAACAAATATTGTTGGATTCTGTCTTTACACATGATCCACCTTCATTAGGGTTGCCAATACTGTGGTAAAACATGATGACCAAGAGCATCTTTGGGAGGAAATAGTTTATTTCAGCTTACCTGACCTTATTACAGTCCATCATGATGGGAAGTTTGGGTGGAAACTAAAAGCAATAACTGATGCAGAGGCCATGGAAGAATATTGCTTACTAACTTTCTCCTCATGTTTTTTCTTAGCCTGCTTTTGTCTAGTACCCAGGGGTGGCACTGCACACACTGATCTAGGCCCTCCCATAAAATTATCAATCAAGAAAATGCAACACAGGCTGGACTATAGGCAAAAGTGGTGGGGCATATTCTCAATTGAGGTTTCTCTTTCCAAAATGACTCTACCTTCTGTCAAGTTGTCACAAAACTAGCAAGCACATGATCCCACTGTGAAATATTTGGTTCTATGTTTAAAAGCAACAGATTGTACCTCCTTACCATATCTCTTTCCAAGTGGACAGTGACTCTATGTTGTGCTGGTTTAGGTTTGGTGATGGAATAGGATATGCACTTACATGGCCACCAATACAGCAGTGTTGGGTCATACCAAGATCCTACAGCTTGCCGAGACTAGCACAGCACTGGTACAAAATAAAGGCATCTGTCTTGCTATTATAATACACTTATGGCTTGAGTCTTTTATAACTAGCTAAACATAATACTGGCTGGAACATAAATCCATCTTGAAGGGCCTTCAGGTCTCTAACTGGTACCCTGAGAGATGCAGGCTGTATTTTGAATACTAGCATAGAAAGGGGATATATTCTGATTTTCCAGTGCTGGGATTTCTTGATATATTGATATATCCCCTCAGTGTATACTGTCTTGCTTGAACCCTGCTCTCTGAAGTACCATGAAAGGGAGTACCCCTTCAGCCATGGTAATACAACTTCAGAGGTTCTATCTGTCAGTATTCATTTGATATAGGAGGATATATGGTTTTACAAGATACTAGGCTTCGCTGGGGTTCATCAAAGCATTTATTCATATCCTCTCTACTCAGAGTCTATCTTTGAGTCTAAAAAGTATTAGGGTTACATTGGAATAGACAGAATGGTTGCAAGTCCTAAGGAAATGGAGATAGGCTAGGAAAATTGGCTGAAGTTAGTAATTGTGGCAGTTTCCTGACTTTTTCCCTGTATTTTTTTTCAATACAGGATTTCTCTGTGTAGCCCTGGCTGTCCTTGACTTGCTTTGTAAACCAGGCTGGCCTCAAATTCACAGAGATCTGCCTACCTCTGCCTCCCTGAGTGCTGGGATTAAAGGCGTGCACCACCATGCCTGGCATCCTGACTACTTTTAATCTCTTCTCTCCCATTTATTTTAGAAGTAGGTACTGTGCTTCTGTACCTGGCTTCCCTAGGGCCTGTGAAGGTAATGGTGTTTAATGACAGCTAGCCAAACTGATGCTGTTTCTGAAAAGAGTAAATGAGGAAGTGGAATGTTTTGCTTTTCTGCTACTTTGCTCTTTTTGTCCCGCAGGGGAAAAAAAAACATTGAACACATATGCAATATATCATGTTAAATATTTTTTCAATTGGTAGAAACTTTCTATGGCTATATCCAAGTTATTATCATTATCCTTTGTCACACTTCTGAAATACAGTTCAAATAATTTTAGTGATGGGGTCCCATTGTTAACTACTGTTTTTTACTATTAGAATTCCCCTTTTTGATATGGAATCAAATTGCTTAGCGTTCTTCTTCTTGTTCTTTTTATTCTTCTCCTTCTCCTCCTCCTTCTCTTCCTCCTTGTCCTTCTTTGTTTGGTTGGTTTTTGGTTGTTTTTGAGACAGGGTTTCTCTATGTAGCCCTGGCTGTCTTGGACCCACTTTTGTAGACCAGGCTGGCCTAGAACTCACAGAGGTCTGCCTGCCTCTGCCTCCCATGTTCTGGGATAAAAGATGTATGCCACCATGCCCGGCAAAATTGCTAACATTTCAGTTCATTATTTTAGATCTAACATTCAGAATACATGGGCTGATATTACAACAATTTTCACTAGTTGAGCTATGCATTTTAGATTTTGGAGATCATTAAGATTGGAATAGTCATCATTTCTAATTGGTTAGGTACTCTTCTGATTGGTACATGTTTCTTTTAAAAAATATTTTAAAAATAACTACTGGATAAATGCATTGATAGTGGTATAGACTAAGGCGAAGAGAATACTTTATGTCAAATGACAATGTTCTATTACATTATGTCAGAATCACCTGGAAACATTGTTAAGATATATTTTACTATATCATGTCTTAGATATACTGGATCAGAATCTTGGCAGGAAAGAGGTTGAGAACTCATGGCCAGATGAAGAAAAGGAAATTGGGAGTGAGTTCAACAGAGGGTTCATCTCAGGCCTCAGGAGCAAAATACTTCCAAACATCTCTGTTGGCTTATATCCACTTGGTAGTCTTTATGCTATTCTCAAAATGTTTTCCCTACAGGGAGCCAGAAATATTATCATAAATAATTTAGGAAGAAGTTCATATGCAGTGGTGGTCATGGATTTTTCTTTGAGAAAAGTCATTTTGATACTAGGCCATGTTTTAAGCTGGTAACGGTATGAATCTATGGCTTCCAAGTCAGCCCAGACCCTGTAGAGAGATAAAGTAGGCTCATTTTAAATTAAGAAACATTTATTGAGTGATAATTGCAGGTGTTGTGATTTTCAGAGTATCAGATGATTTAGTTTCCCCAGAAAGTTCTCCTCTTTTCTCTCTCTTGCTCTGTGGAATTTTATTTTAAAGCCTGAAGAATTTGAATCCTGTAATTTTTGTTAAATTGTTCTTCAAATATCATGTATAGGTTGATGGATAGTATGTAAATCATAACACATTTTCTTCGAAAAAGCATTTCTTTGGTTGTGAACAGTATGTTACATAAAGTTGTTCTGGGAACTTGTGACACATAGGGATCAATTCTGCTTACTAGAGTCAATGTATGCAAGGAAGGTCAAAGTTCTTTCCTCAAGTTAAGGTTATAACAAATTAGCATCCACTCCTCTGCTATTTGAGGAATGATTGAGAGATGAGGGATGAGATTTGGAAAAGGCTATATAGGGGGCACAAAATTATGAGACAATAGCTGATCATCATCCTACCTTGTTCTCTTCCCCAGGTCAGGCAAATGGGCACATGAGCTAAGGCTAGGAGACTAAGCAATTGCTTAATACAAGCAATAGTAAAGAAACAGCAGTATGTTTCATGAACTCTGCTGAGGATGAGAAATAGGATAAATAATGCAAGGTATAATGGTAATTTGAAGGAGCTGTTTTCTCTGAGAAGGCAAAAATTCTCCTAAGAACTAGACCTGAAGGGCAAGGTGGCGATCGGCATGCAGAGGGCAGAGAGGAAATGAAGGGCGTGCTAGGTTACTGTGCTGCTTAAAGGTCAGATGGGGAACAGCACAGAGCCCATTTCAAGAGATCTATTCTTTTTCAATGGAGTTTGATGTCGTGAATGAAAGAAATGGAAGCAGGAGATAATGACTATAATTACATTTTGTAGTGAGTTTTGGGGGGTAATTTATAGAGATTGTGTTTGTTCCCGAGATCATTAGAACATTAATAAGTGTATTTGAGCATGCAAATGACCCTGACTTCACTAGCAGTGAGTAGTTTATAGGGTGAAATGAGTTGGAAGGAAGATTGTCGAAACAGAAAAAATTAGAACCACGATGCCACAAATGCCTGGGGAACAGAGTGGGACACAAAATGTGTTATTCTGACATTAGTGTTCTGAATGGAAAATTCTTTACCTCAACTTATAAACTGCCCACTTCTGAACTGGTGTAACTTTCTCTCACTTGTTAATTTCCCTAAGGTGACACTCATGTCAGTGCATTTGGGAGGGAGATAGGACTGATAGTTCCCCTCACAAAATGCCGCCTGTTATGTAACCGGAGTCCTTCAAAGACATTCTCCTCCCACATTTCACACTTACTTGCTCTGAGGTTGACAATCACTGTGGTAGCTCAGTGTCTGACAAGGAACTAAAAGGGAGAAGTCAAAAGATTGTTTAAGAAAGTTTTATGCATTCTTTATCTCCCTAGAGTATAGAACTGGCCTCGCCACGATTGTATTTCTGCTCCATCAAACTGTGAAAAGAAGTGTCAGAATTTGCAGGAAACTAATGCTTATTAACAGTTTTTGTTAAAGGACCAAAGAGACTTGTAGACTTAGAAACTGGTATGTGTACCACTTATAGGTATGAAAAATTGTTTATTTATGGAGCCTTACAATTTTCATTTTGCTAAAAGTGTTTTACCTAGTCAAATCATCCTTTATTGTATTTTGGAGGTCATGAAGCTATCATCAAACATTTTTTAAAATCTGAATTATTAGTAACCAGGAGTGTAAACTGATTGTATTTTAAATATAATCAAAAGCCTTCTTGTTTCTAAAACGTAAAAATTTCCTGCCCTGTGGGTTGATCCTTGTGCCATAGATGTGTTGTATTTATTATTCTTCTGCAAACAACTTTTAAATTTTATTAAACATACTTATATATGAACATATTTCTGAACGACAATGTTTTTCATCTTGTTACCTTTTTATCTTTTGCAAAATATGCAAAATTTACCTATATGTGTTATAATAAACATATATTGGAAGAAAAAAGGGAAGAGATGTTTAAAAATTTTTATACTGAGGCCAGTTGATACAGTGAAACTGACTCATCTCAAGGCAGAATGCAGGCTCAATTTTTCTAGCTTGTGCCTATTATAGAACAGAATTATTTATAAAGTATTCAGAGTCTCCCTACTCACCTGAAGGGACAGTTTAAGGATAAAGCTTAATCATTGGTCACAAATAGGAGCACCTGTCTAGTAGGAAGGCAAAACAGTATAGCCACATTGGAAGATGGTTTGGTAGTTTCTTACATACCCAAATATCATGCAGGAATACAGAGACTTTCAGAATTCAAAATATAGACAAGACTAAGTGTATGTACTCAATTTTCTGAAATGGGATTAATGATAATTGATGTAAATAACTTTGTAAGTGGTTGACCATTATAAGAATAAAGTCAAAGGGATGGTACATAACAAGTACAGTACTCTATTAGTTCATCATTTTCTCCATGGTGGCCCAGGTTAAGGGATTAAAGCTACCATCTACTCTCTGTATATTGGAAGTGACAATTAAACAAATGTGTGGCTAATGGTAGGGAACAAGATACCTGCTTTTGAAATGAGAGATATCTGTGACGCTAGAGGAAAGGAGAAAGAGGGAATTTATCCACAGAGTAATGGATGAGAGTTGGAGGCAGTGGTAAAAATTCATGTTGCCTTAATATTTTAACATAGGTAGAAAGAGTTAAATAAATATATATGTTTTTAATTATATATACAAACATTTTCTTTTGGTCTGTTGGCTGGGAGAGTCTAAAAATAAACACACACCAAAAGGTCCTGACCCCCATACTACCCTACTATTAAAACAATCAATCTTGTATCTTTTAAAAAATGTTTAAATGTAAGATCTAGACAGGGAATATTTATTTACCATGTTACAGCATCTTCTTCTGCTAGAGAGATAGTTCTTGGGCTGGAGAGATGGCTCAGTGGTTAAGAGCACTGACTGTTCTTCCAGAGTACCTGAGTTCAATTCTCAGCAACCACACAGCAGCTCACAATTGCAACTTCAAGATCCAATACCTCCACACAAATGTACATGTAGGCAAAACACAAATGCACATAAAATAAAAATAAAGAATTTATTTAATAAAAAAGAAAGTCAGTTGTTCAACCCAGGCAAAACTACAGTGATAAGTTGTAAATCTGCACACCTAATGATTCATCTAACATATATTTATTGCATCTTTCAAGACTCACCAGAGAAGCTTCCATTTGTAGTCAATGAGGGCACAACCCACAGATGTAACAACATGTCCAAAACCTGAGCAAACTCAAGCCAGACCAAATGCCAACATGGAGAGAGAACATGGGCACAATGTCCCACCCATAGCCAAAGAGCTATTACAAAATGATAGCTGCTGGAAAATTTATTGTGCATACAGTGCTCTGCCTGCATGTACACCTGCACGCCAGAAGAGGGCACCGGATCTCATTATAGATGGTTGTGAGCCACTATGTGGTTGCTGGGAATTGAATTCAGGACCTCTGGAAGAGCAGCCAGTGCTCTTAACCTCTGAGCCATCTCTCCAGCCCCTGTTGTTCACTTATAATATGTAGTACTTTAGGGAAAGAACAGTAAGACAGTTCACATGCAGAAATACAGGCCTCGGTTAAGTACTTTTGACAACCAGTTGTTTACATGGACACGAATCACCACTGTATTCAAAGCAATATCATCAAAAGGATGTCACTCAAAGCAACTCTTGAAAAACAGCATGTAATATAGAAGAGAGGAAGAATTTATTACAGAAGAAATTGGACATCCTCAAGTGAAGCCAAGTGAGTTTTTTGGTTCAGAAAGTTTTGTCTTACTTCGGCTAGAGATCCCTTCTTTTGTCCAAAAGTCATATAACTGATGCTGGAGGCATAGGCCAGCAGTTAAGATCACTGGCTTCTCTTGCAGAAGAGTAGGGTTTGATTCCCAACACCCACATGGCAGCTGACAATCAACTGTAACTCTAGTTACAGGAGATCTAATGCCTCTCCTCAGACACCAGGGACATACATGATATACAGACATCCAGGCAACACAACCATACTCAAAAAGTAAAGGAAATAATAAGATTTAAAACATAAGTAAAAAGTAATATAACTGAGAAAAGAGAATTAAAGATGAAAATAGTGCATTACTTCCAGGACATGACCTTTCTTAATGGGCCTCAACAAAACCTTATTACCTCCAATTTTGTCTTGTGTAATCTGTACCTGTAATTTTTATATGGTACTTAAAATGTAAGGAGGGGGCATTCGTGACATTCTCTTTTTCCTTTAGCTATTACTATTTTTCATTTATAAAATGAGTGTTATCAGGGACATAGGAAGCTGACTATGAGAGAAGGTTCATTCAGAATGTTTTCAAGTATGTAATTTGTAACTCTTAAAGAGACACAGTGGTTGGGCAGCATCCTTGGATGGGCGAGAGAGTTGAGTTAGATTTCAGGTGGAATGTGGATTCTTTATTCAGTGTTCAATTATTCACTAATATAGTGTCCCCAGGCTTCTGGAACGGGTGAGCCAGCTATAAGTTGTGTGCTTTGGAGTCCCAGCTAACAAAGGGAAGCACTAACTTTTATATTGTTTCCCCAGGGGTAAGTGCAATAGGATAATATATGATGTAGCTAGGGAATGCATGCCTCTAAAGCGTTGGAAATCTTGGGAGAAACTATTGTTGACACTTCTCTCTGGTATTGCTTCTATGTGTTAGGGACCACAGCTTCAGGGAAGGGATTATGGATTTCACTCTCAGCAGGCAAGTGTTAGCATTAGGAAGGGGTGTGGCCTGATTTCTTCAGGCTCTTAGAGATCTGCATTCTACAGTGACCAGCATCTTAAAAGAACAGCCTGATTAAAAATCTAACACTAACAAAGCATCTAATAATAACATCAATATTGCTTTGGTTGACTTGACAATAGTGAAGATGGAACATGTGTTTCAATTATAGTAGGTGTGGTTAATGAGAAAGGATGCACTCATTCTTTGGTCAAATGTTTCAATTTTCTGAGTATGGAAAGATTCCTTTTTTACCACTTCGTTTTCATTTCTTCTATTCCCTGTATAAATATAAATGCACAGTCATACCATATTCTTTCATTAGGAGATATACATAAATGTATGTTCTGGTTTTCATTTAGCGAGATAGATAGCTTTTTCTATTTGAAATACAAGGCTTGACATGTAATAAAAGCCATTTAACCTTTTTCGTGCTGAGACTTGTTTCATAAATCAAGGACATTGGGTAAATAATCTTAAATATTTACTGCATCTAACAAAGGTAAACATAAATATTTTTATGAATGCTTATATAAAATATACACTTTCCTGGGGATACAGATTTGTTTATATAAATATATATGCATAATACCCACATTCACACAGAAATAAAAATGAGTAAACTCATACATAGAGATATACATATAGCTAAGCTAGAAATGTGGTTGAGGATAGGGGAAAGAGAGAAAGGAGGCAGAGTGAAAAAGATGAAAGGAAGAATGAAATTCATTTAAATCATTTACAAATGAAAGGAACAATTGACAAGCCTTTCTTGGTCAAAGCTTTACCCTATGTTATGGATTTTCATTTATTGTTGTAACTATAAATTGAAGGCATTTAATTTGCATCTTCATAGTAATATGCATAGTAAATTAATACTAGCTACCAGTTATGCAAATATGGTTGTTACAAGAGTACAACTAGATCAATTTCTTCTTTAACTCATGGCACCTTCTGTATTCTTAACTCACTAATGGACCTAAATGTCACACCATGTTCTCCAATGTTTTAAACTTCTGGATGAAAATGAGAGTGGTTAGTTCTTGTTTTATTTTTCATGGTGTCTAGAACAGTGAGTGCAGCACAGCAAGTGACCAGCCAATGTTTCTTTAAAAATCCAAATGAAACTCTAAGAAGTGGAGAGCTATAAGACAACATTTTAACTTTGAACAAGACAGTAGTCCTTGAGGTATAGCACCTGTATTCAGTATACATTTCAACATAATGCAAAGAGATGAAAACATACCTTCATTAATTATAAAATTTTATGTTGCAACCACTTAGTTCCTATGGTTACAACTCTGTGAAATTACAAAATAGGCACTTCAAGGGTTTAGGAACAAGAACAAATTGGCTGTTAGAGAATTCATGAATGCTAATAACTCATTTACTTATAATGCTTATAATTAATTGGTTTAAAACCATCTACTGCAGTCTTAAAATGAATAGGATATTTAAAGGTCACCATTGCTCTCAGCTCTCATTTAAATCTCTATCGAACAAAAATACATTGCAGATATCAATTAAAGCTTTTTAAATTACTCTCTAGCTAAACTTGGCCAAAAATAGTAAATGATCTATTCATTTGCTTCCTGTTAAATGTTGTGATCTATACTCTGTGATTAAGTTATTATAAAACCCTAATTTCTAAGGTTTTGGATCACCGAGATTATGCTTATCATTTATAAGATACAACAAAGTAGAATGAATCATGTGCACACCAAGATAATTACTTGTCATATGTTTCACAATGAATCTTCACCTTTCTCCCTTCACTGAGAATGCCAACAGATATCATATGCTAAATCATGTTTAACACTATAGATATAAACTTCAATTATAAAGAACATTTATCAATGGCAAATATGGCTTCAAACAATAAATCTAAACAAAACAATATAGTGCATCTATATATAAGGAAAACACAGAAGTAAGCAGCTTTCTTGTAATATTTTAGTACAAGATGACAGGAGATTTCATCATGCTACATATAATAATATAAATGTAGAATTTTTAAACACAAAATTTATGACTTATTCATTTCTAGAATTGTCCATCTAATAATTTTGGACTCTTGTCAGTTCCAGGAAAACATAGAAAGTAGAACCTCTTGTAATTTTTCATTAGAAATGTGTTGTCAGGTATATTCAGACTAACAAAATGAGGCATTTGTGATTTTATAATTGTAAATATTTAAATGATGTTATTGTTTCATTACAGAAAATTTCAATAAGTATCAATACCAGTGCTGCTATATAACTAGGGCTCCATAACTGAGTAATTTTAGGGAAATGTGTATATCTGCTTATCTGTGGGCACTGTATTAGAAGATCCTTTATGAATCCCTCACAAACACACAAACACACACTCAGATCTCTCTCTCTCTCTCTCTCTCTCTCTCTCTCTCTCTCTCTCTCTCTCTCTCACACACACACCCACACACACACACACACAATCACACACACTCACTCGTAAGGAATATAGAGATGCAACTTTAAGGTTACTTTAGGGTCTGGAGAGATAACTCAGCAGATAAAAGCGCTTGCTACTCAAGCCTGATGACCTGAGTTGCATGGGTGTAAGTAAATACCTAAAATAGGTATAGTTAATGATCCATACCTCTAACCCCAGCATTCCTACATGTTGATGGAAAGTGGAGATAAGCTCTAAGTCAGGTGTCCTGGAGTACACAGTACAGAAGAAGCAACAAGAGAGATGCCACCTTAACAAGTTGGAAGGCAAGAAACAACTCCCAAAAGTTGTAGTTATCATCTGACTACACACATATGCAGAGTATGACACATGTACACTTACACACGCAAATCAACAAATTAAATGAATACTACTTTATAGACTAGGCTTAGTAAGGGATTAATAACTGATGAAATATATCACCATAATACATGTAATAATATAATATAGGTTATGTGAATGTGATCATTCCCAAACTGTCTCATTGCACTATACCTACCCATGTGATTCTATTAGAGGATGTGGTGCATACATGATGAAATGGAAGTGAATGATGGAGGATTTAGGATGAAGTATTAGACAGCTGCAATGAGGGCTACTTGAACATAGCATTATACTGTTGACAGTCTGATAACCAATACAACCTTTAAGTGACTGACATGCAGGTACTGCCACAGTAGAAATCCACTGGATCATTAATATCCCAGCTGTTATGCAAGAGGATGGCATGAAATATAATTATGCTGTTTAGAACTATGTGCAATGTAAAACATAAAACTTATGAATAACTCATTTCTGGAATTTTCCACTTAGTATCTTTGGATTATAGTTTATCATAGGCAACTGAAACTGTGGAAATTAAATCTGCAACTAAAAGGAGAGTTCTATAGTGTTTTTTAAAAAAGCTATATCTTTCTGTTTTTTTTCGGTAATTCTGTATGAATGCAGCAAAATATATCTACACATTCAATTGTAACCTTAACGTGAAAACAAATCACTTATTGAAACATCCACACACCTATTTACATGTAACCAAAAATATCAGAATATGTAAGTAGCCTTACAAGATGAGTGTGTATGTTCCAAAATTGTTGCAATATTTCTCATATCACATGTTCCTTATAGAAGACAATTTTGACCCTTCTGTCTTAGAGCACTGGGGTCAGTGTTGTCTGAAATTTCGGTGGACTGTGACTATTGTAAAATTTATCTGATACAAATATTGAGACTAGTTTATAAGAAGTGACACATAGGAAGCAGTCTTTTGGGATATCTGCTTATAATTCTGAGCTAGAATGCAAGCCTACAACCATCTTAAGGTCTCTATGAGGAAACAAGAAAGAAAGAAAACAAAAAACAAAAAACACAAACAAAACCAAACGATGTGGAACGAGATGGAAAGTCCTTGAGAATTTATGTGGCAAAAGGAATGCCTGGCTGCATTAATTAATGCTTCTGGAATTCTGGATCCAATCACCATTTTACCACAATCACATAGGAGACTCTGAGCCAAACCCACCCAGGTGATCCTTTCCTGACATTCACAATCTACAGACTCTTTGGCAAATAGGGAAGTGAATATTGTTGTTCTACACAATTAGGTTTTTTTTTTCATAATTAGGTTTTGATGTGATATGTTTCACCACAAGAAGAGCTGGTACATTACTTACCATTCTATCTTTAATAATGGTATCACTACTTTCTGTGTCACAGGAAACCAACCACAGCCTTTTTGATATTTTGCTTTTTAATTGAAGGAAAAATAAGGAGACACACTAAGACTATCGCAGAATTTACAAACTTTAGGACTTGTAATAGACTAGTTGCATACTTGTTCCAGGAATATAATTACTAAGCCATTTGGAGCATATGGTTTTACATTGTTTTTTGAGTTGTTTAAAATGAGTATCGGATTTCCATTATCTTTCTCTTCTGGGTCTTCCTACCCTCCTTCCTATACCAGATCCCAGCCCCTGTTACCCTCCCCACCTCTTTCCCACACAGCTCCCTCCCTCCGTCTACTTCAGATGTTTATTTTATTTCCTCTTCTGCACGAGATTCAAGCATCCATCCTTGGGCTGTCCTTGGCTTCTTTGGGTCTGTAGGTTCCCTAACAATAGCAGTAGAGGCTATCTCTGAAATTGTTGTCTGCCTTTGGGTCCCCTTTCCTTAGGTATGCTGCCTTGTATGGTCTCAGTTGGAGAAGATACCGTTAGCCCTGCTGTGATTTGAGGTGACAAGGTGGGTTGGTACCCCTTAGGGCCCCCTTCTCTGAAAAGGAGAGGGAAATTAGGGGAGAGTGGGTTGTGAGGGCCAGACTGGGAGGAGAGGAGGGAGGGTTCTAGGATTGAGTTGTAAAGTGATTAAATTTATTTATTTATTTATTTACAATACATCCTGGTTGTAGCCCATGCCTCCTCACCTCCCAGTCCCCCTTTTCCTCTCTTTTCCCACCCCCTTTTCCTCAAAAAAGAGAAGGCCCCCTTCCTATCCTCCCCAGCTCATCAAATCTCATCAGGACTGAGCATGTCCTCTTCCCTTGTGGCCTGCCAAGGTAGTCTTGCCAGGGAGAAGTAATCGAAAAGTGGGGCAAGAGAGTTCATGTCAGAGATAGCTCTCACTTCCCTTACTAGGGGACCCACATGAAGCCTGACCTGTCCATCAGCTATATATCTTTGTAGGGAGCCTAGGTTCAGTCCATGCACAGTGCTTGGTTGGTGCTTTGGTCTCAGCAGGCCCCTCTGTGCCCTGGTTAGTTGGCTGTGTTGATCTTCTTGTGGAGTTTCTGTTACCTCCTTTTCTCTTTCCTCCTACTTTTCCATAAGGCTCTCTATGCATTGCCCAACATTTGGCTGTGAGTCTCAGCATCTGTTTTGAGGCACTGCTGGGTGGAGCCTCTCAGAGGACAACTCTGTAAGGCTCCTGTCTGCAACCAAAACAGAGTATCATTAATAGTGTCAGGGGTTGGTTCTCTCCCATGGTGTGAGTCTTGGGTTAGGCCAGGCATTGGTTGAACATTCCCTCAATCTCTGCTCTACTTGTTCTATCTTTATCCCTGCACATTTTGTAGGCAGGGTGCATTTTGAGTAAATTTTTTTGTGTGTGGGTTGATGTTCCTCTCCTTCTACTAGGACACTTGTTTAGTTACAGAGTTTCCTCTTCATCTTTATGGCCCTTGCTACTAGGAGTCTCTGCTAGAGTCCCTTTCATATCCCCCTGGGAGTCTACCCTGATTTAGGTCTTCAGCTTGTCACAGAGATGCACCCCCACAGTTTTTTCTCTGCAGGTCTTTTGTCTTCCTGCCCCTGCTCTCCTTAGGTCTGATATCCATCCTCATATCTCTCTGCACTCCCCCTTCTTCACTTGTTCCTTCTCTCCAACCACTTCCTCTGTGCTTTCTATTTATCTTTCTGAGTGAGATTTAAGCATCCTCTCTTGGATCCTACTTGTTACTTATCTTCTTGAAGTCTGTGCATTGTAGTGTGTTTATCCTGTACTATATAGCTAAAATCCACTTATAAGTGAATATATAACATGTGTGTCTTTCTGGGTTTGGGTTATGTCACTGAGTTATAGTTCCATTCACTTGCCTGCAAATTTCATTAATTTCTGTGTTTTTAGTTGCTGAGTAGTATTTGATTGTGTAAATGTTCCACAGTTTCTTTATCCATTCCTTATCCATTCTTCAGCTGAGGGACATCTAAATTGTCCAGATTTTATGAAAAAGCTGCTATGAACATAGTTGAACATGTGTCCTTGTTGTGTGGTGGAGTGGTATACTTGGGTCTTGAGGTAGAACTAGTCCCAATTTTATGATAAAGCACCAGATTGATTTCCAAAGTGGTTGTACAAGTTTGCACTCCCACCAACAATGGAGAAGTGTTCCCCTTGTTCCACATCCCAGCCAGCATGTGCCATCACTTGAGTTGGTTATTTTAGCCATTCTGATAGGTGTAAGAAGGAATCTCAGAGTCATTTTGACTTTCATTTCCCTGATGACTAGGAACATTGAGCATTTCTTTAAGTGTTTCTCGGCCATCTGATATTCCTCTGTTGAGCATCAAATATTTTGGCACCTGTTAATTTACCATGTCCTGCTTACAAAATACATATCGTAATTTTAATAATGAACAGTGTTGTGGCTTTTCAGGTAGAATTCTACTTATATAATTAAAAATCACCCATAGTATTTATGAATAATCAAATTTCCTTAAAATACATCCTTCCATGGTTCTTTGGTTAAATGAATTTGCTATTCTTCCAGAGGATTTAGGTTCATTTCCCAGAACCCAGGTCCAGCTCCCAGAATACACATCAATCAGCTTATTACAGCCTCTAGCTCCAGTTTCAAGTGGCCTGCAGTCCTCTTTTGGCCTCTTCCTGCACCTACCCACATGGGGTATACCATACATATATTCAGGCACATACATATTCACATAAAATATAATAACTGAATGTTTTTAGGTGGATTGAATGAGAATGGTTCTCATAGTCTTATTATATTTGTATGTCTGGTTCTTAGTTGACTGTGTTTAGGAAGGATTAGGAGGTGTGGCCTAGTTTGAGGTGTGTCACTGGGGATGGCTTTGAGGTTTCAAAAGCTCACACCAGGCCCAGTCTCACTTTTTTGGAACAGGTTGTAGGCTCTTAGCTGTTGATCCTGAGCCATGCCTGACTGTCTACTGCCATACTTCCTGTCATGGGGATCATGGGCTAACTATGAAACTATAAGTATGCCTCCAATTAGATGCTTTCTCTATAAGTTGCCTATAGTGTTTCATCATGGTTATAGAACATGACAGAGCTTTACATTACAGAGTGGCATATTACAAACAATAGTGGGGGCATGCTGTTGTTTGGAGGGATATGGAAGATTTTGGAGGTTTAGATTAGGAAAGCAGTTGAACTACTGGGCCATCCTAGTAGGAGTACAGGAAACAGTAGTGCTCCTTTGCCTTCAGGGGGGAAGAATTTTAGCAAGTGACCCATAGACCATTGTTGTGTTATTTTGGCAAAAAATGTGGTTGCGTTTTGTTCTTGTCCAAAAACATACCTGGAGCTACATTTTAGAGATTTGGACTATGTCTTTAGCAGAGGTGATTTCAAGACAGCTTAGCCTTGACTGTGTCATGTGGTTTTTAGTGATTGCCCTTGTCCAGATCAAAAATAAAAAAGAAACAGCAGGGTGGAAAATAAAAATAAAATATAAATGAAAGAAACGGAGTGGTACCCTCAATGTATGATCCCACCCAGCTAATCATAAAACCAATAAAAAGAATAGGCAATGTAATTTCCTCTATCCAAAAACCACCAAACAGTCAAAACCTCCACAATATGTCACTGAAAAGGCCAGGTTTCAGCCCAAGCAGAAAACAGGACTTAACAGCTTCAGCATGTGGTTTTGGCCTTAGAGTTAAAAAAAAAAAAGAAACATTCAGGAGAGTGCTTATGGAATCATTCCCCATAGTTAAGGAGAGATTCTGAGGCCAAGCTAGTGTCATGGGAATCTCTGAACCTCTGAATCTCCAGCCCAGAGAGGCCATTGTGTGAAACTGAAGGTGAGCCTGGACTGCACCGAAGATACTAAGATATTTGAGATGCCAGAGCCATGGTATATTTGCTGAGGAGAGCTGAAGACAAGATGAGAAACATCCCAAGGAAGTCAACAGAGCTGGTCTGAAGAGTCATCTAATATGCCCATTGACATCATGCCTAGAGATACAAAATTTGGATTTTTGCCCTGATGAGGTTTGGTCTTGCTTTGCTCCAGTATTTTCTCACTATGTTCTCTTTTAGAATGCTAATATATATTTTGTGCCAATGTTATAGCCAGATCACTAAATCCTCAAAGACCACCAGGAATCCAAAGCTGTATGCAAAAGCAAGAAGCCTTTATTCGACTTCAAGCCCAAGTGCCCTAGAACCTCACTGCTGCAGCTGACCAGTAGCAAGTTATCCGGACTGTCATTAGGCAGGCTTTTTATTCTGGTTACAGTAAAGAATGTAAGTTTCCAGTTTGGCAATTACAGGATTGGTTGACATTTAGCAAGATTGGGTTGGTGCTAGGGGATTGGTTGAGCCTGACCTTAAAATGTTTAAGAAATCTATCTATAACATCTGGGGACAGTAGGTAGGGACTTTCTTGCTGTACCCTGATTGGTTCAGGCCTAGGGTGGTTCTTTTCCTGGAACAGCTTGTGGTTTTCCAGCAACAGAAGTGAGCTTAGGAACAGGCTTAAGATGGTGCCTGCTGACAAAATGGAGTCACATTAACTATTGTATGTTCGAATTATATAATTTCCTCCTTTATTTTATAGGGGCTTACAGTTAAGAGATTGCTTTGGGTCTCAGAAAAGATTTTAAACTTTGGATTTTTTTCTTCCTTTATTTACTTATTCATTCATTTATTTAATCACTTTACAGCCTGATCCAGCCCCCTCCCTTTTCTCCTCCCAGTTCCACCCTCATGTCCCCATTACTCCCTCTCTGTCTTCTCAGAGAAGGGGAGGCCCCCATGGGTACCAACCTACCCTGGAATCTCAAGTCACAACAGGACTAAGCACATCCTCTCCTATTGAGGCCTAGATCTATAGACTTTTAAACAGTCTCAAGACTGAAAGACAATGGAGACTTTTGAAGTTAGACTAATTTGCATTATGATATGGCTGAAAACCTATCTATCCTGGGTGCCACTTAGTGGAATGTAATGGTTTGAATGAAAATGACCCTCATAGACCCATTATGTTTTGAATGCTTGGTTTCCAGTTAGTGGAACTGTTTGGAAAGGATTAGAAGGTATGGCCATGTTGGAGTAGGTGGGGCCATATTGAAGGAGGTGTTCCAGAAGGTTGAATTTTGAGGTTTCTGGGCCTGCAACTTGCAGATTAGGTATGAGTTCTTAGTACGCCTAAGTGCCTGCCACTATACTCCTCATCATGATTATAGACTAACCCTGTGAAACTGTAAACAAGTCCCCAATTAAATGCTTTCTTTATATGTTTCCTTAGTTATGTGTTTCATCATGGCAACAGCAGAAACTAACTGTGTGACTAAAATTCTACTCTCCAATTGCAAAGGTTGTTGACTCTGACCTTGAGTAAATTCATTAATTGTTCTGACCTTTTGTTTCTGAAACTATGAGATGGATATTTATGGTTGTTAAATTGGCTACATCTAGAATTAAAATAAATCCCTGTGAGGGATTTTTGTTTAATTTGAAGTAGGTAGATTTACTTCTAATGATGATCTTTGAGGAAGACATGTAACTTTAATCCAGATCTCCAGGCAGGAAGACACCTTTAATCTGAGCCCTACCTTCTACTGGAAACCTGTATAAGGACATGAAAGAAGGAAACTTTTGTTCTTTGCCTGCTTGCTATCAAGGCCATTCTTTTTTTAAATATTTTATTAATTTATTCATATTACATCTCAATTGTTAGCCAATCCCTTGGATATTCCCATTCCTCCCTCCCTCTCTCCCTCTCGCTTCCCCCATCCTCCCCTCCCCTATGTCTGTGACGGAGGGGGAACTTTTCCCCCTGTATATGCTCATAGGGTACCAAGTCTCTAGAAGGATCCAGAGGGTCTTGGAATCCTACAAGAAGAACATTATGATGGGCAGATCTGGGTCATGGGGTCCTGTTCAAACTATGGCACCAGCCAAGGAAAATATAGGCAGTAAACTTTGAACCTCTACCCAAACCTAGCCATTGGACAGGAAATTCTCCACCGTTGAGTGGAGAGTGAGGTCTGACTTTCATACAAACTCTGGTGCCCCATTTTTGACCACGTTCCCTTGATGGGGAGGCCTGGTGGCACTCAGAGGAAAGATAACAGGTCACCAAGAAGGTCATTATTTTACTGGCATTAGAACCTATTTCTTCAGGATTCCAGTTTATACTGAGAACAAGCTGAGACATTCAGCTTTGTGTAATGAGAAATGACTGGATTCTTGGATTTTCTGTTCACAGCCAGCGATTGTTGGATTAGCTAGACCATGGCCTATATGTCACTCTAATAATATTCATTTATATGTTATATGTATTCTGTGAGTTCTGTTGCTCTGGAGATCTCTGACTGATACAAATTGGATGGGTAATAATACAGTTCCTATGCAGATAATGTGGTTGCGCTAACTGAGGGCATTAAGTACCTAGCATGGCATATACGGAAGGTAGTTTCTGGGAGGGTGATTGTGCTATCTCTCTATTCTTAGTATCTCATTATCAAAGTTTGATGAGATTACACACAAAACTGTGAGGGGATATACATGGAGAGATTAAGACAGGTAAAGGCAGAGTTGAGACAGAGATGATTCGCCTGAGTTATTTGTTTGCTTCATGGCCTCAAGAAAAAGACCCAGTGTTTTTGCTAGAGTGATAAAGAGATTACCTATGGGTTTATTTTATAAATACCTGAAATTATGACTTTATGGCTATGTACCTTCTTAAGAAAGCTCATGGGCCGACCTCTCTGGAACTCTTTGCAGTGGATTCTAGATTGTCAGCTTTATAGAATTAATCATAACACCTTCACTTGTCACCTTAGCATACAAACACATCACTTTCACACCACAGCCTTCCACACCTTTCCACAACAAAGTCTCCTGTTTATCTTGTATAAAATACAGTCCAAATTTAAAAGTCACTAATGTTTTTAAAAAATGCCAATGCTTTAAAAAGATGAAAGTCTTTCAGCTGTGAGCTCCTATAAAATGAAAAACAAGTTACCAGGTCCCATCATATAATGATACAGAGTAAATATTCATATTCCAAATTAGAATCCAATTCTAAAATCATGGCATAAAAAAATTAATCAAACCAAAGCAAGTCCCCCATCCAGCAGGGTGAACACCCAATACTGTCATTCATTGTCCATTGTTGGCCTGCTTTCTGTGTCTGGTGGTCTGGTCTAGGCGCTGCTTGCTTCCAGACAAGAACAGATAGACCTGAAGTTCAAAGGTCCTGTTTCTTGCTCAGGGGCATCTTAAAGCACCCAGGGCAAGTCCTGTGGCCAGGTGAGGGTCTTGGTCTCACCATGGGAGGTGCAAATGAATTTTCCACTGGTGTTACAGTTAGCTCTTTTAAAATAAGATTGTCAGTAGAGGAAGGATAGCAGGCTACCAAGAAGAGACTTGATACCCTATGAGTATATACAGGGGGAGGAAGTCCCCCTCAGTCACAGTCATAGGGGAGGGGAGTAAGGGGAAAATGGGAGGGAGGGAGGGAGGGATGAATGGGAGGATACAAGGGAGGGGATACATTGAGATGTAATATAAATAAATTAATAAAATAAAATTTAAAAAAAGAAGGCAGTGGAAACTTGGGCATTCCAAAAACCTGTAATGATACCACAGTGTTACAGTTCATTTGTTAAGGTGCCATGCTAAACATGTCAGAAAATTCAGGCAGATGCCTGAAACCAGCCAGAAGACTGGTTCTGTGAAACACAGTCCCTGGTGTGTGCTTCACTGGCAGTCAACACTAAGTTTGTGGTGATAGAGTAGGTTTCAGCGGCTGCCAAGGCAGCTCTGCCATGGCTTCCTGACCAGCAGTCAAGCCCAAGGCATCCAGTGGTAATTATTCCTCAGAATAAATAATGAATCTCAGATGGTCATGGTGGGTGAGTGAGAGAGCAAGCCAACCTTTATTTATACATCAGGGGTTTATAATCCTTGGGCAGTGGGGAGGGATTTGAGGTGAATGTATCTGATTTGATAGGGCTAGGGGTGCCAGACTACTTAATCTACATGTAACAAAACAGTCCTGTCATAAGAGGGAAAAACAGTATGTAATTATCCTGTAGGTGGGGGAAGATCTCCAGGAAAAGTCAAAGGTCATTGGTTGAAGGCCAAGACTCTGAGATATCTTATTGTCATCTGGTGGATATCTCTAGGAATCCCCAGATGCTTGCTGAACAGATTTCTTATCAGGAAAGGGCTTGGGTTGTAGACTCCCTGCTGGCTATGTGATGCTCTGCTCCTTAGAGTTTCTAGGATTCAGGTAGAGAGGGGACTCTGCTGAGAAAGGAAGTCCACAGCTGTTTACTGAGCTCAGAGGCTATCTGGAAGTGGCAGACTTCAACCTTTCCAGAAGAGTCCCACACAATCCTGCAGCTCCATGCTCAACATCTGTGGCTCCTGATAAAATTTTAGTGGCTCCAAAAGGCTTAAGTTTTCCCAATCCTCCAGCTCCATTGTGCACAGCACACCCAGATTCCCTACTGGGCTAATTTCATTCCATGTGCATACCTCTCTTTGGTCAATATGCCATGGTCCAGGCATCTCCAATATTCTATAGTGTTCACAGCACATTAGGTTTCACTTTTATAGCTTCATGCAATTGCCTTTCAGGGACTACTTGCAGGGTTTCCAATCCTCCCACACAGTGCCAGCCTCATCTGCTCTCCATGACCCCCTCAACCTTGTATCTTTATTTTCAAAACCAGTGCCAACAGAAAGCACTGACAAGTTCTGTTGCAGGCTGGAGATCTATCCTGGTCCTCTTGGACCAAGTATGAATCAGCTTCTGTGTGCTGAACCTAAGGAAGATGTTTCCTGTTGTCTTCATGTAGAATGCCAAGTTGCTCATTAAGAGCATCAATCTCTGTGACCTCATCTATAGAATTATAATTTTAAGGTAGACATGAACTTTTCTTTATCAGACGAATCAGTTTGTTAAGTTCAGCTTCACTCAAGTTCTCAGGACATAAGCAAAAGGAAGCCACATGCTTGCCCAAAATATCACAATAATAACTCCTAAAGCTCATTTTCCAATAAAGGAAGTCCACATTTCCTACTGATATATCATGAACCAAGCCAGCACTGCCTATTTACTCTTAACATTCTTATCTTTCAGGCTACCACAAGAGTGGCCCATTAAGCTCTGTCCATAGCATCTTTCTAGCTCAATGTTCCCAAGTCTTCTACATTTCCCCTCACAAAATAGTTACAAAGGCCCAAAAGTCACATGGATGTATTTATCATAGCAAAGGTCGTATTTATCATATCTGTTTTAGCCTCCTTTCATCTTACTGTGATAAGAATATACTGAAAAATGCAACTTCAGGTAGAAAGGATTTGTCTTACAATTCTATCATTTCATGGAAATCAAGGAACCATAAACTGTTCATATTACATCCTCAGTCAAGAACAGAGAACAATAAATTAATGCATGCATGGTAGAGCTCAGCTTTCTGTCTTCACTCACACATAAGCCTAGATTCACTGCAGGCTATGGAGCACCCACAGTGTCCATGTCTTTTCACTTTAATTAACAATTTAGATAATCTCCAAGATACATGTCAAGAGCCAAACAGAATCTTTACAATTAGTCATTGATACTTCCTTCCTAAGTGATTTTGGATTTTTTTTTGTAAAAATGACAAAATTATCACAAAGCAATAAAATCTCATTTGGTAATTATATTTTGAAAAATATACAGCTTAAGTATTTCAAGTAAACTTGTCAATTAGTGAATGAAATTAACCAAACACAGAACCAAACTCTAGGAAGAGATAACAAAAAGAAGTTGAAGACACTTTTGCCCTTAGAAAAATATGCTGGGTAACGTCTTTTTTTAAAAGAGAAGAGTTCTTGCATTCCACTCCAAGAATCTTAAATGTTATAGGTCTTATATAAAATCCAGAAAGCACCAAGCACAATGGTGCACACATTTAGTCTGGGCACTCTGGAGCCATAGGCAGGCAGATCTATATGAGTTTGAGGCCAGTCTGGTCTATATAGTGAATCCAGGATAGACAGGCTGTTGCACGGAGAAAACTTTTCTAAAAACAAACAACCAACAACAACAACAAAACAAAAACAAAAACAAACAAAAAAACCAAAAAACAAAAATAAAAACCCAAAAAATGTTCAGAAAACTTCATTTGCAATAATCCTTCCAAGATAATTCTGGTGCAAGTGATTCTTGGATCAATTCCTTTACTTCTATAGATAACTACATTGATGTAAGTGATTTTCAACTTAGTACATTGAAATGCTCTGGGAAGTTGATTCAGATCTTCCATTTAATATCTTGTTTATCACTTATTGAACTCGCTCCCAGTGCTAGCTTAGATAAAAATCTTGGCATGAGAATATCAATTTACTGATTTCAGTTTTCTTTGGCATTGAATAAAGTTTTATTGTGAAATGACATTTTCAGAGAAATGGATGGAACAGGAAATTATTATGGTAAACAAAAGAAGCCATACTCAGAATGAGAAATATTTTCCTTCCCATGTAGATCATAGATTCTTAAAAATCTTTACTTGGGATTATTGAATATTTTGCCTGCACATATATAAGTGGACCCCACATGTATGCCTGGTGCTGGAGGAGGTCAGAAAAGGTCATCTGGTTCTCTGGAACTAGAGGTACAGTCAGTTATGAACTGCCATGTAGGTACTGGAAACCAAACCCATGTTTGCTAGGAAGGCAACCAGTGCTCTAACTGCTGAATTGTTTCTTCCCATTGTTTTTTTTCAACACAGAATACACACACACACACACACACACACACACACACACACAGGACATTGGAACATTCCTTCCATATTGCTTGTTACTGTCTTTATATCAGTGGTACCCACTAGCTCATTCTTGAATGCAACTACTAAATTCCCTCAGTTCTTCTCCTCCATGATGGACAGTTACTCTTCTACCTACATTATGCATAGTTCTTAGGGTTTAATCTGTGTGAAGAAAGTAAGAATAGGAAACTGGGTTTGAAAAGCAAGAGCATCATTTACTATATAGGATTTGAATCCAGTTATAGTTAGTCTCCTGATCTTGGCACCTTCAACAATGGTCCTCAAAGTTCAATATATACTAGAATTGTTTCAAAAGATTATCAAAACACAGATTACTGAAAAACATCCCTTGACCACATCCCCTGGATGGGGAGACCTGGTGGCACTCAGAGGAAGGATAGCAGGCTACCAAGAAGAGACTTGATACCCTATGAGCATATAAAGGGGGAGGAGGTCCCCATCAGTCACAGTCATAGGGGAAAGGAGTAAAGGGAAAATGGGAGGGAGGGAGGAATGGGAGGATACAAGGGATGGGATAACCATTGAAATGTAATATGAATAAATTTAAAAAATTAAAAAAATCCCTAAAATAAGAGGCTAAATCAGTCTGGAGCAGAGCCTGAAACTCTACATTGGGAATAATTTCAGGTAGTGGTGATACTACTGATTTGGAGAAAATATTTTAAGAATCATTGCTGTAGAACATCCACGACAGTTAATGCTGCCATTGTTTAAGACACAGGTCAAATACAGCCTTTTTGTGGAGCTTTCTTTGATTTATGCCCTCTACTAATAACGATGATGTCTTCTGGAGTCAGCAGTTCTGGAATACAAAGAAGGAATAGATGAAAGTGGATTTGCAAAGGTACTTTACAGTGATTTCTTTTCATTGCAGTTGTGATACTTCTAAGCCTCTTATGAGCTAGGTCAGGGCCAGTGAAGTAACCCGTCACTGCCTCTTAGATTAGTTAAATCAAGGAAGCTAAGCTATATTGCAAACATGAGAATGAATCAACATTTTAATGCAGGATTAGAAGAAAGAATACATAAAAATGATGGACAAATGGGTTTGTATAATAGACCCTAACAGAAATAGGAACTCATGATGGTTTGAATGGCATATCCCTCATTCTGGAATGCTTCACTTCCAGTTTGTGACACAGTTTGGGGAGGTTTAGAACATGTGGCCTCTTTGGAGGAAATATGTCACTGAGATTTGCTGAAAGAAAACCTAGGTTGTGTTGGAGACCACTAGTTGTTGGCCATGCTGCAACGGGGAGCAAAACCAACCCAAAAGAAGTCATTATGAAGCAGGCAGCAAAGCTGGAAGAGTGGCATTATTTAAGACCTTTGACATCAGACATTTAGCTACAGGATTTGGTATTTACCTTGCTGTTTTGTCTTGCATTGGCATAATATTTCTTTACTATGCCCACATTCCTCCATTGTGGAATGGTAATGTATATTCTGTGTCATTTTCTTTTGGAAGTAGATGATTTGCTGTGTGTGTGTGTGTGTGTGTGTGTGTGTGTGTGTGTGTGTGTGTATGTATGTATTTATGTATGTGTGTGTATGCAGCAAATTGTATATATATATATATATTAAGTTTCAGAAGAGACTCTGAATATTTAAATAGTGTTGCAACTATAAAAGTTTATTTAATTTGACTAACCGCATGTTGCATTGTGATATGGCCACAAGTCTATGGAGGCCAAGGAATGGAATGTGATACATAAATGAGGTGTTCCCATAGTCTCAGAAATCTGAATGCTTGGCCCCCAGTTAGTGGCATTGTTAGGCTAAGGAGGTATGGCCCTATTATAAGACGTATATTACTGGAGCAGGCTTTCCGAACTTACTCTGCTTTGAGATATGAGCTGTGAGCTTTGTGTTCTTCCCTACATGCCTGCCACTTACCACCACGTCTTTCTAACCAGACTTTTATTCCTTTGGAACTATTCATATCCAAAGAAATATTTTCTTCTATAAGACACCTTGATATCAGTGTTTTATTACAGAAATATAAAAGTAACTAATACAGAACTGCTACAGGAGATTTTCTTTGCTTAAATTAGAAGAGAATGTATGAAGAAAGCAAAGTACTATCTGTGATAAGAAAGAACAAAGTCGAGATGCTATATTCAATGAAGGCATTGATACAAGATTTTTCTCAAGCCCCAGTGTAACTAATAAGTGATTAACTAGGGTTTAAACCTAATTCTATCTCACTACCACATACATATCCTCCATAGTATTGATTTTCCAGTGTTAGTCCATGATCACTGTTCAAAAGAATATATTAGAAAAATCAGATCCCCGGGTCTCTCCACTAGATTCTAGGGTACTGCTTTTTGACAAAGACCTTAAATTCTCCATTTTAAAAGAGAAGTGCCTCCTAAATGGCTATGATGTATGTAGGATGATGAGCGGACCCTGACTTTGTTTACCCAGGAAGTCAAGGCATGCTTAGGGTGCAGAATAGATAACTGGTAGTGAGGAGAATAACAGTAGTACTATAGAATTAGAAGGGGAGAGAGGCTCATGTCTCTTGGAGTCAGATTTTTAAAAATAAGTGATAAATGGAGAATTAAAGAGTTTGGAGTGTGGCTTTACTGGAGATATAACAGTAGATAGAGCAACAAGGGACAGTTTTAAAGTTACTCCTAGGTATCTCAATAGCCCCCCTCCCCTCATCTCTTCACACACCCTCAAATTCTCCACTTCTGCTTTTATGTCACATGTATTCTACCACCCTCTTATTTTCCTTTGCCTTTAAGATCTTATCTGCCATTCTTCTGATCCCTATCCTGGTTTTATGAATTACACCTTCTCATACACACATAGATACATATACATATAATGTATAAATATTCATTTACCATATACTGCAATATATGATATATGATCATATTGTGTGTGTGTGTGTGTGTGTGTGGTGTAGAGTCAAGCAAAAAATTCAGTTCTCATTCGAAAAATGCCCATTTTTTTTTGTTTTTAGAAATAAAGGTGTGAGTTTTTAATAATGAAGTAACTTGGTCAGTCTGAGCCATCTATTGTGAGGCAGAGATGGATTCACACACAGATCTACTTAATTATGTAAGATACTGCTATTTTATTCTGTACTTCCCATCATAAAGAACCATTAGTAGAAAGAGATTTGAATAGAATGTGCAAGAAAAGATGAGTACAATAAAAAAGAAGCCCAGATAGTTTAGTCTGTCAATTAAGCTTAGATGGTTAGGGGTTTAGATGTTTTTACACCAAGATAGATGTTTTAAATTAATAGAGATGAAATATGATATATATTAATCTCCATTCTGAAATTTAGACCTAACAAGATAGGAAAGAGGTGTACTTCAAGGTTGCCAAATACAAATACCAAATCATTATGACTAACATTTACATAATTCCTGATTGTCTCGTGGTTCTTCCTGTTGTATGTAGTTTATTTTACCCATGCGTAATAATATAAATGTATTTGTTAAAAAAGAAACATAGTAATAATTATGTTTTACAGAAAAAAAAAGAAGCCAAAACAAACAAACAAACAACCCCAAAAACCAATGGACTGGATCGATCTTTTTGTGACTTGAGGAACAGTATAGAGATATGTAGGAAGAAACAAGTTCTAGGGAACAGAGGGCAGAGCGAAGAGCAGAATGGAAAGGTTAATAGTCATGAGGATTGTTTGGATATAGCAGCTGTATGAAGGGCATACTGTAAGTTTTAGATCGTGGAAATTATATAATCTGAATATCATGCACAGAAGAGTCTTACGAAGTTCTCTAGCCACTTAAAATTTGGAATTTGAAGCATAGAGAGGAAGGGGCACATATGAGATGCCTACATTTTGACAGATCTTGGCATCCTTGAGGATTAGCATTAAGGTCTGAATATGAAGGTCATGTACTGAAGGCTTGGCACCCATGCAACAGCTGAATGTTCTGGAACAAGACTGGATCATGGAGACTCAGCTCATTGGTGTACTGTTCCATTGATGTAATCTTAATTTTGATGGCATTTGAAGATGATGGAAATCTTCAGAGGTGGAGCCCTCTTCTAGGAAGAAGATAGAGGTCATGGAAGAATATATCTTGCTCAGAGCAATTTCTCTTTTCCTCTGTCTCTGCTTCCAGGGGCTGAGCCTTAAAGCAACATAGACAGCCACCAATGAAGCAAAGCCTCTGGAATTGTGAAGAGGATGATCTTTTCTCTTAAGTTAATTTTTCTCATATACTTTGTTAAAGCAACAAAATCTCACTAATACAAAATTTTATGCTTTTGTTTTGTTTAAGACAAGATTCTATTATATAATGCAGATTGGTCTTCACCTTCCTATGTAGCTCAGACTGACCTTGAACTTGTGATTCTCTTACATTAGTCTTCAGAACATGAGCCCTGGAATTATGCTTTTGTAGTACCACACCTGGTACAATTATTATTTTGAGATATTTGCTAAGTCATAGTTTTCTGTATGCCATTATGGCTTGTGATTTCTTTGAATGTGTGTGCTGCGTCATTGAACACTTTAGGTAACTGACTCTTTAACAGTCTGAAAAATACAGAAGTAAGAACAAACCTTTAAATATAAAGTATCCAGTAACATAAGGCTCTATACTCCTATACTGCATCACTTTCAGCACCCTTACTTGCAAACTGGCATTCCTTGTACAGACTTTATGCAAGAAAGTTACCTCCTCCCTTATCACAGTTCCTAAAAATTACAACATCATTCATTTGCAGTGATGAACTGCAATTCATTGGTACATTGTAGACACAGAAAGGAAAAATGATGTCAGTCAGTGATGCTTGATGATCCACACGGATCACTCACTAGCTAAGAAACTCACTTCTGTGTATCAGCCACATAGAGTAGATGGTACAATTTCATGCTTCAATGCACTGACAGAATGGCTACATGTCATGAACCTTCAGAATTACTTGTGAGTAATTGGAACTGAATTTGAAACCTATATGTACTTAGTAAAGGTTGGGCATACATTAACCCTTGTGTCATTTGCTTTAAATCTATTGTCTAAACCCCTACTTACACTATTAGTCATAATTATCAATTGAAGGTGCTTTGCTTGTAAGATCCAAGTTGTTTATTTTTTTTTAAAGATTTTATTTATTATTATGCATACAGTGCTCTGCCTGCATGTACACCTGCAGGCCAGGAAGAGGGCACCAGATAACATTATAGATGGCTGTGAGCCACCATGTGGTTGCTGGGAATTGAACTCATGACCTCTGGAAGAGCACTCAGTGCTCTTAACCACTAAGCCTTTTCTCCAGCCCCCCAAGTTGTTTATAAAGGGGTGTCTGTACTATGATTATGATAGTTTTGCCAATTTTCCTTAGATCTGTTTTATTATATCTATGAAAAATCCTCTGTCAGTGATTTTGCCTTCCAGTGTACATTTGGACAAGTTCAGAAACATTTGTGTTCTCCAGAACTTGGGGATTTATGTTAGGGGCATCAAGTGGGTCTCTGGTGGGGATGTTGTTACATATTGTACATGGTACAGCACAGTTTCCTTCAATAAGAAATTATCCAGCCTCAAATGTCAGTAAAGTCAAGGTTGAGTACTTTTGTCCTATGTAAGAGGAATTATTTATCTAGGGAGAGGCTCCCTTAATTCTCCCACTGGTACTGTTTTTCTGTAGCAGCTAAACTAGGACCCAGATAGTTGGTTAGACCTAATTTCTTATATGTGTATATTTGTTTCAATGGGAGTATTTCTGGAAGACATTGACCTTTGAATTGGTGAGCTGAGTAATGCACAGTGCTTGCCATATGCAATGAAGACAGGAGACATCCATTCTGTTCAGGCCCTCAATAGAGAAGCCAGATGGACGGAGAGGCTAAAAGAACTCTGCCTACTAGCTCTAGATGGGACATTGGCCTTCTGCCCTCTCTGCTTCTCATGCATTCACATGCAGTAATTCTACTTTATTGTCTTTGTCTCTTAATTCTTTGGACTGTGCCATTGGTTGTGCTCTGTTTAGGCGGGGGATATATCACAGACTCTATAATCAGGAGCTACTGTCTCACAATAAATCTCTTCTCATATAGGTATGTGTACCTTTGCTGTGTGTACTTCATGTTGTTTGACATACACACACCTTTTACTTTTTTGCAATACCATCTAGTAATTATTTTTACAATGAGCACATATGGATCTTCTGCATGCTTTCAAGTTAGCTTAGGTTTTCATTATGCATGGGGTTTTTACTTCACCACAGTTTCATATGTCTCATGTGTTACTGACTATAGCTTGCCAGTGAACTACCCCAAGGAGAAAACAGTGGGCAGTGGGATTGTGGGGAAAATGATAACTGTTTAGCTAAGGATTATATACAGATCATCTGCACTTGAATCTTTCTCTCCTAAACCATCAGATCACCGCGCCTCAACCCCACACCCAAAGCATTTTCCCTTTGCATTTCCACAAAAGCCTTCAGGCTATAAGTTTTTTGTCTGCCTTGCTCCTGAAGAACATCTTTGATATTCACCTCGATGTGATTTCATTTGGATTAATGTATTGGGGGTGGGGTGGCACTCAGTGGGATTTGCCCTGGAACCCGCCTATCCACCTTTTCTATCTATGCTTCAGAGGAAACACTGTCAGTTGCTTTTAGATGCAATTTAAATGATAATCAGGTTTTTAGAAATATAAACAAAGAGGAGCTTAGAAAATTCAGAACAACAAGCAAAATGCAGTTAACAGGAAGCTGAGTAGAGGTACCTAGCTGTGCAAGCTGACAGTAAAATAGCATGTGTTTGAAGGACCCCAGGCTCAGAGGGATCTATTTAAATTGTTAGCTATATTATTCCTTATTTTCACCTATCTCCATTTTATTGGTATGTGTCTATTGCATCCGGAATAAGACAGCATGAATCACTGGCCCAGAATACCTACACAACATCTTTTATATCTGCATGTCTGCAGAAGATCAGAAATCACTATTGGCCATCAGTTTTTATTTTCAACAGAAATTGTGTGGAGTGTGACATGGGTGATCCCTTTGAGAGAAAAATAGCTCAATATCCTTGTGGTAGACTGGATTTGACAGGAGAGAGAGAGGGAGACAGGCACGGGGAGGGGGAGAGATCTGGAGAAGGAGGCTAATCGTTTTTTGAGATCTTTGGGAAGGGGGAAGAGAAGCTGACTAATAAATGCAGTGACAGAATATAAAATAAAGGCTGGGCACAACCTAAGAGGGGACTGAGCCAAGCCAGGAAGGAGAGGGGATGATGAAGCCTGAGGATGATTCAAATACACAATCCGTTTTCCAGATTGAATATCCAGGGAACAAGATTAACAAGAAAGTGCCACTGGTAAGAAGTTAAATTAAGGAAAGAAGTAGTATTGAAGCTGATATGAGGTAGAAAGAAAAATATGCTAGGGTCTGATTAAAGGACATTGGTCAGTGCTCGTGTCCATAGCAACAGGTCCTCACTATTGTGAGATTATTGCACAGAGAGGTGGGATACCAAGTCTTTCTGTCAGGAAGCAACACTTATGGGTGCCAACATCAGCTCAGAGGATTAAGACCTAAAGGCTGATCCCAGAGCTCAACAGGTATAGCCCTATGTATATTCTGTGAATTTTCCTTTTGTTCTGGGAGAGTCTTTACCACTCTACTCTTATCCAATCTTCTAGGTACCAGGCCACCCCTAAAGTAGAAATAGGATGGGCCCCTACTCAAAGTGTTCAGCTTGTAGTTTTATAGCGGCTCAGAGGTGTGGAAGCCACACGCATTCTTTAGAAGTCACACTTGCTTTGAATCTCTGTCTTTTCTCGGGCTATTGATATGAGGTATAAGCCTGCCCTCTCCTTTGTTTTTTTTGTGACAGGGTTTCTCGGTGTAGCTTTGGGTGTCCCAGACTCACTTTGTAGACCAGGCTGGCCTCTAATTCACAAGATTCACTTGTCTATGCTGGGATTACAGGAGCATACCGCTTTGCCAGGCCTAAATTTTGTTGTTGTTTTTCAAGACATCTTTTCTGTGTAGCCTTGACTGTCCTGGATCTCACTCTGTAGACCAGCGTGGCCTTGAACTCATAGAGATCTGCCTGCCTCTGCCTCTCAAGTGGTGCAATCAAAGGTGTGCGTAACCACTGCCTGGCAAGTTTGCCTTTTTATGTTGGATACTTGCAGTGAGCTAATTCCCAGCCAGGGCACTCATTAGGCAGAGAAGCAACCAATACTCTAGACTGTGTTGCTAAGCCTTGATGTTTGAAGATTTAGATACCTGACTAGAATTTTGACTTAATTTTCAGAATGCAACTATGACCCTGCTGTATGATCATCTGTACTTTGTATTTTTCAAAGGTTTGTGCTAACTTCTTCAAAGGCAGAGGTAGCCAAGATGGTAGGAGAATGAAGTCAATTATATTTGTAGTGGGCAGAGAGGAGTGTTGTTAATCCTTGAATATGAGCAGTGCCTATGTCCTGAGCAAAACAGATAGGTACATGTAGTTAGTACAACAAAAGCTATACTTTGCTATGCTGGGTTTACTGTATTATTCATCACACCAGGTTCAAACTCTAAATCCCTAACTATGATCCTAAGCCTGTGTCTGCAAGGCTGTTCACCTGTGCAACATATCTTAGCTTAATGTCAGGTCGAGTCTATAACTGAAGTCTGATTTGAGAATCAGGATCCTGGGTGTGTGTTGGGGGGAAAGGGGGATGACGCTCCACCTGCACGGCTGATCAAGGTGGTGTCTCTGCAGATGTACAGAACAGAGCAGAGCTCTTGATCTCTGCTTATATACTCTCCACTGAGTGTCATAGGACTTTGGTTATCTTGAGTGAGTGATGTCCCTGGGTTCTGTTCATCAGAGGCAGCCTTGGATGTAGTGGGGATCCTGACTAAGCATTTTTTACATGTCTAAAAGCCATTTTTTTACTATGCTCATAGCAGCCTATAACAAGATGATGTGAGGTGTAAGAGCCTTAACAGTTCTCAGAGTACATTCAAAAGGCCTTTCTGTAACTGGCTCAATACAAAAAGAAGATGTTCTTTTAAAAAAAATTATTATAATGTATTCAGATTATATCCTGATTGTTATCCCCTCACTTGTATCTTCCCATTCCCCTCTCCCTCCTTCTTTCACCCTACTCCCCTCCCCTAGGTCTGTGACAGAAGGGGACCTCTTCCCCTACCATATGTTCACAGCCTATCAGGTTTCATCAGGATTGCCTGCTTCCTCTTCTTCTGTGTGCCACCCAGCCTCCCCACCAAGGGGAAGTGATCAGGTTAGGGACACCAGAATCCATGTCAGAGGCAGGTTCCCCTCTCCCTACAACCAAGGAGAATGAGCTGTCCATTGGCTAGATCTGAATAGGAGGTCTAGGTTTACTGCACGCATTGCCCTTGGTTGGTTCAACAGTTTGTGCAGGCACCCCTGGGTCCAGATCTCCTGGCCTTGATGGTCTCCTTGTGGTGCTCCTGGGCTATCTGGATCCTTCTATTCCTTCATTCTTCCATAATACTCTCACCTGGAGTCCAGCAGCAAGTCCCAGAATCCAAAATAATGCTACCTCAAGACCCAGCTATACCACTCCTGGGCATATACCTGAAAGATGCTCTAGCACATAACAAGGGCATTTGCAGAACTATGTTCATAGGAGATTTCTTCATACTAGCCATAAACTGAAAACAACCCAGATGTCCCTCAAACAAAGAATGGATAAAGAAACGGTGGTACATTTACACAATGGACTACTACTCAGCTGTTAAAAACAAGGGAATCTTGAAATTTGCAGTCAAATGGATGGAAGTAGAAAAATCATCCTGAGTGAGAAATGAAGATAATCTAAAAAGACACTTGTGCCTGGATATCATATTATTGAAACAATAGACACTCCCTCAATGAGAATTTCCCTAAGAATCTCATCCTGGAAAAAGAAAAGGCCCTATCCTTTGACTAGATCTGAGTAGGAGTTTGAAGTTTACTGCACATATTGTCCTTGGCTGGTGCCAAAGTTTGAGCAGGACCCCTGGACCCAGATCTGTGTGTCATAATGTTCTTCCTGTAGGTTTCCTTATATTTCCCCATTCTTCCATGCTTCTCTCACCTAGAGTCCCAATAAGATGTCTTCCCCTCAGTCCCACTTTCCTGGTAAGTGAAGGCTTTCATGAGACATGCTCCTTGATCTAGTGTCCAGATATAAGTGAGTATATACCATTTGACTCTTTCTGCTTCTGGGTTAACGCATTCACTATGATCATTTCTAGTTCAATCTATTTGTCCTTGTGTTTTACTTCCTTGCTTTTAATAGCTGAGTAAATAGTATTTCATAGTGTAAATGTACCACAGTTTCTTAATCCATTCTTCTACTGAGGGACACTTAGGCTGTTTCCAGGTTCTGGTTATTATATTCTCCACAGTTGAGTGGAGAGTGGGGTCTGACTTTCACACGTACTCTGGTGCCCAAAATTAGACCACATCCCCTGGATGGGGAGGCCTGGTGGCACTCAGAGGAAGGATAGCAGGCTACCAAGAAGAGACTTGATACCCTATGAGCATATACAGGGAGAGGAAGTCCCCCTCAGTCACAGTCATAGGGGAGGTGAGTAAGGGGAAAATGGGAGGGAAGGAGGAATGGGAGGATACATGGGATGGTATAACAATTGAGATGTAATATGAATGAATTAATAAAATAAAAAATAAATAAATTAAATTAAATTAAAAAAAAAGAAAAAGAAAAGGCCCTAACCAGAGGGGAAACTTGTCTGCAGCAAAGAGAGTTCTTGTACTTCTACCACCTTGTCAGGCCACCTTACAGCATGTTCCTGAAGCCCAGACACTGATGGGTCAGGGGAGGGAGGACCACACCTTGAGTGGGGCTGGCTAGATGTGCAGATCCTTGGGTTTCTACATAAACTTTAATCTACTTCAGCTCTCTAGGAAAGCTGACTTTAGGGTAGGGGTTTTCTTGGGATAGCTTTGTCCCTCTCTTCAATGTGGCTATATTGACTAAATCTTTTTTCCTGTTTTCTGCTATTAATTTGTGTCTTTTGATTGGCATATTGAAGATGGGTGAGTGAACCTGGTTTGGGGCACATCCTGTGACTTCCCAGTCTGATAACATTTTAATTTCATGAAGATATGGATTAATACGGAAATACAAGTATCTGTATTTACAGACATGTCTTCATTGACATGCCATGTATTTGTTTATTCTTTGTAAATTGAATTTATTCCACTGTGGGTAATTCAGAAAATCACTTATGATAGTGGTTTTTATGTTTTAGTTTTTATACTTTTCAATCAAATAGTGTCTTGTGTAGAGCTGAATTGTTTAAACTTGTGTTAGAATATTTTAAGTTCAAATTCTTAATATTTACTTAGGACATAGTAAACATATGGTTGAAGTTATAATGAATAGAAGCATTTGAAATAGTGTGTTCTGGAAGACGATTGCATTATTATATTCACCTTCAGTACCTAATTTATTTTTCAACAAGTTTTTATTTTCAAAGTGTCCAGATATTCCTAATTTACAATGATAAATTGAAAATAGAAATAGCGTTTTGGGTAGCTACACTTGCAATCTCAGAGGACACTTGAACAAAATAGAGATGGTAGGGGTGGTAGCTTCCAATCAAGGTCTGTACCAGAAGCTAATTGACCTAACAGATTAACATTCCAATAATTTCCAATGTTTTACAATTTGGTTTATATTCCACTTCAGTGTATCACTTTGCTACATCTTGAAAGAAATTTAAAAACATATATTTTTTTTGTAATTCAAATTGAATGACTTCAGAGGTACTGTAGCCCTTTTTGAATCTTAGAGGTCTTTGACATACAGTTGTAAAGACCATGAGCTAGTGTGTAAGGTCTGCTCCAGGAAAAGTATTAGGAAGACATTTAGTCAAGACGAATTGGATTTGATGGGTTACAAAAAAAGGACATAAAATTGGATGGGTAGGGAAGGCGGTGATCTTGGAGGAGCTAATAGGAGTGCATGTGATCCAAATACCTTGTATAGCATTCTCAAAAAGGGTAAATAAAAATGAGAAAAATATGAACAGAATAACAGAAAAACTACCTAAGAGAATGGTGTTCTCATTAAAGCTTTAGTTTGCATAAGCAAATTTTGAAACTTGTGAGGTCATAGATGATGAAGATATGGAAGCACCAGGTATCTGTTTATCATTATCTGAGTCAGAGTGAAGGCAGGGGTGGTCAATAAAGCAGGCCTTTGACTGAGGTACATGAAATTGGCTGCTCTCTAAAAAAAAATAATAATAAAAATGCCCTTTTCTTCATTTTTTTCATATTTAGCACACAGTATAATACCTAGTTTATAGTATACAATAATTATTGACTTGAGTGATATGCTAGCTGAAGAGGTTATAGCAGCACTGTAGCATTGGAAATATATTACTGTCTTAAGATGGCATAGGATATTGTCTCACGATACTTTGGCAGCTATAATAAGATGCCATGAGCTGGATAGTTTATGTTTTAAGAAAAGAAACAACTTTTTCTTTAACTATGCTGGGATCTGTAGAGTTCTGAATCAGGGTTCTAGTAGAGTTGTGTTTAGTGGCTACATATTTTCTGCTTTATCAATGGATCCTTTTCTCTGTGTCCTCCTATGAAAGATTTCTCTCTTGGGCCTCTTTTATAAAGGCACTGTTTTAAGGGTACTAATCTTGTTAAAACGGAGGCTATCACAGGGCCTGTAGAGATGGCTCAGAGGTTAAGAGTACTGACTGCTCTTCCAGAGGACCCAGTTTCAGTTCCCAGCACTCATAATGGCTTACTCATAACCTCCTGTAACTCTAGTTCCAGGGAGTCCAAGGCCCTTATCTTTGAGGGCTAATGCTAATACTTGGTGCATATACATACCCTCATGTACACACACAAACACACACATACACACTCACTCACAAAATAAATATTTTTTAAAGAGTCCTACTAGGGTCCGATGATACAATCTCTTTCTTTTTAAGACCCTAGACACCTGTCCTAAAACACTAAAGGTGTTAGGATTTCATCATATATTTTTTTAGAAAATGTGTTGCCCAGATAAGCCCCTCCACCCAATCCACGAAACAAAACCTTTTCTACTATAAGTACAGTAGCTTGAGATTTTCTTCTTTTCTGCTCATGCACACAGTTACAGACTGGTGTATCTCTTTAATTAACTGAGAGTTCCCAGGCAAGCAGGCACTAAGGGCTAGTTAGGGAAGGCAGGGCCCTAGTGGTCCCTGATATTTTGTGATTCTTTGAGCTCTGAACATACCTCATATTGAAAATGGACCACAGTAATTTGTTTCTTGAATGGACATGGCTTCCTACATGCTAATGTTACAAGCATGGGCCACTATTCCAAACTTAAAGTTTTAATTTTCTTGTAACATAAACATTGATAGCATATCAGCTGTAATGTATATAATAGATGCCAACTAATGTACATTCAGAGAATTAAGATCTTTATCCTTTTAAGCCAATGTTTCTACAGGTTTATGTCCAGCATCCTAACTTGATTTTGCCATCATCATCCTGAGGCAAACATTATAATAAGCATTCTTTTTTTAAAATTTTTTATTAATTTATTCTTGTTACATCTCAATGGTTATCCCATCCCATCCCTTGTATCCTCCCATTCTTTCCTCCCTCCCATTTCCCCCTTATTTCCCTCCCCTGTGACTGTGCCTGAGGGGGATTACCTCCCCCTGTATATGCTCATAGGGTATCAAGTCTCTTCTTGGTAACCTGCGGGGAATAGTAGTCAGTATATGATTCTGGATAATATAGAACCAATTACCAGATTCCTCCAAACTGTCAGTTCTAGATCTACATCTGCATTTAAAAAACTGAATCTGTTGTCTTCTGCACTCTTTTGCCTGATATAAGCACTAGCTTTAACTACTTATAAAATTGCCTTTTCCATAGCTGATGTATACCTTTATTTTAGATAGTTTCACATAATATCCACATGAAGTCATTAGTGGTATTGAACTCAAACCTCTTAAAAGGCACATGCAATGTTTCTCATTACATTAGCTGTTTCTTCTTCTTCTTCTTCTTCTTCTTCTTCTTCTTCTTCTTCTTCTT
>OU015760.1:85334067-85353012 GCA_907169655.1 Acomys percivali
TCTATCTATCTATCTATCTATCTATCTATCTATCTATCTATCTATCTATCATTTTGCATTTTGAGACAGGATTTCTCTGTGTAGCCTTAGTTGTCCTAGAACTCACTCTGTAGACCAGGCTAGCCTCAAGCTCAGATATCTTTCTTCCTTTCCCCTCCAAGTGCTGAGATTAAAGGTATGTGCCATCACCACCTGACAATAGTTTTTAAGGTATCACAATCTTGATGATACATTGGCCACAAAGACTGCAAGAAACCAGCATATTCTGGGTTTGTTTAGGTAGAGGTAAATTCTGCAGAAAGAAAACTTGTTTAATTTATTCTTTGGTTTAATGTGTTATTCAAATAGCATTGAAAGTGACAGAGGGGAAAAATTAATACAAAACTGCAAATGGAAAATAAGAAAGCAGCTGTATTGATTATTGCTAGCATTAATTTAACGTTTAAGCAAATTTCTTTGGAATTGTTCATATTATTGGTTGGCAGCAATATTAAGCTTATCTTGTCAAAGAACTCATCTGATGTTTGAATTTTCTGGCAATTGCTTCATGGTTAGCTATTCTCTCTCTCTCTCTCTCTGTCTCTTTATATATATCTATCTCTATCTCGTGTGTGTGTGTGTGTGTGTGTGTGTGTGTGTGTGTGTGTCTGTGTGTGTATGTGTGTGCATGTAGAAGCCAGAGGTAGATATTGATATTTTCCTCTGTGGCTCTCCATCTCATTTCAGGGGGACAGTATCTAGGATCTCTCACTGAATCTAGATCTCATCAGTATGGGGTTCTCCTGTATCTGCCTCCCTAGCACTTAGGTAGCAAGCATACACACTACTGTGCTGTTTTTTTTGTTGTTGTTGTTTTGTTTTGTTTTTCTGTTCCTTTTTATTTTAAGACTGTCTTTTTTTGAATTTTTATTAATTTATTCATATTACATCTCAATGGTTATGCCATCCCTAGTATCCTCTCATTCCTCTCTCCTTTCCCATTTTCCAAGACTGTCTTTTTTTAAAGACTGTCTTACTCTATAGCTTTGGATGTCCTGAAACTCACTATGTCGGCTGACCAGGCTGGTTCCAAACTCACAGAGATCCACTTTCCTCTGTCTCCCAAATACTAGAATTAAAGGCATAAGACACAGCTAGTTTTTAAAAAATAGATTCTGGGGACCTGAACGCACATCCTCCTTCATATACGGCAAACACTTCAGCAACTGACCTATGTCCCCAGCCTCAGTATCATATTTCTTTCTATTTTGGTTTGAGTTTTCCCAAAAGGTATGTTTTTCAAAATTGGAAAGAACAGAGTAAATTAATTTTGACATTGAACACTCTTCTTTCCATGCTGACTTGCATCTATCTATTGGTTTCTGCAATCATTGCTGGTGACAGCATTATGTTTTATGATGGCAAACACTATCATTTATTTAATGACTAGTAGAAGCTCATTGTGGGAGGACATAAAGAAATTGAATCACATTTTATGATAATAAAATAATAGTGCTCTATATGAATATAATGTATATGTAAAGAAATTGAAGAGATCAATGTATTACACAAGCACACAGGTAGCACACATCTATTTGATGCTTGGAACGAAGTCCTGAAAAACAGAGTATTAATTTAACATTATCAAAACAATATTAGAGATAATCTTATTTATCTTCAAAAATCATTTGTATAGAACATGATATTCTGTTCTTATTCTATTATAAGGTGTATTCTCTAAAAGACACTGAATAGAATAATTTTGACAAAATATAAGTATTGTGTCTCACTGTATGCACATATTTTCTGATCAAGGCATTCAAACAATGCAGAAAATACCCTTTTAAAAATATTTTATTAATCTATTCATATTACATCTCAATTGTTAACCCATCCCTTGTATCCTCCCATTCCTCCCTTCCTCCGGCTTTCCCCTTACACCCTTTCCCTATGTCTGTGATTGAGGGGGACCTCATCCGCCTGTATATGTTCATAGGGTATCAAGTCTTTTATTGGTAACCTGCTATCCTTCCTCTGAGTGCCGCCAGGCCTCCCCAACAAGGAGACGTGGTAAAAAAGGGGCACCAGAGTTCGCATGAAAGTCAGACCCCACTCCACTCAACTGTGGAGAATGTCCTGTCCATTGGCTAGATCTGAGTAGGGGTTCGAAATTTACTGCATGTATTGTCCTTGGCTGGTGCCATAGTTTGAGCAGGACCCCTGAGCCCAGATCCACCTGTCATAATGTTCTTCTTATAGGTTTCTAGGACCCTCTGGATCCTTCTATTTCCCCATTCTCCCATGCTCCTCTCACCTAAAGTCCCAATAGGATGTCCTCACCTCTGACCCACTTTCCTGGTAAGTGAAGACTTTCATGGGGCATGCCCCTTAGGCTAGTGTCTCAATGTAAGTACGTATATACCATTTGACTCTTTTTGCTTCTGGGTGAACTCATTCATTATGATAATTTCTAGTTCAATCCATTTGTCCACAAATTTCTGGAATTGCTTTTTTTTTAATAGCTAAGTAGTATTCTACAGTGTAAATGTACCACAGTTTCTTTATCCATTCTTCTACTGAGGGACACTTAAGCTGTTTCCATGTTCTGACTATTATGAATAAGGCAGGTATGACCATGGTTGAGCATATGTCCCTGTTGTGTGGTAGAGCATTTTTTGGGTATATTCCAAGGAGTAGAATAGCTGGGTCTTGAGGAAACATTATTCCCATTTTTCTGAGAAAGCATCAGATAGATTTCCAAAGTGGTTGTACTAGTTTGCATTCTCACCAGTAATGAGGGAGTGTTCCTCTCTCTCCACATCCTCGCCAGCATGTGATGTCACTTGAATTTTTGATCTTAGCCATTCTGATGGGTGTAAGATGGAATCTCAGTGTCCTTTTGATTTGCATTTCTCTGATGACTAAGAAGGTTGAGCATCTCTTTAAGTGTTTCTCAGCCATTTGACATTCTTCTGTTGAGAATTCTCTATTTCATTTGAGCCCTATTTCTCAATTGGGTTATTTGGTTTGGTGGTGTTTAATTTCTTGAGTTCTTTATATATTTTGGATATTAGACCTTTGTTAGATGTAAGGTTGGTAAAGATCTTTTCCCAGTCTGTAGGCTGTCACTTTGTTCTCTTGACAGTGTCTCCTGCCTTCCAGAAGCTTCTCAGCCTCATGAGGTCCCCTTTATTAATTGTTGTCCTTAAGGCCTGGGCTGTTGGTGCTCTGTTCAGGATGTTGTCTCCAGTGCCAATGTGTTGCAGGCTCCTCCCCACTTTTTCCTTTAACCGATTTAATGTTTCTGGTTTTATGTTAAGGTTTTTAATCCGCTTGGACTTGAGTTTTGTACATAGTGACAAATATGGGTCTAATTGCATTTTTCTACATGTAGACATCCACTTAGACCAGCACAATTGTTGAAGATGCTATCTTTTTTCCATTGAATAGATTTGGCTTCTTTGTCAAAAATCAAGTGAGCATAGGTGTCTGGTTTCATCTCTGGGTCTTCAGTTTGATTCCATTGATCCACCAGCCTATTGCTGTGCCAGTATCATGCTGTTTTAATTACTGTTGCTCTGTAGTACAGCTTGAGATCGGGCATGGAGATTCCTCCGGAGGATCTTTTATTGTACGTGATTGTTTTAGCTATTCTGGGCTTTTTGTTTCTCCATATGAATTTGAGAATTGATCTTTCAATATCTTCAAAATATTTTGTAGGTATTTTGATAGGGATTGCATTGAATCTTTAAATTGCTTTTGGTAAGATGGCCATATTTACTATGTTAATTCTACCGATCCATGAACAGGGCAGATCCCTCCATCTTCTGATGTCATCTTCAATCTCTTTCTTCAGAGATTTAAAGTTTTTTTCAAACAAGTCCTTCACTTGCTTGGTTAGAGTTACTCTTAGATATTTTATCTTGCTTGTGGCTATCGTGAAGGGTGTAGTTTTCCTAATTTCTTTCTCTGCATGTTTGTCATTTGTATATAGGAAAGCTACTGACTTTTTTGAGTTAATTTTGTATCCAGTCAATTTGCCAAAGGTGTTTATCAGCTGTAGAAGTTCTCTGGTGGAATTTTGGAGATCACTTATGTACACTATCATATCATCTGCAAATAGGGATAATTTGACTTCTTCTTTTCCCATTTGGATCCTCTTGACCTCCTTTTGATGTCTTATTGCTCTGGCTAGAACTTCAAGAACTATGTTGATGAGATATGGAGAAAGTGGGCAGCCTTGCCTTGTTCCCGATTTTAGAGGAATTTCCTTGAGTATCACAGCATTTAATTTGATTTTGGCTATTGGCTTGTTGTATATAGCCTTTATTATGTTGAGGTATGTGCCTTGTATCCCTGAGTGAGTGGGTGTTGGATTTTATCAAATGCTTTCTCTGCATCTAAGGAGATGATCATGTGGTTTGTTATTTTCAGTTTGTTTATATGGTGGATTACATTGATGGATTTCCGTATATTAAACCATCTCTGCATGCCTGGTATTTCCTTGTTTTTAATAGCTGAGTAGTATTCCATAGTGTAAATGTACCACAGTTTCTTTATCCATTCTTCTATTGCGGGACATTTAGGTTGTTTCCAGGTTCTGGATATTACGAATAAAGCTGCTATGAACATGATTGAGCATATGTCCATGTTGTGTGGTGAAGCATCTTCTGGGTATATTCCAAGGAGTGGAATAGCTGGGTCTTGAGGTAGCCCTATTTCCAGTTTTCTGAGAAAGCACCAGATAGATTTCACAAGTTTTTGTACAAGTTTGCACTCCCACCAGCAATGAAAAAGTGTTTCCCTTTCTCTACATCTGTGCCAGCATGTGCTGTCATTTGAGTTTTTGATCTTAGCCATAACTTCAAGCCTCTTATTTGCATCCTCCTGCAGTTGTTTACAGATTTTATTCATTTCTTCCATTATCATCTTCCTTACTAAGAATTTGAGGTCATTTTCTTGTATTTCGATTGTTTTTTGGTTCTCCAGGTTGCTTTCATTGGGATTGCTGACATCTGGAGATGCCAAACTGTTTTGGTTTTTGCTTGTATTCTTTCGCTGTCCTCTTGTCATTTTGGTGTCTCTGATGTTGGGAGGTAGCTTCTGGTGACCTTCACTGGGTGAGAGTGGATAGTTGGTGAATGATTATAGGTCGGGTGCCCTTCCCTGTGGGGATCTAGGAGTATTTCCCTGGAACAGGCAGGTGATCTGGTTTCCACTCCTGGAGATTTTGCTCTACACCTTAGGCTCCAAGCTGAGCCAGCAGTGTCCAGACCTGCCAGACAATCAACTAGGACCCTCGGATCCCTAGGGAGAGAATGGGGGACAAGAGACACGAAGAACAGACAGCAAGTCAAGGAGTCTGATCAAGCTGACAAAATTTTATTTTTTCACAGGCAATTATATACCATTGAAGCAGGAGGCTGAGTGAGATGATCCGGGTGGGTGGTTTTCACAAGATATCAGGAAGTCAGGAAGTTTGGCAGGGAGAGGGCCCCTGTGGTTCTGGGACTGGGTGGAATTGTTAGACATCTGGAACCACAAGGTGTTATCTGTAGACTTTGTTTTGCTAGTCCTCTGAAGGCCTCTGTAATTCCAGGAATACTGAGAACAGCTGGAGAGTACCTTGAGGGAGGGGAAGAGATCGCAAGGCAGCCTTCTGGAATGTACCCTGAGGCAAGGAGGGAAAGAGGTCACAAGGCAGCCTGTCCCAGGTCCTCTCAATGTATTATGCCAAGATCCAAGATGCTTGCGGCTATGGTCTTGGCTCCCCACACAGCAGAAGTATGTTTCTGTCTGGATCCTTTCACCTTACTACTCTAATTCAGATGAGGTGTTTTGAGACATAGAACAAGGTCAGCACACAAGCGCTCTGGTTGGGTAGGTTGGTCCCAGCTGCCTGTCCTTCCTGTAGCTTTGTAGCCAAGACCCCAGCTGGATCAGATCTTCTGGGCTGTAGCTGTCTTTTAGCTCTGCCTCTATACCCTGCAGAAGTGTCCAGTCTCTCCCAAAAGCAGGGTCTGTGGGAGCTGATCAAGTTAGATTCTGTCTATTGTAGAGTGTAGGGTCAGTAGCAAGCGGCCCAGAGACAGGATCTTTTCAGACCACTAGCAGGCTCCAAGGTGCCTGCACTTTCCACGACCCTGTAGCTGACCTCTCACAGATCCTCAGAGCTGTAGTCGCCTTTAGGTCAGAGATTAGACACCGCAGGGGCAGCCAACCTCTCCAGATAGCGCGGGAGATCCTGCTGGGCCTGTGGGAGCAGTCCAAGCTTGTTTCTAACTGCCCGTTTGCAGGCTCAGTCCATTGAGACTGGCTCTAAATTGGGCCCAGGATGGCCCCGCTAGCTGCATGCCCACTCTAGCTGTTTTTGGTGGGCCCTGCCGCCTGTGTTTCCATTCAGCCTGGGGGACCTCCGCAGTTTGGCGTGGTGTGGGTGGAGGGTTCCAAGGGCAGTTTCACCCTATTCTCTGAGACTCCTCAGGCCAGAGGTTCCGGAGTACCACCTCCCCACACAGCGAGTTTGTGCTTTATAGGCTGGCTGCAGCCCGCATGCGCGTTCCATTTGAACGACTGGGGAGTGGGTTCAGGACTTCCAGGCTGTTGCTTGTCCCAAAGCCAGGCCCACCGGTGGTCTGAGGAGTTTGGGACCCCACTCACCTACAGTTCTCAAGATCTAGCAGTCTGTGGCTCCATTCAAGTCCTTGGTCTCAGTGGAGTAGATCAGATACAGTGCATACTGGTCGACGACATCTTGGAACCCCCCACACACACCCGAGAAAATACTTTTAACAAACAATTACTTGTATAATAAACTTAATGACCTCAGCTATTCAAGGCGATTTTCCCCCTCACCACATCCCCCATCACTGGCATTAGCAAACATGCTGTTTTACTGGATCTAATTTTCTTTTTTTGTTTTGTTTTGTTTTGTTTTGTTTTAATTAATTTATTTATTTTTAATTAATTTATTCTTGTTACATCTCTATGGTTATCCCATCCCTTGTATCCTCTCATTCTCCCCTCCCTCCCATTTTCCCCTTATTCCCCTCCCCTATGACTGTTCCTGAGAGGGACTACCTCCTCCTGTATATGCTCATAGGGTATCAAGTCTCTTCTCGGTGACCTGCTGTCCTTCCTCTGAGTGCCACCAGGTCTCCCCCTCCAGGGGACATAGTCAAATGTGAGGCACCAGAATACTTGAGAAAGTCAAATCCCTCTCTCCACTCAAGTGTGGAGACTGTCCTGTCCATGGGCTAGATCCGGGTAGGGGTTTAAATTTTACCGCCTGTATTGTCCTTGGCTAGGGCCTTAGTTTGAGCGGGACCCCATGACCCAAATCTGCCTATTATAATGTTCTACTTGTAGGTTTCTAGGACCCACTGGATCTAATTTTCATTTGGATTACTTTCTCAGCCATATTGTGGACAGAATATTTGTTTATAAAGTTTAATAGAAGAATAAGTATTACTTAAAAAAAGAAATTGAGTGACTTATTTCTAAAATGGTGCTCTCCTTGTGAGAGCCAGCATTCACTACTTAAATTAATAGAACATCTTAAAAATGGTACCCATATCTTTTCATACAATGGGTCCTTTACTTCAACAACTTGCATAGACATTTAATGAAGATCTGAGAATATTTCTGAATATCAAGAGTAGGAAATCTAGTTACAGTTTTGGGTTTTGTCAAATATCAGGGTTCCACATGTCTACTTTTCACATTTATTCCTCTCTTTAGTGTTTGTTTAGAAATGCTCCTCTAGACCCTATCTTCATAGTTTAGAAGGGATTATCAGCTACGCTATATACTGTCAAGAACACTGAACTTAAATATTATTCATTCCAAAAGCCCAGAGAGTTAAAGAAAAAAAATACCTCAGAAATTTGTTCCACAGATGCAATCTTCCATTGATAGTAGGGGCATTGTTGTTATTTTTAATTTTGGTTCATATTTGGATCACTTATAAAAGATTTAAAAGAGATTCTGGTAACACGGTTAAATGCTAGTCTTTCGAATGAGCTGCAGGTTTGATGAGGTTTTGAAGATGCCTAATAGCTTAAGAATGCTTTAAAACCAAATCTCACAGTTTGAAACCATTTCAAAGTAAGAGAACTGAATAGCCTGTGGGGTAATGTACCACAGCTCTCTAATTCACCATGGTTTGTTTGGACAATGGCTAACTCAGCACTGTGCTCTAAAGCTACTTTACCCAGAAACTCACTAAAATGGAGGACACATTGTGAATTAGGGAGGTAACCTTATTAATTTGACTTTGATTTTGATAGGCCATCCTTCATATTTATATTTAGTATTATTGAAGATTACTGTTCTGTTTAATACTTCCTATTTCATAGATGCACTAATGTATTGTTATCATATACACCTGGAACTATGCCTTCCCAACTCTACTTGGAACCATCTCAACATGTCACTCCAAACATAGTGCTCTTTCTTTAATAACCCACTGAATCCAAGTAGTGAGTCCTGTGCACATAGGTGTGAGGCCATCCACTGAAGCATGGACAACTTGCTCACTAGGGGCAACATTTCGAAGGAAAACTTGTTCTTCCTCTTCAGCATCCTTTAACTGTTAATAGTCCATCAGCTCTCCTCCCTCCTCCCTGCTGGAATGTTGACTGGCTTGATTTCAGTGTAGAACTTATGCAGGCAAGCACATTTGCTTTAAATTTGTGAAAGCAATAGCCACATCATGACTAGAAGGCAGTATTTTACACTAGTTCCCTTTGACCTCTGCTTTTACAAACTTTCTGAAATCTGTTTTTGTGTTGTTTTACTTTGAACAATTAAATATTGAATTAATGTGTTTTCATTATACAACATCAGCAAAAGGTTTTTTAAAAATAAAATGTGTTTGCTTTTTTTTTTTGGACCAAGAGAAAATGCTAAAAATCATAGCTTATCTCATGGGATTAGCTTATGCAGATTTAGATTTTTCTAGCGTCATGGTACATGCTTTTCCTATATACAATTTCTCTATAATGCCAGTTTTTATTAAATATGTATTACATCAGGTACTCTGTAACACCCCCAATGTTCCAATTGATTTTACTGAAATACTTGATATAGTAGAAACATTTTTACTTCTTTCCTAAGTTAATGAGATTTTACTTTTAGTGCATGAATAAACATATTTAATTGATCATTATACTTGATAGAACTAGATTCAGAAGAACTTGGTGATTATAAAATGTAAAGCAAAAATACAACAACATAGGTACAGTGGTTGCTAAAAAATGTAGCTATAGATGAAATTAGAGGACAATTGACATTGTGGTCTATGTATTTTCCATGGAAAAATACATATTAAGTAACAGCAGTGACAAAATTGTCACCATGGAGAATCTTCCTACCAACTGACAATAAACCACAGAAGCTTCAGCTTTACTCCCCAGGTTGCTACATTTATGCTCCCCTAGTGGCTGACCTTGTCCTTTACTGATGCAAATCCAAATTTTAAGGAAGTGTTAATGAATTTCATAAAAGCTGTGAAAATGTTCCTGTGGAGAACTGCACAGTACCACTTGATAAATAATGTTTGGACTGTGTATTCAATAGCTACTCTAAGCACTTTGACCAGACATAAGCTTCTGCAATAATGGTCACTCATTTCAAAAAAAGCTGGTCCAAAGCAGACAGCAGCAATGTATTTTTTTTTTTTTTTTTTTAGAATTTGACAGACAGATTTTTTATTTTGTGATAGCAGTAGTTTGTTATACATGAAGACATATGTCCTTACCAGCCATCTTAGTTTGCTTTCTTTTGCTTTAATAAAATATCATGATCAAAAACAGCATGAGAGAAAAAGGTTTATTTGGCTCATTTGTCCCAATCACAGTCCATCATGAAGGGAAGTTAAGGTAGAGACTCAAAGGTAGGAATCTACAGGCAGGAACTAAAGCAGAAGCCATGGAGAAATTTTGTTGACAGGGTTGCTCTTCATGGTTTGCTCTGTATACTTTCTTATGCTACCTTCCTAAGGATAGTACCACCCACAGTGGGCTGTTCCCTCTCACTTCAATGATTAATTAAAAAATGCCTCATATTCTTGCCCACAAACCAATCTGATGGAGGTATTTTCTCAATTGAGGTTCCTTCCTCCTAGAGTACCTTAGCTTGTATCAATCTGACAAAACAAACAAATAAAAATAAATACTCCCAAACCCAAATATAAAAACAAACAACTAAATGAAAAACAACCAGCTATCATATCAGCCATGAACTTTTAACTAGGTTTATAGTACTAGATGTGAATTTCTCTGTGGAATGGGCTTCAGATTGTTGGTTACATCATGTAGTACTTTGGTATTAGTGGTGGTGAGTATCAGTCAGTGTCCAGAGCTGGGCAAGATTGGTGATGTCCCTTAGTTGAATGCATAGTACCTTCTGGTTCTGTGAGGGGTAGCCCTCCAGGTAGAAGATTCCACCTCAGATCTATGTTGTTTTCTCTATATCCTGTAGTCAAAGCCTGTAGGGCAGGGCCTCCAGTTATAGACTCTTCCTGTCTACTCCTCATGGGAAACTAACAAAGGTGAAAATAACTTTTCATTTTATGACTCTATTGGTTCTCAAAGCTGCTTTGTCCATTCATGCAGGTTACCTCTGTTCAAGTTTGGTAGAAATTTTTTATTTTTTTAATTTATCTTATAAAGTAGCAGGTTTCCTTAAGAACTTTTCATATGTACTTAGTTTTGGTTCACTGTCACTAAAATCTCTTCCTCCCATTTTATTCTGCTTCATCCCCATTTAAATATTTTACTTCCATTATTTCTTCCTCTTCTTCAATATAGCATATGTTTCTATGGCCCCTCCCCTACCTTGTTCTTACCTAGCCGCACATCCCATGCCATTTACCTTAATCATTCCTATTCGGACTACTTCCCATCCAATATTCCCATAAATAGTTGCTTATGCTTTCCATCTGGGCTGCTCCTTTCCACGCTATTCTCAGAGTTCACTCCTCTTGACCACGTTGTTCTTTACCTATCCCATGGTGGCTCTTCTTTCTCCTCCACCTGTCTTTCCATCTCTTTCTTTTCCCATGATCCTTCTGTCCTCTAAGCCCTCAAACTTTTGGCCATGTCTATCTCACCTCTGCCCTGCCCAGGTGGGTAGGCACCTATTCAGCCAATCAGGGATATTTTGGAGGCTAAAGATTACAAACATCATTTTGGAGTATGTGAGTGTATGTTCATAAAAGACAGCAAGTAGACTCCAGGGGATAAAAATAATTAACAATCAAATACTAAGCCCCAGACCATGCCATTGCAACCTAATATAACTAGGATGGCAATAAAGATGGATGAGCAATAGTCCTAAATGGGACTTACATATCAAACCCCTCACAATGCTCAGGGGTGTTCAAGGAAGAGGAAATTGACAGTTGCATGTATGAATGGATTCTAACAGTCTTCACAATACTGCATTGCAGTAGTCATTAAGACCACTGTCATTTCATTGTCTCCTAAACCTATTAGACCATAAAGAGTGAGCTATAGCTTGTAGAGTCAAACTATGGATTTTATTGTAGTAGAAAGACCATAATCAGTGAGCTAGACAGAATGTCTAGTCTTTGTTTTAATTAGTGTTCGCTGTTAAGGTGATGGTAGAATGTTTTTGTCATGCCATTTAAGACACTGGAGAGATAGAAGTGAATTACCTAAATTACTTGCTTCCTCTGCAGCATTTTATTTTGTTTTCTGTGGCCATTACTCTGAAGGATTTACTTGCAGTGTTTCTGAATCTGACTCTTCTCACAAAGAGTGGACAAAGCATATCCGTAGATTACACATCGTCTTAGAATTCTGACTTTTTCTATGGGATGTACTTTTACCTGTTGCTCATGTTACTAGTGAAAGTATATCAGATGAATGGAGTCAATAAATTCCAGTTCAGGGAATGGAATTTCGAGAAACATACAGACAATATATGACAAGGTGTTATTTTGAGTATTTAATTTTCAGATACAGTTCAGAATAGTCCAAAGTATGTATGAGCTTTCATAGAAATAAGGAATGGAAAGTTTAATAAATAGATTGTCTTGGTCAATATCCTGAGGGGGAAAATAACAAAAAAGAAAGCTATGTTCATGGCTTTGGAGGGGGAGACCTAGTGGCACTCAGAGGAAGGACAGCAGGTCTCTGAGAAGAGACTTGATACCCTATGAGCATATACAGGGGGAGGTAATCCCTCTGAGGAACAGTCATAGGGGAGGGGAGTAAGGGGAAAATGGGAGGGAGGGGAGAATGGGAGGATACAAGGGATGGGATAACCATAGAGATGTAACAAGAATAAATTAATAAAAAAAATAAAAAAATAAAAAATAAATTCTAAATGAGCAAAACTATGTGGGATCTGTGCTGTCATAAATGAAGTTTTGACAAGGCTGAGGTTCGGTTGATGTAAATAGATGAAGAAGTCATTTAAAAAAAATACCCGTAGGCAAAGCAATACATTAAATAGACATAGCAAAAGAAATTGTGTTTTCTTTGATTATTAGAAATACCACAGGGATCATAAAGACAATTAGTGGTGCTGTTTGAAAACACTCTGCCCTCCATGTTTCTATGGCTATTATGTTTTGCCTGTGCATCTGGACTTCCAGGAACCACTCAATTCCTTTCATTAACATATTTGGTCATGCAAACCACTTAGCCTTGAGGTGCTCATTTTCCTCACTTGTCACTATGATTGTGTATTTCAATTTCCTTCTTATTTGGGTTGATTATCTTTCCCAGACAATCAATAAGAGTAAAATGAGTGCCGCTGCATGTAAATGGATTGGGCTGAAAACAACCTTCTGGTGCTCAGATGAAAACTCCTCCTCCATGCTCAGGGTGTTGGATATGGCCACCCAACCATGTATATAACTACAAGAGTTACACAAGTCTTCCCTTCACTTTGCAATACTAATCCTACCTCCAAAGTACTTCCAAAAGTTTATAATTGCCCCCAAATCAGCTCAGTCGCTCATATTTTTGTTTCTATTAGTTTTATCTTATTAGTAAAAGGTTAAAACATGTGGTCCTTAAGAGAGTTGACTTTAAAATTGCAGATCAAATATAAATGCATGAATTCTAAAACTGCACAGTAAATCATATCAATAGTCAGGGTGAAGGTGGTTCTTTTTGTTTGTTTTGCTTACCTTTTCCCATTTTGATGTTTTTTTCTATCTACATTCTAGACTGGAAACCACTTCAAGTCAAACTCTACCACACACACATAATTATCAAGACATTTTTTACTATTCCAAATTTAGAGATTAAGAGCTGAGCAATCAACAACAGCCATATTTTGTTTGGCTTTTTGAAAGACTTCATCTTGCACCCTGTCTGGCCTCAAACCCATGATCTTTCTGCCTGAGACTACTAAGCAAGTGCTGGGATGATAGAGGCATGCATGAACGTGCATACCTAGATCAGGAACTTCTTTATGGAAAAGTACTCTAACTATCCTGTGCAATGCAGCAGTTTCCTGCACTTATCTTGAGACTAATTCTGTTTTATGAAAACATTCAAAGGCCAGAGTCCTCTCACTAGAAATTCTATTTGTAATTCTTTTTTTCTTTTTTAATTTGGAGTATATCAGTATCTTATTCAGGCTACTGAAAATGTCAGTCTCTTATTCAGGCTACTGAAAATGTCAGTCTCTTATTCTGGCCACTGGAAAAAAAATCACTGTCTTGTTTGGAAAGCCATGATTTGGGTATTTTCTTAGAGAAACAGAGTTATAGCTTCTATTGTTGGGTGGGCGGTAATGGCCTGGCAAGGTGTATTATTCATTGGAGTCAGCCACATTCCAAACATTAACACGTTCTTTCACAAAGTATTTGTGTCATTTTGCTGGGTTACTTTTCACCCTCTTTGGAGAATTGTAAGCTTCATCTCCAATAACTTTGGTTGGGAGCTTACGTTTTGATTCTAAGTGTGGTAGGATCTGTTCATTCCCAGAGAATGATCTCTCTGTGGAAAGCCATTTACATCTTGGTGAGGCTGTTCCTTGTTAGAGACTTAAGTGCCTATTGATATTTCCTTACCATTGTTAGGGTTAAGTCCTCTATCTCACTTCCACCTAGGCCCCCAGAGGCTATTATAATGCTGTATTAAGCAGCCCAATCAATCAATTTGTCAATATACTACTTACTTAAAGACATGCATCCAGGACTCTGAAGTAAAAATGTCCATTTTCCCATTTTGTTCCTTTTGTTTTCCTTCTGTGACAACACGGGGAGAGATAGTTCTTCATTAGCAAAAGGACTTTGACACCATGATCTTTGCCAATGGATGTAAACCAGCAGATCTATTATAAATCTCAGCTGTTCCCTGATTTATCTGGTTATATATATTACTTAACATGATGGGATCTTGCTGGAAAGATTATTATTTAGTGATGTGCAATTGGTTTTCTTTTATTATGTCAGCCTGAGATACAAGTCTCCAGCTCCAATGAACAAACATCTTTTTCTTGGTAAATCTTGTGGTGACCTTGGCATGACTCTCCTCTATTTGGAAGTAATGATACCCTGGCCCATTAATCTTTCCAGTGATGTTGTCTGAACTCCAGTAATGGTTACCAACCTTTGAGTTGCTCTAAGGAAATGAAGCATTATGCAAATCTACATCCATTCCACTGAGGTCACACTTTTCAGAACTTGCCCAGAAAGAATAATGCTGCATTTATGTTCGCCTCTGCTTTGTGAATGGAGCCTCTTAGGAGTTATGTTACCCTTACCCCCTTTGCTCTGTAGCCTGTATAACCCTAAGAAAAAGGCTTCTCTTCAGGACAATTACCATGATTATGGCTAATCGGGCCTTTTAAGTTAACATCTCACATCATCATGGACCTTTAGAGCATTGGTGGTATCAGGAAGCTAGGGAGGGGTAGAGAATTACCATGTTTTTTAGGATATTTATCTTTTGCCTCCTTTTTTTTCTAGAAGGCAAACCTTCACTCAGCCACAATAGAGTAAATCCTTACAGAGATAATTTTCCTGATCCTTTTTTATTCCAAATGGTTAAATGCTCATAAAGTGTTAATGCCTATATGGAAACTTAATTTGTGGGAGATTTTTATATAGTACTGTTGTGCCAGGATGAAAAAAATTACTCCATTCTGAAATATTCTTTTTCAGCCTTTCATAATTAGTTAAATACTCTAAAGCAATGCTAAGCTATAAGAACAACAGATACTTGACAAGTAAGAGGTCATTATTTGCATTTCAAAAGTATTCTTCACTTGACTAAATAATTACAACAAGTTTCTAAACTCCACAGTGTACCTACGAATTTATTTACAAAAGAGTAAAACTTTTTGACAAGCTGGTGGGCAGAAACCTTGAAAAGTGCAAGTGTTAGAAACCACTATTTTTTGAAGAATAAAATATGTAATATGGAAAGGGGTTATAGCTAAATTCATTGCTCAAAAATTAAACTCACTGAAATACTGATTTGGGTCTAGTTTAAATTTTTGAAATTTATGTGTATACGTGTATATGTGTGTCTATTCCATGTTTGTTCAGATGGCCCTGGAAGATAGATGCGACAGTTGGAGCCACTGGAGCTGGAGTCACAGGTTCTTGAGAGCTGCCTGACATGTGTACTGGGAATTGAACTCAGCCTTTCTGAAGTGCTCATGACCTCTGAGTCATTTCTCCACCACTGTCTTAGCTTATTTTCTGTTACTATGCTAGAACATAATGACCAACTCAATTTATAGAAATAATTTATTTGGCATTATGGTTCCAGAAGTTCAGAGTCCATGGCAATGGAAAAGCATGGTAGCAGCAGCATGCATATAGGCAAGAGAAGCTAGCTAAAAGATCACATCTTGAACTGCAGGCAGAAAGCAGAGAGAGCAAAGGAGGGTAAAGGTTTAAGCTCTCAAAGTCAGCCACCAGTGACATAGTTCCTTCACTTAAGACCACACCTCCTAAATCCCCCCAAATAGTACCACTACCAGGGGAACACATGGTTAAATACATGAATTTATGGAGGACACTCCCACTCCAACTATCACAACCCCCTCACCCGCCCCAGATACAGCTTTTCAGAAACTGTTATGAGTACTCCATGCTCAATTTCCAATTGGTAGTATTCAGTGTGTCATTTCCACATCTATAAGTTAGGATAGTAATAACAATAACAACTCTCTTTATAGCTGCTGTGAAATGATGGAATCTGTGTAAAGAGATTATTAGTAAGAACATGTGTAATGGTGACAGTTTAAGAAGTAGCAGATATCACCACCACCATCATCACCTTTAAGTACAACCAGCCTTTTGTGTCCTTAGGTTCTGTGTTCATGAATTCGGTACTTAATATGTATAGTATAAGCCTTCATTATTGTCCCATAAAACATATTCTAATATCTATTTTCATAGCACTGTCATTGCATTCGGTATTTATACTTTAAACAACTGGAGAATATGCATAAGGTATATGTAGGTACTTTACCATTTAGATAAAGGCCTGAGACATCTGCAGATGGAGAAGCTTTTGAGCCAGTTCCCTGAAAATGCCGAGTCACACACTGCCTCATTTCCAGAATACCAATAATATTGGATATACTCAAACTTGAACCTGCATCAGAGTGGTCCAGAAGGTTTGCTAAAACCCAGCTTGTTGAGCCAAATTCCAAGTTTCTGATTGATGTGTGAGCTAAACCCAAGACTGTACATTTCATTCAGTTCTCAGATATAGTTGGTAACTACTCACCTAGGTATAACTTTGAGAGTAATTGCTCTACTATACTTAAGACAATCTTTCCCATAGCTCATATGAATAAGATAAATCTGAGAGTGGTGCATTGGGAGTTATGGAATAAAATTTAACATTAAAAAGAATATATTATTTTTCCTCATAATGGTGCAAGAAGATCTTATAGTAAATCTTTGGCTTTTTTGGATGCCCACATACATGTGGCATACACAGACAAGCACACACTACACACACAGAGTTGTGGGGAGAAATAACTTATAAAAATAAAAGTTTTAAGTGGGCTCATGCATCCATTATAGGTAAAAATTCAAAATAACAGAAACCCTGAAAGTTATGTGAAAAAAAATATATAGTGGTTGAAGAAACTTTTAAAAATTTTGAGGTAGAGATGATATATGATAGATATTGATTTACATTCAGAATTTTAGACTCACTAAGGTAGGAAAGATGTTTTCTTCAAGGTTGCTGAATACAAATAGCCAAAACAGTATGAATGTAACATTTGTATAATTCCTGATTATTTCATTGCTCTTCTTCCTGTAGGTAGTTTATTATATATGTGTATCTAATGATATAAATGTATATGTAAAAAAAAAAAAGTCCTGACTTGAAAAAAATTTGAGGTGGCCATCTTTGGTGGCTGTCTGTCTTTTCCTTCTTCCCTTTTAGGGAAAACAAATCTTTGAAATGGGAGACTCAGACAGATTTCTTCAGACATCCACAAGCGACATCTGAAGTACTTCAGTCTAGTGGCTGAAACTTCTAGGCTTTCTGTGGTCAAATTATTATGAAATGTTAGATCTACTCTGAAGTGATAGATTGACCCTGGCTGCTGTTTCACTATATGATAAGAATCTAGAACAAATTGAAAAGAAATTGCCACCCAAAACCTAGAGATAGAAGCAAGGTTAGATAAAGCTGTGATTAATAGTGTTTAAGAGGCAAAGAAAAAGAACCTGATGTGACTTTAACAAAAATCATGTGTTGTTTAGGCAACACATTCATCCCAATATTCTAAAAATTTCCCTGTATTTTTGATAGTAAAATAGTGATCCAATAATAAAAATGACAACTAAAATATTAAAACCAGAGCTCAATTTTTATAATGGCAAGAAAAATAAGTAAAAAAGAAACATTTCTCTCTGTATGTTCTTCTTTATGGTCTCTGTCTGTCTATCTCTCTGTCTCCGTCTCTGTCTGTCTGTCTCTGTCACCCCTCTCTCTTCGCCAGTTACTATGCTACGTACTCTATTATTAATCAGCATGCAATGACTTATAAAGTTAACAGCCCATATTGGCAGACTGTATTTTCTTGCATGTGTCAGTCTATTAAGATATTGGTTGCTAATGGATGTGTTAGCCCATGCCTTTAATCCTAGCAGAGGAGGACTAAGGTGGATGGTTTGAGCCAGGTCTGCATAGCACTCACTCAAGCTCAGAGGCCTTATGTTAGATGATAAAGCAATGGAGCTGGCATGCATCACCTGTTTTATAGTGGCCAGAAAGTGATATATATATCATTTTTGTCCATGTAGTTTCACAAAGAAGCCAGTCGAATGACACAACCTCATTTCAGGAGATTCTGGGAAATACACTCATTCTCTGTCTCTGTCTCTTTGTGTCTGTGTCCGTCTGTCTGCCTGCCTCTCTGTCTCTGTCTCTGTCTCTGTCTCTGTCTCTGTCTCTGTCTCTCTGTCTGTCTCTCTTTCTCTTCTCTCTCTTCTCTCTTCTCCCCTACCCCTTCATATAGAGGGCATGAGATTAGTCAGTATCTAGGAGTCTACTCCATAAAATAAGCTGTTTTATTAAAAAGAAGAAAACCGAGTCTTAGAGAACTTCAGGGAACAAATATTTGATTCTAAATTTGAATGACAGTATGTGTGGTTCAATGATGTAACTAGAAACAACTGAAAATCTTTCTTTTGCAATGTTATAGGTCTTCCTGGTATACACAGAGGAAATGTTAGGATATGGCATATGGTAATGAGAGTAGGAAGTGACCATTGATTTGGACTTTTATAGCAGATTCCTATAGTAACCATCTTGAATTATATAAGGAAAAATCTCCATTGGTGAAAGTTTGTGGAGATCAGATTCATGGGCGTCTGTCGTCAATATTTATCACTGCCTGAATGCATCCAGCAATCTCTGTATCATGAATAATAACAATTGTGGGATGACTCTGTGTGTGTGTGTGTGTGTGTGTGTGTGTGTGTGTGTGTGTGTGTGT
>OU015760.1:85353022-85371374 GCA_907169655.1 Acomys percivali
GTGTGTGTGTGTGTGTGTGTGTGTGTGTGTGTGTGTGTGTGTGTGTGAGAGAGAGAGTCTATCTGCCAGCCACTGCTGGACAGAATTTTCTCTTCTTTTTTTGATTGCTCCTTCACTGGGTGGCTCTTTAAAAAAACTTAACAGATGCCATATCATATCTACTGGCTATAAATAAAGGCTACCGTATGTAGCATGATGTTGCCCAAAGAACCACAAAAGACATCTAGCTTACTGCCTGTTACTGTGTACCATGACATATGTTTGGTGTGTGTGTGTGTGTGTGTGTGTGTGTGTGTGTGTGTGTGTGTGCACGTGCGAGTGCAGACACACTTATGTGCCTCAGTACACATGTGGTTGGAGAAAAATTCTGGGTGTTGGTTTTCCCTTGTATCTGATTGGAGACATAAACCTTTGTTATTTTGCCACTGTATATGCCGGGCTACCTGGCTTGAGAGCTTCTTCCTCTTGTCTTGTATCTTCCTCCCTCTGTGCTATAGGAGCAATGAGATCACAGATCCATGTGACAACAATTTGCTTTAACAGGTTTCTAGGGATTCAAACACAGGTAGTCACAGTTGTCCAGCAAGCACTTTGTCTGCTGTGCTATCACCACACCCCTTATGCTGTAAGTTTTTCAAAAGCAAGTATTTTTGTTATTTCTTTCCAACCAAGCAGGTATTGGAGACAAGGAGTTTGAGAATGGCTAACCTAAGAAAGCCACTGATCAAAGCTGTTCCTCAGTCAAAGCAGTAAGGAGGCCTCCTTGATTTCTTTCTATGTCCTTTCCTTCATGCTTTCCCAGGGCTGTCTCCAACCCCAAAGTAATTGCTTTTGTTTCTACTCTCTGCTATAGCTGCCAAGACAGCTGATAATTAGTCACTGTGGTGTTAATGTAGATTAGCGTCATCTATACCTCCTGGAAACATTTCCTGTTTCAAAAATTTCTTAGTCAAGAGGGGCTGGAGAGATGGTTTGGCAGTGAAGGCACTGGCTGGTCTTTTGGAAGACCTAGGTTCAGTCACAGGAACCACATGGACGCTTACAACTGTTTTTAACTCCTGTTCTGGGAAATTGAAAATCCTTCTCTGTCCTCTGTGGGCACAGGCAAGCATGTGATGCACAGAGTACATACAGGCAAAACACCCATCGACAATAATAAAGCAAACACATAAACAATAAATTTACATTTATTTATCAATAGAGACTGGGAAGGTGTGTCAGAATTTCAGAATAAGTTTGGTGACAAGCCCTGACATCAAATCACACACAGCCATTGTGAGTGTTCAGGTGATAATGGCTGCATCGGTACTGACTGTAGTGGCAAGGCTTGTAATCCTAGTATCAAAAGCCTGAAGCTAAAAGATTTTGAGTTGCGGCCAATATGGAGGACATATTGACAGATTTCACAGCCAGATTAGTCACCAGAGTGAGAATCGTTTTTGTTTTTTTTTTTTTAAATACCAGGCATGGTGGCGCTCACTTTTAATGCCAACACTCAAGTCAGAGGTAGGCAGATAAAGTTCAGGATAGCCAAGTTTACACAGAGAAATTCTGTCCCAGAAAACAACAAAACAAAACAAAACAAAACCAAAAAAGAGAATCTTTGAAAAAAACGAGAACTACAGTACAATCCTTGCCTCAAGATAGCAATCATGGAGGGAACAAAGTCCACCTGAAAATATTGGAACTGGTAGTCAAAAGGTTAAGAGGTACAATGCTTAAAATGTACAATATTCAAAATGTTCTCAAACTATCACCCCTAAATAAAAGAAAAGTTCCATGAACAGTGCAGAAACCTGGTAGATGTTTATTTTATCAGGAAATCCTTTTGGAAGAAATGAATATTGTAAGCAAGTTAGTATGATCTTTCTGATATGTTGCACCTGTATTTGCATTATATTCAGAAATTCATAATTTTACTCTTACAATGGGAACACATCAAAGAAGGAAGAAATGAGTTTATTTTCTGGGCATAAATTGAGAAAATACCTGCCTTGGACTTTCTAAAAGTGTCAAAGTCATAAAAGACAAAAGACCAAGTAGCTGTCACAGAATACAAAAGGTCACTAAGACATACCAACAAAATGAAGTATGAGACCCTGGCTTGGATTTTAATACAGAAAAAGGAATTAATGCAAAGTGTAAGTTAAAGAAAGTCTACAGTTAATATCATCATATCTATGTTAACTTCTTTATTTTCATAAACAGCCATTGATTATGGCAGATGGCAGTACTTGGGGAAGCTAGGTGACAGATATATGTGAATTCTCTGGGTGATGTTTTATATATTTTCCCTTAAATGATGATTTTATACATGTCCCAAGAAAAGCTGCTTCCAGTGCCCCAATAGCAGGGAACCATATGTGCATTATCACTTAAAAAACCCACATAAAGACAGCATTTAGAAATGGTTTTCAGCATCTCCTTTGATAATCTTTTCCTTGAAACTGATGGAATATTTATGCTTTTTTATCCAGAAGCAGCAGCAGAAAATAGTATCGAGTAAGGGGACTGTGAAATCTGCATGAATCACTTTCTTGTTCTATAGAGTGCATAAATTATTTGGGCTATATATTTTATTATAGTTCATTGTTTTCTCTATTGAAAATATTTTCAAACATGCATAATCCTAGCATCCAGATATTATTGAGAATCTATTCATAAGATATACACACATGCCCAGACACATTTATATACACACTCACATTCACATACCACCATTTGTCCTAGCACCTGTGATGTGTATTTGTCACATCACAGATATTCAATAAATATTTTATGAGCTTTTGAAGGAGGCTATGCATATCTTTTTAAATTTCCATTTTACCTCATACAAAAATATATCGCAGACTCTGGTGTCAGAGAACCATAGATTTAAGGATTCCTTCTCTTCTTTATTTTCATACCTTATGATTTTTCCTTCATTCCTTTAGTTTTTCTTTATCTCTCCTTCCCATTCTTCTTTGCTCCCTCCATCCTAACTGCTGTCCTTCAAATACTTATTTAGGAGACTGTTCACTGACTCAGGTTCTGTGCTAAGTTCTGATGATAGAGACTCAAGGGGGAAAGCAAGGTCCTCCATTGCAGTCTAATAGACTAGATGCTCATAAATAAGAAAACCACTCAAAAGGCAAACTTGTAGCTGTGCCAAATTCTATGATGTGTAACAGAGATCAGAGATAACTTTTGTGAGGCAGTGATGCTTGAACTGATACATGAATTACACTTAATCAGGTGGAAAGGGGAGCCAAAAGAATTAGCATTTGTGACAGCCATGGCATAGGGACCAGGTCAATGCAACTGGAATATAAGATATGATACAGTAGAGATAGGTAGGGATTGGAGTTCAAAATGCTTTGTTGGTCATTACATAGGCTTTGTATTTTTTCTTTACTAAGTTTACCAAGGACTAATAACCAAATAAAGAATGTTTTTGGAGGGCTAGGGAGATGCTCAGTATCTACAAGCACCTGCTGCTCTTTTGGTAAGTCCAGTTGCAAGCACTCTGATAACCTTTTCAAGCACAAACATATACATAAAATTAAAAAATGAAAAGTAATTTGGTAGTGGAATTATATGATCAGTTTTACATTGCTCCAAGGTTACCGTAGTTGCATAATAGAGGTATATTAGAGATAAGCAAATGATAGCTCCCAGAGCTGAACTGCCTCTGTTCCCAATCCCAGTTCTGTAACCAACCAATTTTGTATAATTAACTAAGCTATTTCATGATGCTGTGCCTTCACTTCCTCACCGAAAGCAGCAACAATCATTTCTATTTTCTCAACTTGTTATGGAAAATGAATCAGTTCTTATTTGTGAAGCAGAGATGCCTAACATTCATGAAGCCCTGACTCTAATACTCTGTAAAGAAAAACAAACAAACAAACAAAAACCTGTGACAGATGCAGGTGCAGTCAAATCTCAGGACATATTTTGTTTAAATGTTATGTAATAATGAGCAATCATGAGGGAAGGGTAATCCATTTCAAGGACATCAAGGAGTGAGGTGAGCAAATTTTGTGTTGAACTTAAAGTAAAACCGTCTGTATGGAGATTGATGTTGGGAGCTCCCTCAGCTGCTACACACCATATTTTGGTTTTGTTTTGAAAGCAGAGTCTTTCACTGGGTCTGCACTCAGGATAAGCTGGCTAAAAAGCTTTAGGGGCCTTCCTATCTTGGATCACTCAGTGCTAAGATCACAGAGCTATCCTGTGCCTAGCTTTAACATGAGGACTGTATATCCAAAAACAGGTATTCATGTTTGTACAGCAGGTCTTTTTTTTCTCACAATTCTGAGAGTACTTTAATGACTTTATGTTCCTAATGTTTGGGTATTGTGCTGGCTAGTTTTATGTCAACTTCACACAAGTTATAGTCATCTGAAATGAGAAAACCTCAATTCAATAAATGCCTGCATAAGATTGGGCTGTCAGTAAGTCTGTGGAACATTTTCTTAATCAGTGATCATAGTAGTGGTGCCATCCCTGGCCTGTTGGTCCTGGCTTCTATAAGTAGACTAAGCAAGCCACGTGGAGCAAGCCAGTAAGCAGCACCTATCCATGGCTTCTGCATCAGCTCCTGCCTCTAGGTTCCTGCCATGTTTGATTTTCCATCCTGTGTCCATTCCATGATGAAGAGCAGTATGGACGTGCAAGCCAAATAAATAATTTCCTCCTCAATTTGCTTTTGGTCATGATATTTCATCAAGCAATAGAAATAGTAACTAGGACAGAGATCTATTTGAATTTTCTATTTCTGCCTGTATCAATTTTTGCATATAAATTGCTCATTTAATTATATAAACATTTTGGCACAAAAATTTAAAGAATTATCTTGATAAATGAAATCATCTTCTTGTATCATCATGGTCCCCTTCTAACCCAGAACCTTCATGCTTTTCTCATACTTAGTACTGACAAAACTTTGTCAATTTTACAAATCTTTTTATAGAACCAGTGTTGGTCTGTGCTGATGTTTTCAACTTTCTTTTATATTTCACTCTTCCCTTGCTTTTAAAATATCCCTTTTTCTTCAACTTTTATTGGATTTATCCAATTTTATGCCTTACTTTATTCAAATACATAATTTGGCTAAATCTTCAAACTTTCCACATATGTAAAATAAGCTAAATCTTTATTTCCGCAACTTCACCGGAAGTGAATTGTTTTGAGTATTTTAATATTTCAGCACCTATTTTCTTAATAGTTATTTTGTATTTTCCATTTCCTTTTCATTACAAGACACTATTCAAAATAGGTTTTAAATTTAAGTGAACTGGATTTAAAACTTTTATTTCACTTTAGTTATTTTACTCTGAAGAATTGACCTATTTGATATGATGTCTTTGAATGATCTTATTTGTCTAATTATTAGTAGTGAATTATATTTAATGTGTGTATGGAAAATTCCAAGTGAGCATAGTCTAAAAGAGTTAACACTTTCCAAGGATCCAGAATCACCTAGGTGAGAAGCCTCTGGGTGTCTCCGTGAGGAATTGTCTTGTTTATGCTAGTTGAGGTGAGAAGGTGCTAGATATGGTACCATTTTATGGACTGGTGAAGAGGATAAAAAGGAGCAAGGAAAGTAAGAAAGAGAAAGGAAACTGCCTCTAAGCTTCCAGTCTGTGGTTGCACTGTGACCAGCTGCCTCAAGATCCTGCCAAAATGACTTCCCCACCATAACAGATTGTATCCTTTGACTGCGAGTCAAAATTACCTCTTCATTCCTTAAGTTGTCTATGAGATAGAAAAAGTAATTACTATGCCACGTACCCCTTACAAATAGAAAATAGTCATTTGATCAGCATGAGTATATTGCTATGATGATTAAGGATATGTCTGTTTGGTCTCCATTCTTTAGTTTAAAAGATAAAAGTGATCCAACTAATTAATTCTGACTCATTAATTTCGGGTCTAATTTACTGATGGCTTTCTTGATTGCTATTACTCATTTTGTTCATTCTCTTTTACATATTTTAAAATAATGTCTTAAACTTTTTGCTCAATATAAAGTTTGTTTTAAGACAGATTTTATGCCGGACGTGGTGGCGCAATCCTTTAATCCCAGCACTCAGGAGGCAGAGGTGGGCAGATCGCTGTGAGTTCAAGGCCAGCCTGGTCAACAATGCAAGTCCAGGACAGCCAAGGCTACACAGAGAGACCCTGTCTCGGAAAAAAAAAAACAACCAAGATTTTACTTTTGATATTTAAAATATATAATGCTTTGGGACACACAGATAATAAAATGTTTAACATAGTAAAAATAATTTATTCTATATTATAAATGTTTTGTGGTAAGAAGCACAATGCTTGAATGTTATTATTAATTAAAATTCACATATACATTAGATTTTTTATAATTGTTTATCATTAATACCATTTGGATTTTCCCACTGTTAGCCATTTTGCATCCTTTAAAATATATATATCCTCATATTTATGTGCAGATATGCTTTTCTGTTGTCAGTAGCAAATAGTCATCTATTTTTTAAATTTATGTGTATGTGTGTATAGCTGCATGTATGCCTGTGTACCACATGTTTGTGAAAGCCAAAAGAGAGCAATGAACCCACTGGAATTGGAGTTATAGATGTTTGTGGGCCACCAGATGAGTGCTGTGAACTGAACTTTTGAAAGACTGAGTCATCTGTCTGACCTCAAAAATGCCTATTTCATTGACGTCTGCTTGTATCTTTTTCATGTACTTTTGTTTGCACCATTTTTTTCTGTTTGTACTTTTTTTCTTGATTTGTTTTGAATTTAGGTTACTGTTTTTCAGTTATTTATTAGTTCTAAATTTGAAATTTAATAATTTATTTAGGTATTACTTCTGAATTTTAGATTTTTCTACCTTATGCAATAAATTCTAGAGTTAATTAGTTTTTAAATGAAAAATCCCAAGTAGTTAAGGCCTTGAAATTTTTTATTGTGTTTTTCCTTCTTCTACTTTATTTTATAGATTTTACTTTAATGTTTTCATGTTATCCCCTCTGCAATAAAACAAGCATTCAGGCAGTAATTCTTTCAAAATACACATACTCAATAGTTTTTTTCTCTGTTTTGTTTCACATCTTCACTTACGCCTCTGTTTTCAGTTCCCTTGCTTATATAATACAGTAATCATAAGTTTTAGTAGGACTTACTGTTAATATTTTCCCTTCAGTTATTAAATACTAATTTATACATAGGCAGTTATAGTCTCTTATACCTGTGGAGTTATTTTCCCACTGGCACCTGCCATCTGCTAGCATAAATAAAAAGATTCTTAATTTATTCTCTTGAGAATAACCTATCTTTTGTCCTTGTGTAGTTAAACTTTTTGTTATTACACAGTGCCACTAGGCTGCATTTATATGTACAGGTTTTATTTTCTTCCATTATTATCTCTTTAAATTATTCAACTCCCAAATTATACTGATTTCTCTCTAGTGTTTTGAATTTTAGCTCTTAAGTAGACTGGACTTTTTTTCTTTACCATTTACATTTCTTTTTCGCTTGTTTGTTTGTTTTTCGAGACAGGGTTTCTCTGTGTAGCCTTGGCTGTCCTGGACTCACTTTGTAGACCAGGCTGGCCTCGAACTCACAGCGATCCGCCTGCCTCTGCCTCCCCAGTGCTGGGATTAAAGGCGTGCGCCACCACACCTGGCTATCATTTACATTTCTTGATGACTGCATCATGTCTTGGGGGTTGGCTGCTGCATTCTGTGTCCTCATATTCAGCTGGCTCCAGTTTGCTGCTTCATAAATCACATTATATTTATTCTTTTTCTAAAAGATATTTACTAATTCTTTAAATATTTCTGTATTTTAGCAATATTCACCTCTCTCCACAAACTCTTCCTCCTATTTACTTCCTATACCCTCACCTCCCTGCCGTTGTAACTTTTGAGTTTTCTTCTTTTATTCCTCCATTCAGTCTAGATTCTGTTGCCCAAGTACTGTTGGGGATGGATGGAGCTTGCTCTGGTTTGTGGTTGACATTCCAGAGTACATATCACCAAAGATAACTGACTCTCCATCTCCTAGCTACTGTTACATTCCAATAGTTCCTCAGCTAGGGATGACATTTTGAGTTCACTTACCCCTTTCTTGCTGAGACTTCTGTTTGGCTGGTGCTTGTGCAGATCTTGTCCATGCTGTTGTAGTGCTTGGGAGTTCATATGTGTGTCCTCCCTGTAGCATCTGAAAAACTTTCTTGAAGATCTACTACCTTTGTTTCTTAACACTCTTTGTCCCCTCTTTGGGACAATTCCCCAGTCTTAAAAATAGGATTGTGATATTTATGTCCCATTTAGGGATGAGATCTCTAATATCTCTTATTCTCTTCATGGTGACATTTCTTTGTCATCTACCTCCAATATGCTGTTTTACAAATTACATTGTAATTGATTCTATAGTTACTTCTATTTATGAATATGATGATGTACAAATGCCTTAAAAATTTTAAAAACTGTATTTATTATTTTATGTATATATGTGTATTCTTGAGTATACATATTTGCAAGTTCCAGAGGAGCCAGAGGATGGCAGTGGGTCCCCTAGAACTCAAGTCACAGGCAGTTGTAAGCGATCTAATGTAAGCCATCTAATGTGGATGTTAGGAACTGAATCTTATTCCTTTGGCATAGTCATAAGCACAATTAACCACTGACGTATCTCCAGTCCCAACCATTTACTCTTTCTGATTATATTTCTTCTTCTCAAAATTCTTTTAGGTCACCACTCAAATGGCTTTTTGTTTTGTGATTCTTTTAGTTTTGTTTGCATGTTTATTTTTCGTTGTCTTTAAAATGTGAGATATTTATTATATAGTTCATTAAATTTTGCTCATATTTTTGGGTTGGGGTATAATCAATAAAATAGATGAAATGTATCTATGTATTAATGATTTGTTTTTACTTTTTTTCTCTAGTACTATAAACCTAGAAATAATTGATGCTCATTTTCTATTTTTTAGAACTAACAATTATAAAAGGAAATGTTTTTTTCCTAAGTGATATCTTAAGGTTTGAGGGATAGATATTTTATGGTATCTATTTGCTAGACTACCTCTACATTAAAAAAAAATCCCTTTAGGTATTTGTGGTGGTTTGAATGAGACCAGCATTTTTGGATCATATATTTGAATGCTTGGTCCCCAGTTAGTTGAACTGTTTTGGAAAGATTAAGACATGTGGCCTTGGTGAAGAAAGTGTTTCACTGATGGTGAGTTTTGAGGTTTCAAACTCCCATTCCTGAAGGCCTTGTCTCTCTCTCTTCCTGCTGCTCATGTATAAGGATGTAAACTCTTAGCTATTGCCCTGGCACTATGTTCTTCATCATGATGATCATGGACTAACCCTCTGAAGTGATGTCTCCTTACAGCAATAGACCTTGAATGAGCACTGTCTCATATAGTCACATTATTTTACTTTTTATTCAATGGTTATGGATCTTAAAATTTAGGCACTTAAATTTCTATGAATGTGTTAAAGAAATGAAAAGAAAGATTTCCATTTAAAAGCCCAGGAATAAGAAAGCATAGCATCCCCACAAGATTCACATGGAACTTCGCAGTTCTGGATACTTAAAAGCTTTAATATAGATTTTTATGATCCTCAATTAAAACTTTCAATATTTTATTCAAAACATTAAAATTAAGCATTTTACTGGAATCATTTCAACTAGAATGAAAGAGTTCTGGGTTAGTAGTTTTTTTTCCTGCTTAGTAGCACTCACATGCAAGTAACTTAGGAAATCTGTAATAGTAGATTCTCTTCTATTTTGTACTTTTAATAAATTTGTATAGTCCTGTATCCACAGAATAAATTTAGGTATTTGTTTCAAATGATAGAGTCACAAGTGGATGGAATAGAAAAGATCATCCTGATGAGGTTTCCCAGACCCAGAAACACATCCAGTGTATATACTCACTTCTAAGTGGATATTAGCCGTATAGTACAGGATAAACACAGTACAATTCACAGACTTAAATATGCCAGGATGGGCAGGGACCGAGGGAAGGTGCTTCAGTCTTACTTAGAAGTAGACATTCTGGTGAGGATGTGGAGAAAGGGGAACATTCTTTCATTGCTGAGGGGAGTGCAAACTTGTACAACCACTGTGGAAATCAATCTGGCACCTTCTCAGAAAATTAGAAATAATTTTAACTCAAGACCCAGCTATACCACTCCTGGACATATACCCAAACTATGCTTCACCATACAACAAGAACATTTGCTCTACTATGTTCATAACATCTTAACTCATAATAACCAGAATCTGGAAACAACCTAGATGTCCCTCAACCAAAGAATGCATACAGAAACTGTGGTACATTTACACAATGAAATACTACTCAGCTCCTGGGAGGATATGAGGTGTCTCTAGCTGAGATTCCTGGTTGCAGAGGATATGGAGACAGAAGAGGCCACCTCCTAGCCAGGCAAGAATTCCAGTGGAGGGAGGGGGGTCACAAACATTTCCACAAAAACTTTGACCCAAAACAAGTTGTGCAGAGATAAAAATGGAGCAGAGATTGACGGAATGGCCAATTCTTGGTCCAACCTGAGACTCACCCCATGGGAGAGAGCCAACCTCTGTCACTATTAGTGACACTCTGCTATGCTTACAGACAGGAGCCTAGCATAACTGTCCTCTGAGAGGTTACACCCAACAGCAGATCAAAACAGATGCTGAGACCCACAACCAAACATTAGGTGGAGCTCAGGGAGTCCTGTGGTCTTGGTCCCCTACCAATTAGAGTAGAGGCTGTCTTGTCTCTGACATGGACACTGTTCTCTGCTTTTGGATCCCTTTCTCATAGCTGGGCTGCCTTGCCTGGCCTCAGTGGAAAGGATGTGCTTAGTCCTGCTAGGGTGGGTTTGTATGGGCAGGGAGGAGGAAAAGGGGGAAGAGGATTCGAGGGAGGGGATGGGTGGAGAGGAGGGATGGGGCTGCAATTGGGCTGTAAAATGAATAAATAAATAAATTTAACAATAAATAAATGACAGCTATATTGGTGTGGGTTTTAATATAATACACAGTGAATGCACTTCTAGTTATCTGATGAGGGGCATATAGTAATGATATAGAAATCAAAATGTGATTTAGAGCTGCAAGCAAAGAAAGATGAGCAGTTTGAAACATGACTTTTGGTAGCCTTTTTTATTTTATCTGATTTTAAACTCTTACAATAGACTATCCCTGTATTTTAGGAAGGGTTTCTCTGTGTGGCCTTGGATGGTCAGGAAATCACTCTATAGACCAGGCTGGCCTTGAACTCAGAGACTCACCTGTCGGTACCTCCCAAGTGTAGAGTTGAAAGGCCTGTTGGACAACATCCAGTCTAACTATCTGGCCCTTTAAGGAAATGTTGCTCACAGTTTGATATCATTACTGTACTTTAGTTGATATGCATATCTACCATATCTACTATCATCTACTATATCTAAGTACGCTTTAGTACATTTTTTTTTGTTTTGCTTTTAGAGGCAGGGTCTCTCTGTGTAGCCTTTGCTGTCCTGGACTTACTCTGTAAATCAGGCTGGCCTTGAACTCAAAGATATTTCCCTGCCTCTGAAGGAGAGATAAACCTGTTTTTGTTATGATCCCAAGTATGGGATCGGAACGGTCTTGTGAGAACAGGTGAGGCTAATCCACTAGAAGACAAACCACCTTGTGTAGGAGCTTGATTGTTGCCAGCTGAAAAGATCCTGTGAACGGACTCCTGGAGGGGATATATAAATGAACCTCAAACTTGAGGCGGGGCCTTTGGAGACTTGGCATAGTTTTGGCTGTTCATCGCTCCACTTGGAGCTGCTCCTAGAGAAAACCGCTTGAGGGAAGGCTTCTGGGCTCTGGGCTCTTGTTGAGGTTCCAGATTCTGGTTATTCCAGGTTCCAGCAGAAGAAATCCTGCTGATTACACCAGGAGAATTGTTCCTCAGAACTGAATTCCTTATGGTTTTGTTATTCTTTAATCCTCCTCTCCTATTGTTTCGGTTAGTCGGGTTATAAGGGACGTATGCTTGGTTAATAAGTTCATAATAAAATATATTTGTTAACTTGATACCCTATGAGCCTATACAGGGGGAGGAGGTCCCCCTCAGTTACAGTCATAGGGGAGGGGAGTAAGGGGAAAATGAGAGGATACAAGGGATGGGATAACAATTGAGATGTAATATGAATAAATTAATAAAATATATTTAAAAAAATGAAAATTGAGCCAGCATGCCTCTGTCTCCTGAGTGTTGGGATTAAAATCATGCACCACCATCATCTGGCTTTAGTACATTTTAAAAGATTTGTTTTCATTTTCATTTAGATGTATGTATGTATGTATGTATGTATGTATGTATGTATGTATGTGTGTGTATGTATGTATGCATATTTACATCTGGATCAAGATGCTGCAGAGACTAGAAGAGGTTGTTGCATGCCTAGGAGTTGGTGTCACATGGTTTTGAATAGCCTGACATAAGTGCTGGAAGTAAAGGTAGGTCCTTTACAGAATTAGCAAATGGTCTTAATCACTGAGCCATATTTTCCAGCTCCATGAATTTTTAAGAGAACAGATAAAATAAATGCAAATAACTAACTTTTATTCACTGTTTACTATGCTTCTAGGACTTGACATGAACTAATTAATTTCATACTTACAATGCTAGCATACTATTATTACCATCCATATTTTAAGAAATGTTAACCAATGCATCAATAAATTAACTGTCTGTGGTGCATAGATTAAGTGGCAAATTCCATTTGCTTGGTAAGGTAACAAGCAAATAAACATAGGCTCTAAAGCTTTCATATCATAAGATACCTTTAAATCCATTTGAACAAAGGCAGCATATAATTATCCAGGAGCCCCTTATTGTGTCATACACATTTGAAAGCCAGTGTTGGGAGCTACAAGGAACCACAGTAATATAAGAGTGCACCTAGGCACTGGCTGTATGCTTGTAACCCACCCCCCAAAGCTTATTATTATAAATACAAGATATATAATTGTGTAAATATTTGCTAGGGTGATTCTGATACCTTCAAAGATAAGTGCTGAGTATGTATCTGGTTCTTGACATTGTTTAATCCTCATACGATCATATAAGATTAATAAGGTTTTGTCCTATTTTACAGACATGGATATTCTATGCCTAGGTTATAAACCAGATTTTGTTAGATTAAAAAACCTATATGTTTATGTAACATATTGCTGTTTACATTGAAGATATCCTTAGAGCTTCTGGAACTAAAGTGTTGTTATCAGTTTCGTTTGTTTTTGGGGCAACGTCTAATGTAATCCAGGCAGGTCTCATACCATGTACTTAAGGTTTGCCTTGAACTCCTGCTCTCTTCACTCAACTTCCTGGGTATTGTAATTGAGAGACACATACTTCCATGCATGGCTAACACTCCCTAATTTTGATCAGCTTTCTTCTCTATTTTTGTGCGCATGTAAGTGTGCATATTTAAGTTATAGAACAAACTTTCTTGTCTTTCTCTTGGCCTGGAACTCACCAGTTAGGTTAGGTTAGGTTTGCTCTTTAGCAAGCCCCCCAAGATATTGCTGCTTCCCCAGCACTGGTCTGCACTTTATATGGGGGGGGGTCCTCCTGTTTGTTCACCAAGTACTATAGTAACTGAACTTTCTCTCTAGCTCAGCTTTGCCTTCATGAGTTAGCCAACAGACATCCTTGGGGGGGACAAACAGTCTGCTGGTGACAAATGGGGGTGATTCTTTTCAGGCTAGAACTTGAATCACAGCTTTCCTTACATCTTTACTCTTTGTGCCATATCTTGAATCAATTTTCAAAGCTTCAGTCTTGTGACCTATAAAACAGCAAAATACATACCTGAATCATGTGATTACTTTAGGGATTAAATTTGATAACAGTGTACCACAAGGGCTTTCATCAAAAATTGTATCAAGAAATATCTTTGTGTGTGTATGTTTTTGAGGCAGTTTCTTTTTGTAGCTCTGGCTGTCCTGGAACTCCCTCTGTACACCCACCTGGCCTTGAACTCACAAAGGTCTTATTGCCTTTGCCTCCCAATGCTGGGATTAAAGGCATGGGTGACCATACTCAGCTGCGAAATATCAATATCTTAGACAACATTATTGATTCTTTGAACATTTATGAAATGAATTTTGAACACATTTTCCTGTCTTCCCAACTTTTCCCTTAAACTCTCTCTATCCCCCCACCTTTCCTTTCCAAGTTTGAGATTTCTTTTCTCCTTCATATCATCCCATTTTGTGATGCTCAGTTAGTCTTAAATGTGGAGCCTGCCTTGCCATGTGATCAACCTACCATGGGTCACAACATTAAAGAAAACAGACCATTTTTCTCCCAGCAGCTAGCAATTATCAGTAGCTCTTCAGCTAGTGGTAGGATAGTCTTTGCTTGTGTTCTCTCTTCTAAACTTGGATTTTGTGTGTCTGGACCTAGTTCAGCTCTTGTGACTATTCATATGACTGTCATTTCATATGTGTTCCCGCTCTGTTGTGTCTGTTTCCTTGTCATCGACCACCTATGTCTCTTACATCCTTTCTGCTGCCTCTCATGTGAATGAAGATCCCTAAGGCTTGGGAGGGGGTAGATAGGTTGAGAGTGGTGTATGTGTTTGATTTAGGGCAGTGTGTTCCACAGTCTAAAAATATTAATTTCATGCCAAAATTTACCACAATTTAAATATAAGTATTTTTATAAGATACAATGAAAAAAGGAAGGCAATATTAAGCCCAGTGTACCACTTCTCTTTCTTTTTGACATTTTCTTTCATAGTAAAGATATGAAAGCAATTAACTCTCACACTTCCATCATAGATTGAATGTGTGCATTCATGACATTGAGGCCAGGTAACAAGATTAGAGTATGTGAGCCTGTATACATTCCAATATTACGGTGCAACTATTCAAATTTTAATTTTTAATTAACATAAAGCAGAAAAGGCATCTTCATGAAATTTTCATGCACAGTTTTCTCTGATTCACCTCCTTCTTCTAGTTATATTTACCTAATCTCTCACCCCCATGCCTATTTTTGTCCTACCGTTGGGAATTCTTCTTCCCATTTTGTATCAGACATGTTCATTACCCACCTCACCTCCCTCGCTGAAAGTCTGCTTCTCTGTCTCATGGATCCCATTGTGGTTTCCTTGCTTCTACTTTCACTCATGCATAAAAATCAGGCATATAAAACTTAAAAGCTAGGGTCTGCAGATGATAGAGAATGGGAAGTATTTGACTTTGTAAGACCAGGTTACCTGACTTTATATAGTATTATTCAGTTCCATCTATTTTCTTGTAAATTTCACTTTCTTTACAATTTGTTGAACATTCCATTGTGGTGATGTACATTATAGTTATTCATTCATTAATTGAAGGACGTTTGGTCTGTTTCCATTCCCTAGATATTATGAATAAGATAGGAACAGAGATGGATGAGAAAGTATATGTGGAATATGATGTTTAGTACTTTGAGTGTGTGCTCAAGGGCATAGTATAGCTATGTCATGTAGAAGCTATATTTTTTTGAGAGTCATGAACTGGCTGCCCATCATCCATGAGATAGGTTTTGGCCCTTTAGTGGGATTTCCAATGTGAGCTATCCTTTGCTTGTCTGCTTGGATTACATCACTGTTCTGAGTAGTTTGAGATCATTCTATTTCTTTGCGTTTGCTATAATTTTAGATTTCTTTCATTATTTTATGTTGTATGAGTGTGTTGTATGCATATATGTATATATATAGCACATGTGTGCTGGTGATAGTCAATGTAAGAAGGCAGCTTTGAGTCCCTTGGCAGTGGACTTATAAATAGTCATGAGCCACCATATGAGTGCTGAGAGTCAAAATTGTAGTAATAAAGAGTAGTGCTCTTCACTGCTTCCTCAACTTTTTAGCCATGCCATGGTTTATCATTGTATATGTTGTTATTTCTTCTTTAATTACTCTCCTCCTGCTCTTGTCCACACTAAATGATTTAAATCTCAACTTAAGTAACTTCTAGAATACCACACCACTAGGTATGCTGTGAAAGTACATCATGCACACAGACTTCCTAAGGGAACGTTTTGTCTTCTAGACTCTTTGATTGTTGTTGTTGTTGGTGGTGGTGGTGGTAGTTTTTTGAGACAAGGTTTTTCTGTGTAACAGCCCTGTTTGTCTTAGACTCACTTTGTAGACCAGGCTGGCCTTGAACTCACAGAAATGCATCTGCCCCTGCCTCCTGAGTGTTGGGATTAAATGTCTGCACCACCATGCCCAGCATCTTCCAGACTCTTACGTTCAAACCTCAACTCCCACCAAACTGAATTTGAAAGCAGGGATTTTATGACATACTTGAGGTTAAATATGGTCATGCAATGAGGCTGTAATCCATAGAGCTTTCATTCTTATCAGAACAGGAAGAAAAGTCCACAGGACCTCCACCTCCTCTGTGTTCCTCCCAGAGATGGGGGGATAACATATAAAAACACAGCAGAAAGCCATCATCTACATGCCAAGCAGGGAAGAGCTTCACAAGCTGACTCTGCTGACATTTTAGAACCATAGAAAATAGTTTATGCTTTTTAAGCCAATTAGTCTAGGGTATTTGAAGCTGACTGCTCTACAGCTACAATATTCAAGTTTATTTAATGTCTGCTTTCCTTACAACATCTGCCACATTTAATTTTTATTTCAGGGCTTTACCAGAGCACTTGGCACATAATAGGCTTCTGATGAGTGTTTACTCATTAAATGGAAGCTACTAGGCCTTATTTTCCCTTAAAAACCTGCATGGCCATTAGAGAACATGTCTCTTTTATTCGCCGATAGGTCATAAGTACACCCGACAAAGAGCAGTGCGTTGCTTCATTTGAACATTTTTCTGATCCATGTTAAAAGTGAAGTGCAAACGTGTGATAACCAGAAGAAACTCTCAAAGATTTGTGTCCATCACATTTTGCTTTGCTTCTTTGCTGACATGGGCTAAACAAAGGCAACAAAGATGTAAGATTTTCATTCTTTCTTTACATGATAATCATACAGGTTCCCGGAGAGTAAATCCTGTGGAAATATGTTCCTTAACTGCCAGCTTTTCAGTACATGGAGGAATAAAATTTTCTCCTAGGCACCCTTAACAAGCTGAGATTTATACTTAAATTCTGATAGTCTATCTGGAGAATGAACTCCTATGGCTTGATGTCTCTCCTCTATTACTCCTCATTTGCACAAGTCATATAATGTTTTCTCCGAGAATCATATGTGGGTGCTTGGTAATGATACTCTTCTTTCCTTATTGTTCTCACACTAGCTCTTGTCACCATCCAGAATATAAATACATGACCTCATTAAGACTAATGTTGTCTTCTGCTTCTTCCCAAATCTGTCTTTGTAATGAGGAGATACAAGCTGCGGTAGAGAGTACAATCAAGCTCACGAATCTGTGGTGACCCACAGCATTTCACAAGATTTAACTTCAATGAACATTTTTATGAAAGCTCCAAGGACTTTCTTTAAAATTTTTGAGACTGAGAAAGGCCTGTGCATGATTTGTCAGTTTCAGTGTATTCATATATTTTCATATGTATCATTTATCAAAAATGCTGAGGCATTTGCACAAGCAATTTTCTTAAATGGTTTAGTTTCCTTTTCATCTTTTTCATGTAATGCATACTTATAAAAAATACCCAAAGACCGAATCTCCACATAAAATAGCTAAATCTTTTCTTTCTTTCTTTTTTTAAATTAAAAAAAATTTTTTTTTGTGTTTTGGTCTTTTGAGACAGGGGTTCTCTGTGTATCCTTCCTTGGCTGTCCTGGACTCACTTTGTAGACCAGGCTGCTGTTGAACTCACAGAGATTCTCCTGTCTCTGCCTCCTGAGTGCTGGGATCACAGGCAGGCAGCACTTCACCTGGTTTACTAATTCTTTTTTAAATTAAATGTTTTTACTTATCCTTTGATAATTTCATACAATATGTTTTAATCATTCTTTTCCTTCTCCAAGTAGAAGAAATGATATGAAAATCAGTTAAAATTTTTTTTTCCTAAAGATGGTTTCTCTGTGTTCTATTTTGGCCATTCTGGAACTTACTCTGTAGACCAGGCTGGCATAATACTCACAGAGATCCACCACCTCTGCCTCCCAAGTGCTGGAATTAAAGGCATGCACTATCAAGCCCAGTGAAAATCTACTTTTTATGTTTATGAATATGATCATTCTTTAAATTTATCACATATCTTTAGCTTTTATATTTATTTCTTTTAAATATATTTTACATTTAAATCACTTTCTTTGGGGGGCTGGTTTTAAAAATAACATTTTTATTAAATTATTGAGAATTCTATATATGTATACAAACTATTTTGATCATTCATCTCCCA
>OU015760.1:85371384-85393687 GCA_907169655.1 Acomys percivali
GGAGAGTCCTCCTCCCTTAACATCTGACCTCAGCCTATCAAGTCTTATCTGGAGTGCCTGCATCCTCTTCCTCTGTGGTCTGGCATGGCCACCCTGCCAGGAGGAAGTGATCAACAAGTGGGCAATAGGATCCTTATCAGAGGCAGCCCCTACTCCCCATATTATGGGGCTCACATGGAGACTGTGCTGCCTATTGACTATACCTGAGCAGGGAATCTAGGTCCTCTCCATGCAAGGTCCTTGGTTGGTCCAGTCTCTGTAGGTACCCCTGGGCCCAGATTTGTTGGCTCTGTTCTCCTTGTGGAGCTCCTGTTCCCTTCAGGTCCTTCTATCCCCCAATTCTTCCTAAAGTCTCCCTCTGCTCTGACCCAAAGTTTGGCTGTGAGTCTCAGCATCTATTTCAATCTCCTGCTGGGTAGAATCTTTCTGGGGACCTACCATAAAGGTAGGCTCCTGTCCCTTTTCCCTCTCTACAGGCACTTCTGATGTCAATTCTACTTGCCCTTCTGAATGAGAATTAAGCATCCTCCCTACGGTTCTCCATGTTATTTAGCTTCTTTAGGTTTGCGGACTGTAGTGAGGTTGTCCTGTATTATGCGTCTAATAGACGCTTATAAGTGAGTATATACCATGTGTGTCTTTCTGCATCTGGATTACTTCACTCAGGATGATATTTTCTAGTTGAATCCATTTTCCAGAAATTTTCAAGCTTTCTTTGTCTTTAGTAGCTGAATAGTACTCCACTGTGTGTATGTGTACCACAAATCCTTTTTCTAAAGAAAAATAAGTAGTACACTATATCCACTTCATGCTATCCACATGCTTTTGGGTGTAGGGCCAACCACTGGATCTTGGTTGACCTAGAAGAGGCCATACCCTTAGACAAAACTGACCCTTTCTTCCCTAGCAGCCATCTTTATAGATCCTCAGCAAGTGGTAAGGGCTCATTATTTCCTACCTTCATTTGTGTTGGAATGTTTAATGGGTTGATCTTGTATAGCTCTTGTGCAGACAACCACAGTTGCTGTTATGTATGATGGTGATGTGCCAGTTATCATGATCTGATTGTTATATATTACATACATTTATTGAAATATTGCACTGTCTCTATCCAATACTATAAAATTACTATGCCAATTGAAAATAACACAAAACTGACCCAGAAAATATGTTACCATAGAAGGCTCATCCTATTTATTAGAGTCTGTAAATTTGGAAGATATTATTAGATATTTCTTAGAAAAACATTCCATTAGAATAAGGCATTAATATTTCATTATTTATATGGTCCATGCCATTAGAAAATGGCATGCAAGAGATCCCTGAATATTTTATAGCACCTCATGAGTTTTGATTTTAGTTAAAAAAATCATGAGTTAATTTTCCTTCCATTTATTATTTAATTACTTAACAACCTGATCCAGACCCTCCTTCCTATCCTCTCAGTCCTACCCCAGCAACATCCTCTCATTCCTTCCTCTCCTTCTTCTCAGAGAAGGGGAAGCCCCCAGCTTGGTATCAATCCACCCTGGTATCTCAAGTCACAGCAGGACTAAGAGGCCAAGCAATGAGTCAAATTTAATACCTACAAAATACTGTCTCCCAGCAATGGAGAAAGTCTTTTGTTTAAAAATAAATTAAGTGTAAAATAGGGTGGGGCCAGATTATAGGAGTGACTCAGCTTCCATTGTAAATATAAGTAGCCAGACAAAATTGGATAAATGCTGCTGTATGTCCAAGTTTAGAGAAATTCATGAAGTGTCATGTCACTATTTTTTGTGTGTGAACAATGGAATGTTTTACTCTCAATGTTATTGTTTTAGTCACATATAGGAAAATTGACAGAGTGGCAGTCATTGTATTATATGACATAAGTCAGAATCTGAAAGAAAAATATCTTGTGTTTTTTCTCATATGTATAATCTTGATTTTTTAAAAATTAAGATAAACAAGAAAGCTAACATTGGGGATTGGAGGGATGGCACAGTAATTAAGAATATTTGTAAATCCTGCAGAGGACCCACATTCAGTCCCTAGCATTCACATGGTAGTTCACAATTATCTATAACTCCAATTTCAGGTCCAAATGAGATTCAAATGAGTGCAAAGAGAATTTCCTTACAGTTATACATATGCCATTAGATAGAAATTACAATGCACATATTTTCACTGTATTCTGATAATAAGAGAGAGACCTTAATAATACATCTACCATTGAGAGCCAAGCTACTAGAAAACTTTAGTTTAGTTTATTAGCTAGCACAAATTTGGAGTAGTGATCCAAATGAGTACTTATTTTGATGTGTGTCACTCTTCTGGACATGCAAACATATTTGCAGCATTGATAATTCATTTCTTACAGAGATCTGAATAGCCAGAATATTGACCTAGTCTCTCCTGTTTCATGTTGATCATCAATGATGGACAAAACATAATACAATGAGAATTGCCAACTTTGATCTCCTAGAATCTTTGCCCACCTTTCCTGCTGCTTTTGCTGGTTCTAGTCTCACGACTTTCAATTATATGCATACAAACCTAAAAAAGGTCACTAGTTCCCTCAACTAAACTGATAAACTCAACTAAGAAAGTGATTAAAAATGATCACTTCCTGGTCCCCGTGGTTATGCGCATCACTGGACAAAATGTAGCTGACATCCAGTGTGATGAGCATGAAGATGCTGTTGCAAGGTGAAATCTTTTTTTTTTTTTGTTTGTTTGTTTGTTTGTTTGAGACAGGGTTTCTCTGCGTACCCTTGGCTGTCCTAGACTTACTTTGTGGACCATGCTAGCCTCAAACTCAAAGAGATGCAGCTGCCTCTGCCTCTCGAGTGCTGGGATTAAAGTCCTGTGCCACCATGCCTGGCTTCCAAGGTAAAATCTGACACTGCTCAAAAGGCAAGACTAAAACGACAATGAAAGGCAAGAAAGTTGACATTTCCCAAAATCTTGGTATTTTTAATAAATGCCTCTCTGTCCTTGACTTCTGAGTGGACAGAATCACAGACCTATACCTGTGTTCTTAAATACATATGTGAAACACAGCCAGATCTTTATATTTCATTTGGCTTTGTTGTTGTTGTTGTTTTGGTTTTTCAAGATAAAGCTTCTCTGTAAAACAGGTCTAGCTGTCCTGGAACTCACTATATAGACCAGGCTGGCCTCGAACTCAGGGAGATCCACCTGCCTCTGCATCCCAAGTGCTGGGATTAAAGGCATGCGCCACCACCGCCCAGTCAACAATTTTTTTTTCAAAATTGGAAAGAAGAAATATTTTTCCTTTCAAATTGATAATTTTATTATTATTTTTTACTTTCTTTTAAAATTTTTATTTAATTAATTTATTCAGATTACATCTCAATTGTTATCCCATCCCTTGTATGAATAGTTTCATATCTGTAGACATTAATCTTCCCATTCATTACAGATCTCCTGGTTTCCCATAGCTTGAAAAAGAGTTTGTTAATTCTTTGCTGATTTTTGTTAAATATCTGAAATGGTGGACTGTTAAGCTATGAAATTTAGGATAATTTGCTGTGCCACATTCAATATCTTTAAATATTTATTCATTCATTTATTCTATTTTTTCCTTTTCTTGAAAATAGTTTCTTTCTTACATAATATATCCTGATTACTGTTTCCCTCCTTCTACTCTGCCCACTTCCTGCACACCTCCACTCCCATTTGGGCTCATTCCCTTTCTGTCTCATTAAGTAACAAAAGAGCTTCTAAGGGATGCTAATAAACTAAGCTAAACTGAACTATGATATATGATATAAAATTTAACATTGCAATAGGAGAAAACAAGCAAACAGTAGGAAAAGACAGAAGACATTGATAATAAAATCTGAGATACACACTTTTGTACACTCAGCAATCCCATAAAAACAGCCAAGTGGAAGACATAATATATATGAAATGGACTTGTAGGGTAAAGATAGAGAAAAAATTAAATCAAAGAAAAGATAACATTAAAAAAACAAATTCCCTGGCACAACAGTATGACACAAGGAACCTCCAAAGGTGCCATTGAAGTCATTTTCTGTTCTGCAGCTACTGCTGTGCATGTAGCCTATCTCCATGGGTGTATGCCCCTATCCCTTACAGAGAATCAACCTCCAATTGATTACTACTTGTCCATGAAAATGTATTTTTTTCCAAGAGAGCAACACTGGAGAAATCAACTACTCTAAAAGACTGCATGCCCAGCTGTAGGTGGCCAACTCAATGGCATCACTGGAGATTCCTTATATCATAATGTCATGTCAGTTTGTTGTTGTTGTTTTAATTTTATTATTTATATGTTTTACTAAGTCTTCCTGGAACATGTCAGTAATTGGCTGTTTCAACTACTAATGGCAACATAACTTTTCTAGGAGATAAATCTATAAAACTTTACTGAGTTTTTTTTTTAAGGCTTACATTTACTCAGGCTATTGGAGCCGCAAGCATTCTTTACCAGCACTTGTATTTTAATGCCTTATTCATTACATGACATTTTAAAATGAAGTAGCAATGAACACAAGCGAGAGCATGGGACAAGGAGCGAAACAGTATGACTGTTTCTATCTATATAGGTTTATGTATCAGCTAGTTTTATCTCCTCCTTTTTCTTAATTGTGATGGATGTTATCTCTAGTGCTGGATTTATGAATTCTTAGTTTATACAGACTATCATTTGACTAATCCTAAGGACTATTTATGAAGCCTTGGTCCTTCAAGGTGTGAGACTGGATGATGGTTGGACCTTCTATAGCTGGCCTCTGAGGAGAGATTGTTGTGTCCATGGCTACATGTCATTCAAGGAGAATGTGCAACTCATCACCTTCCTTTTTTTCTTCCTGTCCATGAGGTAAAGAACTTTGCAGTGTGTTCTCACTATGTTGTGTTTTACTACAGGTTCAGAAGAACCGGGCCAATCAGTTAGGTCTGAAACCTCCTAAACTTTGAGGTCAGGTGAAACGTTTTTATAGGTTAGTGATTTCAAATGTTTTATTCTGACAGTGAGGATCCTAAAAACATAGCTGGAATGCTTCAAGTAGTTTGAAGAACAATTTTTGTTTGACCTGGAATCAGCTAATGAGAGTTATTTGCATAAAATTTACTCTGAAATGGGGAAAATCTCAGGCACTTTCCACTATGTATGCATTATATTTGGTGACACTGCCCATACCCAAGTCCTGAGTGTTCTTATCTCTATTTTAAATATTTGCCTCCAAATTAATTTAATTTTTTCCATAATTTAACCTATTGACTGTATTTCTTGTTTTATTTTCACATTGAAATGGTTTTTCAGGAAGAAATTGTTCTTGGTCAACATGTTTCTAATTCCAAAAGAGGTAGCATGGAATTTAGTTCTTTATAACAAAACCCTCAGTTTATAAATGTCTTATATTTTTGCATTGGTTAGGAATATTTACTTTCGCAGATCTCCAACTTATCTATCCCTGATAACCATGCAACCTTCACAATTATTAGACTTTAGTAACCTCAAATTTTAGGATGCTCAAACATCATGATATGTTACTAAAACATGATTTAAGGCCAATTTACCTGATAATACATCCCTTATTTTTTCTTGCAATTGAGCTAAACACCCCCTCTTAATTAATAATATAATTTGACTAAAGACACAGAATAACCTTATATCTTTGATATTAGAATTTTTTCGGGGGGCGTTTTCTGAGACAGGTTTTCTCTGGATAGCCTTGGCTGTCCTGGAATTTGATCTATAGACCAGGATGGCCTTGACCTCACAGAGATCTGGATCCTTCTGTCTTGATGAGTACTGTACCACACTTGGCTGCTTTATTTAGTTTTAATTTTAAAATGTATTCAGAATTTAAATGTAGGTATTTTTTTTTTTTGCATTTAGAAACAAAGTATCTGTAGCTATTTGGGATAAAGTGATTTCATAGAAGAAATTCATAAAATCGTCAATGATGCCTTGAAAAACAAATCCTGGGTCTCTAAATGAAATCACGGTAGTACCATGTCTCTATTATTTGTAAGGTCTTTGATTAGTATTGTAAAATATTTTATTATGTATGTCTACCCACTCTATCACCAACTTAAAGTAAACTACAGGAGGAGCACTTAACCCATTTTGTTCATTAATGTTTGTGTTTTGAATTGAAAATCCTTCTCTGCGTGCAGTGGATACTAATTTATTATTAGTTCAATGAATTAGAAAGATCAAGAGAAGTTACCCTAGAAACAAAGGTTACACATTTTAAAATAACCCCAATGTATCATAAATACAAAAGAAGTAGCAAATCTTTATTTATTTATTTATTTAATAAACATTTGTTTAATATGTACTGCAAAGTAAGGTCTATCGGGGAATGAAGTATATGCATGAGTGGATGAGGCAAAAGATATCTCCTCTCCCCTCAAACTCATTGTCCTCTGTCTATATAAAATTAATACGAACAGCTCAACAAATCCCATCAAGTGTGTAAGACTATATTAGGTATAAGTAAATTTTCATGAGTAACATGTAACAGGAACCTGTTACCTTTCATAGGTGGCATGGTAAATTGAACTTGAATTTATCATCTGCTTCTGGTAGACAATGAAAAGGAATGGCAAGATCTTAAACTGTCTTTATGGGCCTTTGGGTCCTCCCAGCAAAATTGCCCAAAAGGAGACATACAGCTGGCAGTTGGAGTTTTGCTTAATTATGGATTCTAGGAGTGGTGTCATCTACCCATTCAGGATATATCCTTTCCAACTCATGTTTTTCCTTAACAAACACAGGTTACAAAAGAAGAAATGATTTTAACGGTGGGTCTTCCAATATTGTCTTTTATTTAGAATTTCATTCAGGTATGCAATGAAATATGATCAGAACTACTCTTTCCCTTTTCTTATTCGAGTCCCTATCTCCTACAACATGTCCTCTCTTAATTTTATGCCTTTTTCTTTTTTATTAATTCATTCATATTACATCTCAATTGTTATCCCATTCCTTGTATCCTCCTATTCCTCCCTCCCTCCAGCTTTCACCCTATTCCCCTCTCCTATGACTGTGACTGAGGGGGACCTCCTCCCCCACATTATGATCATGGGCTATCAAGTCTCTTCTTGGTAGATTTTATGGCTTTTTGAAAATAAGATATCAAGCCCAATTGGTGCTGTTCAACTGTCACAGGTGTGGAGCCATCGTCTAGAACACAGGAAACTCACAAGCGGTCGTATCCTTAAAAAGCAACCATACCTTATCTACTATTAAATACTAATAGCTCCTTAGTAATAAGAGAGATATGGAAATTATCTACTTACTGTATGTCAAAAATTTCGCTGGCTAGGTCTTGCACAGCTGCTGCAGTTCCATGGATGTTATAGCCATGTCATGTCCATCTTCTAGGTCTGTCTTAGTTTTCCGTTGCTCTGAAGAGACACCATGACCAAAGCAACTTTTATAAAAGGAAGCATTAAATCAGGGTTTTGTTTACAGTTTTAGAGGCTTAGTCTATTATTATCATGGTGGAGAGCATGGCAGGAATTGGAGAACCTATGCCTGGCATGGGCTTTTGGAATCTTCAAAGCCCACCCTCAGCTACACACTTCCTTCAACAAGACCATTCCACCTAATCCCTTTACGCCTATCAAAGAGTTCTATCTCCTGGTGACTAAGCATTCAAACATATAGATCTGGACCCAGGGGGCCTGTTGTGCCAACTAAGGACAATACCTGCAGTAAATCTAGACCCCCACTCAGATCTAACCAGTGGGCAGCCCATTCTTCTTGATTGTGGGGAAAAAGGGGACTTCCTCTGAAATGAACTCTGGTGCCCCTATCTCATCACTTCCCTTTGGTGAGGAGGCCTGGTGGGCACACAGTCGAAGGGGAAGCAGGCTATCTGGATCACAGGCCTGATAGGCTATGGTCATATGGTGGGGGAGGAGGTCTCCTTCTGTCAGAGGTCTAAGGGAGGGGAATAGGGTAAAAGAGGGAGGGAGGAGAGGAACTGCAAGATACAAGCAAGGGAGTAACAATTGAGATATAATCTGTGTAAATTATAATAAAAAAACAAATGTATGAATGTATTGGGGCCATTCCTATTTAAACCACCACAGGCTTATACATTTTTTCCCAGTTTCTTTGCTCAATTTTCTCTAAGAATGGGGGCAGTTAATACAGATTTACATTTAGGGCTGAGTATTTAAATTTATTATTTTTATCACTTTGACCAATATGCATTTCTGCATTGACTCTTTATTTCAAAAAGAATCTGCTTTGACCAAAATAACAGTAGCAACTACTCCTGGGCCATGCATTGACTTTTAACCAGAATTTCAGTATCAATCCTGAGATTTCCTCCTGTGGAGGAGGTCTCAAATCTAATTACAAAGCATTTAGTTACCCTGTAACCATCATGCTGCTATTACACCAGTGGGCACATTGTTATTATTGCAATATGTACTGTCCAGTGCTGGGTGTAAGGCTGTTATCTCTCGTCACTCCCAGGAGCATGCCTCGCATTTTTCTATTACTGTGAAAACAAACCAGCAGTGAGTAAGTTTCCTGCTTGACTGAGATTCTCACTTCTTTATGTCCTGTAGAAAAAAAAATGTGTGGTCCTACCACACATTAATTGGCTTAGAAAACAGGTTTTCAAATTGGTTTTCCATACAACCTTCAGTTGGTTAAAGTTCCCTCCCCACCTTTCTCCAGTTCTTTCATTCTCATAACTGTTTCAGCTTCTCACTCTCAGTATTCCCACTCTTTATTTTCATATCACCTAGGTCCTATGAAACCTCCCACCCTTAAGAACTGCCCCCGTGACCCCTTTCTAGTTTCCTGTGTTTTTTCTAAAGGTACTTTAAGTTCTATATACATATTTAAAGATTTGAAGGTGGGCTCCACAAATGAGACAGAATATGAAGTGTTGGCCTTTCTGGTCATAGTTATATTAGTCTAATTTTCCAGCTTTGTCCATTTACTTGCCAATATCTTAATTTCATCTTTCTCTATAGCTAAATTAAATTCCTTTGTGTATATTTACCACATTCTCATTCATTAATCTCTTGATGGACATTTAGGTTCATTCTATTTTAGAGTTATTGTAAATAGAGCAGCACTGAACACTGTCTCTGGTTCAATTTGTAGATCCATTTCTAACTTTTTTTGAGGAATCAGTATACTGATTACCATAGTGGAGGCACCAATCTATACTCCTACCACTTCTTTCCCCACAACCTTGCCAGCATCCTCTGTCATTTGATGCTTTGATAACAACCATTTTGATATGGCTGACATAGAATCTCAAAATAGTTTTAATTTTTACTTCTATGATGTTTAATTATGCTAAATGCATTTAATGGTTTTGTTAGTCATTACTATTTCTTATTTTTGGAATTCTATTTAGTTCGAAAGGTCATTTTTATACTGTTTGTTTCCTTGATTTTTAATTTCTTTTTAAATTATTTGTATAGTGTAGCCAATAATCTTCAGCCAGATAAATAGCTGGAAAAGATTTTCTCTGATTCCCTAAGCCGCCTCTTCATTTGACTGCTGGCTTTCTTTCCTATATTGAAAGTTTTTAAGTCTTGAAGTACTGTTTTTCAGTTTTCGGTTACATGATAGAGAAAAATCCAGCTAGAACTATGCGGTTAGCTTCCTTGCTGCTGGCTATTTCTCACAGGGTTGGAAGGCATTATGCAGGCTACTGAGGAGAAAAGGCATCAACAGTCTTATGTAGCTGTGAACTAGAATGTCAAACTACTAGGTAAGTTTTGCCTGTTTGTACAACGATGGAACAGCTTTTTAACTAGCTTTGACAGGAGGGAATTCAGACCTGATATTGTTTGTTGCTAGATCAGGATTCCGTGGCTGAATAGATTATAGGCTCCAGGGAGAACCTAACTGCCATTGTTCATCTAATTTGACATGGTGCCAAACTGCCTTCTAAATATTTGTGTATACCAGAGATGTAAGCCAAAGTAAAAGGCAGAAAATCAGTGACTTATGGCTGCTCAAAGTGCTGAGAATAACTAATCACTGGGTATTTAACTCTAAAGAGACATTATACAAGGCCTTGAAAGGCCCAAGGAACACTGGGGAGTAGAGAGTGTAAGAGATAGAAGAGAGAAATGTGCTGTGAAATGGTAGCTTCAGAGCATGGTGCTGCTTGTAGAAACAGGATCTCCCAGTACTTGCCTTTGCCTCTTAAGATTGGCTCTGTCTCCACCTCTGACTGCTTGATTATTACTTGGTGCATTTTGAAGAGCAATGCCTGTTGTCTTCAGCTTTCTACCGACTGGTAAGTGTACCAGGTTCCAATTTTGTGCTCACAGAGGATAAAATCAGTATGTCAAACAATAAGACATGAATGTACAAAAAGGGTTTGTGTGGAAGACCACAGGGGTAGGGGTCGGGTCAGATGTGAGTATTTCAGTGGTAGGAGAGAAAGAGAGTAGAGAATGAGAGTAATCAGAATACATTATATAAGAACGAACTGTCAAAGAACAAAGTCAATGAAAAGAAAAATTTAAACATAGAAAAAAATGGCAGTTAACTGATAGATAATAGTTATCAGGAATTGTCATTGGATTAAGACTCCAAAATCAGCCTTTGGTATAAAATTTACAGATTCAATACCTTCTTAGCCAAACATTTACCTTTGAGCTTCTGGAAGATTTTTTTTCTCATTTGTTTGTTTGTTTGTTTTTATAGAAAGGGTCTTGTACTCAACAGAACTCCATTATAGAAAAAGCTGATAAAGGTTTAAGGCATATTTCCTCCCAGAAATAATATAAAAAAATGACTATAACTACCTATGTTTTGTGTTCTTTTGTAAATTATAAAAAGAAATTTGACTTATTTATGTTTTTTGAAAACAAGTAGGCCCGTTACAGTCCATTGGGGGACCTCCTTGGTTTGTCTGTTCATTTATTTATTTTTGTATGTATGTTTGCTTTGCTTCCATGTATGTCTGTGCACTATTTGTGTGGAGTGCCCAAAGAGGCCAAAAGATGCATGAGATCTCAGTTGTGTTCTGGTGCTGGGAATAACATCTGGGTCCTCTAAAAGAGCAGCCAGTTATTTTAATTGCTTATACAACTGTCCATAGCCCCCTTCCCCTCAAACACATATACCTCATTTTGGAATCAAATTATGTTGCCACATATTGTCATGAACATTTCTTTACACATTTTCTAATGCTTCTTCTGCTACACAGTAGCAGAGCTTAGGGGATGCAAAATTCAAATAGAAGGGATATATATATATATATATATATATCTGTGTGTGTGTGTGTGTGTGTGTGTGTGTGTGTGTATCCTTCCTATTTTTTTGTTTTTGTTATTGTTTTGTTTTGCTTTTTCGAGTCAGAGTTTTTTCATGTAGCCTTGGCTGTCCTGGACTTGCTTTGTAGAGCAGGTTGGCCTCAAATTTAGTAGGAAGGATATATTTTAAAAGACCTAATGTGAAGCTAGGTGCCTACAGGTTATGGTAGTACGATTTGGCTTCATGTAGTCTCATCACAAACTGATAGCTGTATGATATAATTCATTTTTGATCAGATAAATGTTGTCAATCCTCAATGCATATATCTTTCAAAATATCATTCTGCCTATTGCCAAATGTATTATTATTGTTCAATTGAAATAAGTTATAAATAAGTACACAAAACCTTTCCTTAGGATCTTTGTTAAAAGAAATAAAATTGCTCCCCTCCCAGTGTACTTATTCTTTTGTTAAATGAGAATTAAGTTTCCAGGCATATTTGATAAGTGTTTATCCTTATCATTGTTTTCAAGAATGCTACCATCTCTCTTATTCCCATTTTAAATACAGCTTTGAACATCTTTATATTAAGAAACTGTCATGATTCTTAGTCCTCATATATCTAAAAAGTGTCATCATTTTGGCCTTGTTTATGAATGATAATTTTAAAAAATTAGTTAACTTTTCAAGTTCACAGTAACTACCCAAGATAACAATTCACTGTGAGTTCATTTTTATTCAATTGAGAAAGCAAGGGAAACTTAAAAAAAATCTTTCTTTTCTTACTATCTTTTAATATACCCCCTTTTAATCTTATTGCTTTGTAGTGTTATAAGATGTGCTCAGGGAAAGATCTATTTGTATTAAGGCTGCATGGCATTTGAAATGCACTTTAAGTCTTAAGAATTAATTTTAGTTATGAAAAATTTTCAGCCAATATATCCTCAGTTCTTTTGTGACATTCTACCATACCCTTCTCCAGTAACTTTTATTAGATACACATTGAAAACTATTGAGCTAGACTTCATGTTTCTTAATTTATCTTTTGGATATTTTAAAATTACTGTTCTTTAATACTATGTCCTGGATTACTTTTCTCAGAAGTATCTTCCAATTCATTAATTCTTTAATCAACCCTGTCAAGTCTGGAGCATCCTTTAATTTCAATGACTAATGAAAGGGGCAAGCTCTATTTAAGTCCTAAGGCTTAAGTCTGGATCATACACTACATCTTGCATGAAGCACTTTAATTCCTTTGTTCTACAACAGCTGGACTTCCAGCTGCTTTTTCTATGACTCTAAATAGATAACCTATAAGTAGCTTCAGGCTCATTTGCCAGTTTAGGCTGTTCTTTTTATCATATTTGTAGTCATAAGCACTGTCCGTATTATTTTTGGTCACAATTGCACCTTGTTAGTTTTCTCTTTTTTTTAATGCAGGTGAGTAACTTCATATAAATCAAGGAAGTATTTGAAGTATCCACACTGAATAGAGATTTTCAACAAATAACTGTGTTCAAGGATAAATGAACGAATCCATAGCAGTATCTTGATGTAGCATGGTTTTTCTGTTATGAATTTAAGGCAAGAGTCTCAGTGGTATTCCTTAAACTGCACCATGTTTCATGTGATTTTCTGAACATTTTAGTAGTCTTTCATTTCCATGGTTCCTATTTGTTCAACTCCTTTACATGTCATTTCTTTTGTTATTTCCTGCTCTAAACATGAAAATAACCACTTTATTTTCTTTTAAAAAAAATCAAAGCTACAACCTTTGTTATAATTTTTTTTGTGTAAACTTCAAAGGTTTATATCGAAGAAAATAAACTATTTTCCTGTTAAATTTAAGAGTCCTGTTAAAAAAAGTTTTCATGCCCATAAATAAACATAAGCAGAATCAGTGGACTGTGAGTAGGTTGATGGCAATACATTATTCTAGGGTATTGGAAGAAACTGGTTGTTATTATTCATATTCTTGGCTCTATACAAATTCATGTCCTCATTCCTAAGGACCTATAGATTATTGTGATACTATCTACTGGTATAACCCCCATTTTATTTCCTTAATGATAATATTTACTATTGCCTTAGATGAGCTCTCAAAACACTTATAAACAAGACATTAAAACTGCAATTGGATGCTTTTGTTCTGGCATGTCACAAAGTAGTATCACTTCATGGTAGTTTTAGGTCTAGAAAGGCAGGAGGGAGCCTTTGTAAAAGTTGCATAAGTTTGGGGCTGGAGAGATGGCTCAGAGGTTAAGAGCACTGTCTGTTCTACCAAAGGTCCTGAGTTCAATTCCCAGAGACACATTTTAGCTCACAACCATCTATAATGAGATCTGGTGCCCTCTTCTAGCATGCAGGTGTACATGCAGGCATAGTCCTACATAAATAAATACATCTTTTTTAAAGTTGTGAAAGTTTTTAAATGTCTTTTCACTATGGAAATGTCAGTGCAGCTGGTGTTTGATAGATAGACTGGAACCGGGGATTGGAATTAACAGAGGTAAAGGAAGAGGACTGTTTCCCTAATTTACAGACCATTTGAACATGGTAAGTGAAAAATCCTCTGGCTGTAACTGACTGTCTAATCAATACTATAATGTAAAACAAATTGAAGCAATTTCACCCAGTGATACTGTGAAAGGCATAGAATCTGAAGATAATCATCACTATATGAATTTATAATCTAGGCTTACTGCATATCGGAACCCACTTAAAGTTGATAACAATCCTATGGAGTCTTTACTACCAGTATCCTAAATAGATGAGTAAAGAGAAGTAATACAGATTTCTTAGGCAACATGACTAAGATCCCAAAACTAGTAAATATTTTATAATATCTCTGACATATACATTGTTTCTTTTTTTCTGTTTTGAGGCAATGGTCTCACTATTTCAGCCACAGGGAAATGCTTGTGATTTGGCAATTTGAAGCAAACATCTTTCCTATCTTGCTGGGTCTAAAATTCTAAATCACAATCAATATCTATCATATCTCATCTCTATTAACTTAAAACATCTATCTTGATCTAAAAACATCTTAACCCCTAAACAACTAAGCTGATGGCTCAGAGGTTAAGAGCATTGGCTGCTCTTCCAGAGGTCCTGAGTTCAATTCCCAGCAACCACATGGTGGCTCAGCAAATCCCTTAAGTTTTATGAATTAGTTTCCTCAGACACAGAATATGATGGATGCTATGGAGATTACATGAGGTAATATGTGTGAAAGACTCAGTGTATGGTATCTGCAGTAGCAGTACTAGTGATGATATTGTTTCTGTTGACACAGTTTTCCAAGTGTTTGATTTCCCATACTATTAGATGTCATCCAAAACCTGCATGCAAATGCAAACTAGCAAAAGGACCTGAATTGTCTCCTGAAAAATTGGGACAAACGGTTTCAACCTCAAGTCAAATTGAATCAGAGAAGTTTTATATTAGATTTTTTTAAAATTTAAAATTACTTTGCAAGAGCTCTAAAATATTCACAGTTATTGGTCAATGTTAGTATTGTATATAGATGATGTAAACTCTTTGGAAAACAAATTAGTTGTAATCTTTATACTTTTGAATGTACATCCCTTTTAACCTAGCAGTTTCTTTCTTAGAGTTGTATAATACAGTTTTGTTTAGACATTTGAACAAAGGTATGTCCAAGGCAGTTTGCCGCATCCTTTCTATTTCTAAAAGGCTAGAAACTGTATAAATGTCCATCAGGCCCTCAATATTGCTATGAATATGTGCACTGCTCCCTTAACAGGCCTCCTGACAGCTAAATTTGTCTACTTTAGTAACTAAAAGATTGTTTCTTAGTCACGAGTTTGTCTTTGTCTTACGAATAAATCGTTGGGTTATTTCAGTGATTCTCTTTTTGTTTCCATAAGCCTCCAATGAGTTACCAGAAGCATTGTGATACCATATAAATGTCAGGCATTGATTGAAAGGAACCCCTTTAACCCTTCATCATTGTTCATGCTCAGCTATTTCCCCAGGCCTGAGGGTTCAGGACAATCATGTCTTCTTTTCCAAACAGATTTTTCTTTTGAAAGGCTTTTGTGTTTCTCTCAGACTTTTCCTGTCCTTCATCTTATACCTGCAGGACTTAGAAACTGTGGAACTCTTGCAGCACTAAAAGAGTATGAAATAGGAGAACCTATAGGGCTTTAGAGTTACACATCTTTCAGAGTGACACCATACCAAGCACCACATTGGCAATTAATATAAGAAAGACAACCAAATGAAAAAGGGATGATTCTGAACTGAAAGCCCCATATGATCTTATAGTAAAGAAACAAAGAGAGATGCTATTATATTATTTTCTAAGTCCTCATTTACATTTATTTAGTAACCATTCCCCCAATTTTGGCATAACCATTCAGAGTAGACATAAGGTTCCTTTATCCTGAATATTTACAATTCCTGCTGAAAACCCATTCATTCTTGAGTGATTAGCAATCAACAAATAGATGATGAAATTATAAATCTATGGCATTGCTTTGCCAATTATCATCATCCAATCATTATAATGGGGAAAGATGTTCTTTTCCAGAATATTATCGACTATGTCTCACAATGGCTACTTTTCAGTGCCTTATTCTCCACCATAAGTTGTCTTCAAATTATTTTCCCTGAAGCTTTGGCTATAAATAACACATCAAAAAAGATGCTGAGGAATGAAAAAAAGGCCAGACCAGATTTCATTTTCCATCTTTCAATTTATATATGTCTAAAACAAGCATATGCATTTGCTGACTTTTCTATGCATCATTTGTGAATCTATACTTGAGAGAAAAATGAGAGTACAACCACATTTAACTGAGAAAAGAAATAAAAATCACCTCTTTGTTGTACTGTCATCTCTTCAGTTTGGTATTAGAACATACATAAATATTAGATACATTTCTGCCATGCCTAAAAAATAGTATCTCAGCACTTTGTGCTTCACAATATACTGGAAAAGATTTCAGGGGACCGATTAAAAAGGATTTCATAATCTTCTGTCTGATCCAAACGAAGACTACTTGTCCTTTATGGCCAACTTATACATATATGTTTTGATTTAAGATTCATGTAATTTCCATTAAATCAAAGCCAAATATTTTAAATTGCTTGAAACTAGAATCCATGCAAATTAAATTTGGAAATTTCCCATTGCTGGCAATTTGGAGTTAAGTGTGTCATCTGTGAAGCAGTTGTTATCTATCAGATGCAAAGTCTGTATGCCTTTTATTAACGTGTGCTTTATGAGTCTCTTCCATCACCTGCTATGTGAATGAATACATTTAACTTAGAAGTTGATGACTTAGACATTATTATTTGGATATTTTTCTGAATACTCTATGATGAAATGATTAATTTTGAACTTGGAAAATTAAATTGTATTTTTCCTGTTCCTATAAATGAAAATGTTTCCTAGTTCTGCCACAATATTTACAGGATGAATGAATTTTCTACTTGTCTGTCATTGCTCGTTTGAAGTTAGGATCAATTCACTTAAAAGTAATTCACTACTTGTAGATGTTAGTCATAGCATTTAAAGTAAGATTATTAAATACACAGTTGAAAGCATTATCAAGTTAGAATAGACATAAGCAAATGGAGTTTTATATGGCTATCTTATTTATGTTTTCAGAATTGTTTCATTTAAAAGAATTTCTTCCATATTTTGTGATCATACTATAATTAATCTGTTTTGCTTGAGTATTGGTTCCTTTACCCTCATCTTTTTTTTTCAAGACAGGGTTTCTCTGTTTGGCCTTGGCTGTCCTCGGACTATAAAGAGATCCACTGTCTCAGCCTCCGTGAGTGCTGGTATCAAAGGCAGGCACCACCACACCTGGCTCTTTGCTTTCATCTTAATGCCCACATAAAGTGAGGTTTTCAATGCTTGCATGCCAGTAAAGTTTTTGTAAAAGCAACTTTCAAGGAGTCAAATCCCATGGCTAAAGTCGGTTGAATTCACAAAGACAGGACAAGGATGATGTTTGTTGCCACTCCTATTTGATACAATGCTGAATGCCTTCCTCAGAGCATTGAGGCAAGAGGGGAAAAAACAAAGCCCTCTCGATTCAAAAGGGAGAGGTTAAACTGAACTCAAGACTCTACTACAACACTTTTAGAAAACAGAAAACAATTTAATTAAAGCTGTAGAATGGAATACCAGTGTACAAAAACGACTAGCATTTCTGTTATTTTCACAAAGAACAATGTGTAAAAGAAACTGGGAATACAATCTTATTCATAATGAAAAACAAGAACAACCTCTGAAAGTAAGGAGAAATAGACTCAACCAGAGAGGCAAGACATCGAAATGCTAAAAAAAAAAACCAAACATTAAAATACAAATGAGAGAACTCAAAGACACAATCAAATGGAAAGATACCTAGTATTTATTGGTTAGAAATATTCATAGCATTGAAATACTCATTCTACCAAAAATGAACAGAGTTGATATAATCACTGTAGAAACTACTTTTAAGATTTCCTGGGTGCTAGCATATGGATCCTGGGACCTGCCGATGGGAAGAAGGTTGACCATTGTTCCTACCTCCTGTAGCCCTTCTTTATCCCAATTTCAATGACAGAGAAAAACAATAACCATTAAAAATTCAAGTGCTCCCAGTGGTAAGATATATGACAACACTATTGTAATCAAATTGTCATGATCCTGGCATAAAATCCATTGCATAGAACAATGAAGCTAAATAGGAACCCCAGAAGGAAATACAGATATTTATAGCCAACTTATTTTCTCCAGAGGGGAACCAAGAGCCCAGAATCAGGGATGAAAGTCTTGAATATATATATGTAAATGAATCAGTTCGGCTGTTAGCTTACAATATATAAAAATAAGAATCAATCAAAAAGCATTAGACTCACATGTAAGATCTGAAACATTAAAAACATGCTGAAGGGATGGAGAGATGGCTCAGCTCTCAACCAAAATATAAGAATATGCTGAAGTGCTCCATGAACTTACATGTAAGTTTGAAAAAAAAGCTAAAAAAGAAGCCTCAAGGACTCAACCTAAGATGGTTAAATAGCACTAAATTCATCAGCTGGGAAATATATGTATATATGTATATTTCATAAATATATGTATATATTTCATTGTTAGATTGCATCTATCAAATAGTTAGATCAAGGTTTTCTCATTAAAGAATATATTTTACCTAACTTGAAAATGTCAATACTGTATTGTATATTTTAAAAATATATTGTATTAGTTTATTTTTGATCATATTAACTCTCCCTTTCTGAACTCCAAGCAGTTTCACTTTCACCCATCCTAATTTGTCTCCTTTTCACCTGATATTTGTTTACTAAATATTCTTGGATATGCTTCCTTTAATTTGATTGGATAGCTCAACCTGTCTGTGTTTATGCCAATGCCATGTGGTTTTTATTATTATTGTTTTGTAGTATAGCTTGAACTCAGGGATGGTGATACCTCCGAAAGTTCTTTTATTGTATAGGAGTGGTTTTAGTTACCCTTTCAAAAGTTTTATGAAGTTGAGTATTGTTCTTTCAAGATCTATAAAGAATGTTGTCGAAATTTTGATGGGTGGGGTGGTACACGGGGAGGTGCTGAGGGATGAAGGGATGGGGCAGGTGGAGTGGCATGGTGGGTTGGGGGTAGGGAATTGGATTTAGCAGGCAGGGGATTGGGGTGTAGGGTCTCATCTGCTTGTCTCTGGGTGCCAGCAGGCCTCTGGGAATGCAAGCAGAGCTGTGGAGCAGAAGATGGGGTGCTCTGCGGACAGCACTCTGGGCTGGGTAATGCAAGCAGAGCTGTGGGCCGAGTGCACAGGGGCCTGAGTGTAGCTCATTGTTGCTGGGTTTGCCCTGGGAGGACCAAGTAGGTAGGAGATTGAGGGAGATAGAGGTCTCACCTGGCTATCCCTGGTGCCAGCAGGCCTCCAGGAATAGCTGTGGGGTAGGACATGGAGTGCAAAGGGGACAGGACTTGCTTCACATCTGCTGGAGTTACCTCAGATGGCTGGATTAAAACTTTTAATCTCATCAAATAATTATCTTATTTGTCTGCTGAAATCTTTCAGAATTCCTGTATTTAGCTGTTGGAAATGTACAGTTTATTATTTTTGTTTGTTAATAGTAGACTGAACTTTTTGATCCTATCTAATTTTTTCTTCAATTGTCAACAGGAAGTGGTATTCATTTAGCAAGCAAAATTAGTGAAATAGCAAGAGTGTTTAGAGTACTATGGAGCTTTACAGTGATCCTAAACAGATAAAGTCTCTCAGCAATGGCCTACTCAGGTATGATTACAGGTCCCAGTTTTCTTAGCTAAAGAAATGATACAATTTTTTCAGTGAAAACAGAAGTAGTAAAAGAAAGCTAACCCAATTTATTTTTGAGTAGTTTTTAAAATCTACATACTAAAAAGGAATCAGGATAATCCAAGAAGGACTTACAATATCTAGGCAGAGTTTCATAGCTACCATGAAACTGAAAATACTAAAAAAAGAGCCTGGTAGTGGTGGCACATGCTTTTAATCCCAGAACTCAGGAGGCAGAAGCAGGCAGATCTTGAAATTCAAGGACAGCGTGGTTGACGAGTTCCATGACAGCCAGGTCTACACAGAGAAACCCTGTCTCAAGCCCATAACCAACCCCTAAAAGACTAAAATTTCTTTTATTCCCTTGATAGATGAACAGTTGTACCTTAAGTCAATCTCCAAGAGTGCTCCTGAAAGTTAAATGTAAGAAGTATGTGTTCATAGTGCCCATCAGTAGCCTTCAGAAGACTACCATATCCTAAGACACATAGTCTGTGCTCGGTCTCCAACTGAAGAGTTGTGACCTGTTGACGGACTGTGACTATGATAATCCTCTCCAATACTTTGACCAATATTTGAAGGAACACTTATGAAGTTTTCAGGTAACCACGTCATTTTAAGATACTAAATGATGGAACAAAGATACACAGGGTTCAGAGAAAGACAATAGGCTAAAACTAACACTATGAAAATAAAATGTTATATACTTAATGTGTAATAGAAACAAATGATTCCACAGTAAAGAGAGAGGTCATCCATGGAATTATTTTAAGGAGAAGCGGTGGTGCGATAATAAGGAAAGCCATAAGGCCTGCAAATATCTTTAGAATTAGGCCCAGGGTACCTTCTTGTATAGAGATGTGGGGATTGTGCGTATGGCTTGGAGAGTAAACTCTAAGGCAACCAGTGACTTTCAGGAATTGTCCCAATAAGCTATTCCAGGGAAACAACCAACCACATGTTTAAGGCTGTGTATACATATTTTGATGGGACTTCCAGCTGTGATCTTAAGATCATCTTTACACAGTAACTGTTGCTGCTTGCCATTTAGAGCTAGCCAGCCATCTTGAGTAATGAAAACAGGAATAAGCTGGGGTTTTTTGTTTGTTTGTTTGTTTGGGTTCTGTTTCTTTTTCTAGTAACATTTTTCATAGATTTGTCTTTCATAATAAGATCCCCAAACTTTTTTTGCCTCTCTATATACCAGAAGTCATCCCAACATATGTATGTGAGCTTTGGATTGCAACCCTGTCCTTTTTGTTCCCTAATACCTTTTCCTCTTTTTTTGTGTTTTTTTTTATTTAACTTTGTCAGAGTGAAACACATAGGGCTACAAAAAAACAAGCATGGGTTTATCAGTTTGTACATCAAAGAACAATTTGTCCCAAGGCCACTTTATTTCTAGGAGTGGCCTTAAGTGTAGCTCTTCACAGTTTATGGCTTCTGATGGGGGTGAGGGTGGGGTGGTTGGTTGGTGGGAAGTGAGGGATGTGGGGAGTGAGGAAAGCAATTTATTTTTCTTTAAGGGGCTGTCCACTGGGTGTTTAACCATGCTCTACTGTGTATATGGGAAACAGAAATTGTACTTTTTTCTTTCTTTTTCTATTTTCTTTTTATCATATTTTTAAATTAATTTGTTCTTTCATATGTTAAATCCCAGCCACAGCTTCCCCTCCCTCCTCTCCTCCCAGTCCCTCCTCCCTACCTCCTCTTTCTCTTTCCACTCCTCCTTTGTTTTCCTACAGAAATAGGCAGTCCTTACAGGGACATCAATCAAACATGGCATATCAAGTTTCAATAAGATTAGGCACCTCCCCTCATATCAAGGCTGGACAAGGCAACTCAGTCCCACAGGAGTCCCAAAATCAGGCAAAAGAGTCAGAAACAGCCTCTGCTCTCTCTCTTTGGAGTTCCACAAAAACACCAAGCTACACAAATATATCCTCCCTGATAGTTGGTTTAGTCTCATTTAGGCCCTATGAGTCCAGCCCTATGGGTTTTCTTGTGGCTGGGTTGGTGTTCCATTTCCTTCACTGGTTATAGGAGAGGGCCAGATCAGGCTCTATCCCCTGTATTACTAGGAGTCTTAGCTAAGGTCACCCTAATAGATTCCTGGGAATTTTCATTGCACTAGGTTTCTACCTCGCTCCCAAATTTTCCCCAATCCCAATGCCAGATGTCTCTCCAGGTACTCTCTCTTTCCATCTTCTCAACCACCTGATTCTGACTGTTCTTATCCCCATCTGCCACCAGTCTACCCACGATATCTATTCTATTTCTCTTTGGGTCTGTGGATTGTAGCATGATTACCCTTAACTTTACAGTTAATGTCCCCTTATAAATGAGTATATAACATGTTTCTGTTTCTAACAATTTACATACATATATATATATACATATATGCACTTTTATTATTTGTCCAAAAGAACTCATTTTAAAATTACAGTATATCATTTTGCTGCATTCTCTTTTCTTCCTCAAACTTTGCTCATGTCCTGTTAGCTCTTTACCCCAAATCCCTCTTCAATCATTGCCTTTATATTCCCTCCCTCTCTCTCTCTCTCTCTCTCTCTCTCTCTCCCTCCCTCCCTCCCTCTCTCCTTCTCACTTCTCTCATCTCATACTGCTTGGATTAAAGACATGTGTCATCAGGCCCAGCTTTATGGTCTCTTTCTTTATTGCTATGTTATATAAAAGTGCTTAAATGTTTAAATACAACCTGCTGATTCCATTCCATATTACATGACTACAGACCTGACCACTT
>OU015760.1:85418228-85434066 GCA_907169655.1 Acomys percivali
AGAGAGAGAGAGAGAGAGAGAGAGAGAGAGAGAGAGAGAGAGAGAGAGAGAGAGAAAGGGGAGGGAAGGAGAAAGCCAACCACTGACATTATTAGTGATATTCTGCTATGCTTGCAGACAGGAGCCTAGCATAACTGTCTTCTAAGAGAGAGGTTCCACCCAGGAGCTGTTGGCAACAGATGTAGAGACCCACAGACAAATAATAGGTAGAGCTTGGGGTATCTTGTAGAAGAGCTGGAGGAAGGATTGAAGGAGCTAGAGGGATCAATGACACCCTAAGAAGATCTATATATTATTGTATATTATTTTAAGTGAACGAATGAATATCTACAAAGGTAAAAGTTAACAACTGTATTGTCACTTATACCTTCTGGGAGAGAGAAAATCACTTTTCTACAATGGAATAACACTAGGCTTATCAACTTCTCTAGGACAAGCCTCATATTAAGGAGTAACTGACCAACATATAATTGAATTCCACATTTTTTGTGTGTATACTTTCATTTGGTTATAATTTGGAAGTTTGGATGTGGTTTTATTTCATTTGGGTGTTTGTGGTTTCTTTGTTTTTATTTTTTATTTTTAATCAGTATTGTTGTATTTTTTTTGATAAAGAACATAAAGTTTAGTGGGTAGGAGTGGGGAGAGTATCTGGAAGAAGTTGGGAGTTAGAAAGAATTTGATCAAAATATATTTGAATTTAAAGATTATTTTAAATAATATAAAGACATTAATAAAAATGCAAATAGATATAAAATTACTACATTTCATATGAGGTCACATGCTGGAGAATGTTGCTTTTACTAGTTAATTTTGTGAAGGCATATAATTACCAAAGATGATGCAGGTGTTCATACAAACTTTACGTAAGTACAAATATACATATAATCACATATGTATATACAGAGTTTCATAAGTTCATTCATATAGTCATATAAAATAGTAAAAACTTGAAACTTTTGTTTTAATACACTCTAATAACCACTTTTATGCCATTCTACTTGCAAAAACCTTTTTTAATTGAAAATCGATTATTTATTTATTAATTTTTATTTGTTTGTTTATTTTATTTTTCAAGACAAGGTTTCTCTGTGTTGCCCTGGCTGTCTTAGACTCACTTTGTAGAGCAGGCTGGCCTCGGACTCAGAGCAATCTGCCTGCTCCTGCCTCCTGAGTGCTGGGATTAAGAAAATAGATTATGGCTCCATCTCCCCATCTCCTTCCAGGCCTTCCACACCTCCCCAATGACCCAAATCCATAGCCTCTCTTCCACTCTCTCATTAGAATAAAAATAGATGCCTCAAATTAATAATAAAACAAAATCATATAAAATAAAAACAATGAAAGAAGAATAGCACAAAACAAACAAATGGGCAAAACAAGCCAATGAAAAAGCACTAAGACATATACAAATGCAGAAATACACATGCGTACACACAAAGAAATTCCATAAAAACAAAGAATCAGATCTATAATCAGGCCTGGCTGGTTTTTTAAAATGGCCAAAACATTTTTGAGACAAAAAAAAAAAAAAACCAAACAAAAAAAAAAAACCAAAAAAAAAAAAAACCAAAAAAACAAAACAACTTCCAAAATGCCAGTGAGTTCATTTTGTGTTGACCATCTACTGCTGGCCTTAACAGTGGTTTGTATCTCCAATGAGACTCCATTAAAGAAGACTAATTTTTCCTTTGTTAGCTAAAGCCTGCAACTTTTCAGCATGTTTGCAGTAAAAAGGAAAGTTTTTTGTTTTAGTTTCAGAATGCAATATTGAGCCAACATTGAACAACCATGAGTCATCCTCTCAAAATTTATTTTAGCTCCATACTTTAGTTCCACAGTTACTGGTGACCTTACTCTTAAAATTAATTTTTATTTTATGTTTAGCACATGGAGGTGTGTGTGTGGGGGGGTGCATGGCCATGTACTCCTGTGTCAGATCTTCCCTTCCATTATGCTACTTGGGATTTAGCTAAGGCCACTAGGCTTGCACAGCAAATACCTTTAGCTGTGGACACATATGACTATCCCTGTTGTTTTAGATGCTGGGCATTTCTTTGTTGTTATACTTCTGCACTTTCAATTGCTTTAGGGTAATGAGACTTGAATGCATATTCTCAATCTCCTATCTGGAATCTCCTAAGTTAAAATTCTATGAGCATATACAGGGGAAGGAGGACTCCCTCAATCAAAGACATAGGGGAGGGGAGTAGGGGGGAAGTGGGAGGGAGGGAAGAATGGGAGGAAACAGGGGAAGGGCTAACAATCGAGATGTAATATGAATAAATTAATAAAAAATGTAATAAAAAATTTTACAAAAGGAAATCATAAGGAATGCCATCCAATGCAGTGAAATGAGACAACCTTCATGTTTGCTATGCTGAATTTGTAAACAGTTTATATTCTTTTTATATCTTTAATGTGAGGGAAAACAGAATCTTCCTCTTGTAGAGTGACAATGAGAGAATGAATGGTGAAATTGAAGTGTTATGGCATACTTAAGCAGAGAACTGCCATAATGTGGGCCCATCCAGTCCTCATTATTCCTGGGCAGAGAGAGGCTTTATTTTTTCATCCTTCCCTCAGTGACTTTGTTTTATGCCTGCCAGTTCATGCCAATGCAAGATTTGACAAATTAAATCAGCTTGAATTTTAATTCCTTTCCCATGTGCACCAAGTTGTGTCATTATCACATACTATTAGTTTGAATAGTATGGTATATCAACAGGCATAGCTATACCAGACAGTAGTTTGGTTTCAGCGTAAGGAGTCTGGGATTGCAGCTCACTTGATGGTGTGAGGTTATCTTGCCCTTTTCTCCAACAGCCAATGTTTCTCATTTGGAAGCCAGTAAGTAATCTTTCAGCAAACTTTTGTTCAATAGCTCTAATATTAATTAAATTGATTTTCCTTTTTCATTAGCTTTCAGGATAGCAATTGCACTGTGTGACAAAAAGCACCAATTCAGAGATAAGAGCATCAGCGGAAAAGCCTAATTTTTGAACCATGAGCTGATAATACCAAGAAAACCCTGAAAAAAAAAAAAGTCCTAGAGAAAAATCGGATGTTCACAGGAATTGTTTGCAATTTAAAGATGAACATAATAGAAAATGAGAGCTCTGCTTGCCTGGAAGATATTGATAATTACATGTATGCCCAAATCCATTAATCAATCCCCAATTCTTTAGAAATAAGGAAAAAAAGATATAGAAACCACACTTGTTGGTGTAGAACTTTTAGGTGAAAAGTAGTGTGTCCAATGACTTCCTGTAAATGAAACAAACTTATATAAGTATTAATAAACAGGTCACTCTCTTTTTATGGTTTTTTTGAGACACGGTTTCTCTGTGTAGCCTTGGCTGTCCTAGACTCACTTTGTAGACCAGGCTGGCCTTGAACTCACAGCGATCTGCCTTCCTCTTCCTTCTGAGTGCTGGGATTAAAGGTGTGCACCACCATGCCCGGCTCAGGACATCCTTATAATATAGAAACATTCATAATTTATCTACACTCAAATTTGAGTTTGGTGGTGGATACTTTTATTTACTAACTATAACTACCATAAGGTGGAACTCATAGTACTTATTTTTTCTTTGCTTTTTTCTATTGAATATTTTTAATTTTTGAAATTTCATATATAAGTCTTGTATTTACATCATTTTCATACCTCTTTCTCCTCTCTCTAACTCCTCCTATGCCCACTATTCCCCAACTCCCCACTTAGGACTTCTTTTTAAATTATTGTTTTACACACACACACACACACACACACACACACACACACACACACACACAAATACAGCTTTCTGAGTCTACTTAGTGTTGCTCATTTCCATATGTGTTGGGCATTTGCATAGTCTATCAGAGGACTCATCACTGGGGAAGATTGTCTGTGGCTCTTCATCTATAGCTGGGACGTTATACCATATCCTTATTGCTATTTTAACTGCTGTGTACTGTTTAGGTGACCATATCATTGTAATTTCATGGGAGTGGCTCCTCTGTAGTGTATAGAAGACACAGTCTTTTAGCAGTCACCTGGGTGACTTTGGCTTTTGAAACCTGGGCCTATGTCTTTTGCAATCTTTTCACTCCTGTTTTTTAAGTCATCTGTCAGAGAGGTAACTCCTTGAACAGTATGATTTCCTGTCAGCTTCAGAGTTTGTAGTGAAATCATCAAGCAGTTAAAAGGAAAATGTACTTCTCGGGTGACAAATGAGAAAACTAATCCTCTTTTTTAATAACATGTGATTAATTTATGCAATTAAAGGTCATTAAAAATTCAAGAAGATGTGTTAGTTTAACATTTGGACTTGTCACCAAGTGGCTAGGTTACTTTTGGGAATAAGAACAGGTAGGAGCTTGAAGAATGGGACTGACAGAGATGTTGCCTATTTGGAAATGATGTTGGTTAATATCCACAATGGGTATTAGCTAGCCAAATATGGAACTTTGCATTTTGTGTTAGCCACAAATGAAAAGAGTTTAGTAATATTAATAATCTGCTTAACCTATGACATCACTAGTATTTTTAAAATAATAGTCTAATTGTAATGATGTACTATACTATTTCATTTATAATCATAGTATTATTGAGAGGAACTTATATACAGCATCCAAAATGATATTTTATGTTCCTTTTCTTTCTGTTGTAAGTCTTTGAAGTCTTGTGCTATACTCTTTAGGAAAAATATCATTTGGTACTAGTCAAATCCCAAGTGCTCAGTAATGACAGGTGTGGTGGCTGCCATATTGGTCAATATAGAACTTAGTTTTTGCCCCTCAAAAATAGCCCCAATGGCATCTTCTGGAAGTTTTCTTTAATGAGAACACCTTGGGTCTACTAAATCAGAATCATTTTAATAAAGTGTGCTGACCAGACATACTGAGTGAATGTGTTGACATGAGCACACCACGTAAAAGAACGCAGTGCCCCCGACCCATGGGAATGGAGAAACCTGGTAACACTCAGGGAAACCACAAAGCCTTCCTCTGGTCCTTGTGCAATTGTTTACAGTGTGGACCACAAACCACAGACCATAGCTTCTCTCTCTCTTATGTTTGCAACCTGAGACTGCACCCCTACTGAGACTTCCTAACACCAACAATTAAGATTAGCTATCCCTTCTCTTTTTTCCTCCTTCTGCTTGATATAAGTCCAACTCTTCACTAAGTGCTATACAATAAAGCCACCCCATCACTCACTGGTACAGAATAAGCATGATGAGTTCCTAAGTGGCTGTTATGTCTCCAAGAACCACTCAAATCATCTTATCTGTTCATGTGTCTTTCTGTCCTTTCTTCATTGCTTCCTCACCCCATCAGTTACCAGGATTCAGCCATGTAGGTCCTATGAATACGGACTCAATGTAGTTTCTATACACATGAACTATTTGGATGGCATTAGACTTTTCTTAGGACCAAAGTCATGGCACATGCATTTGCATTCTTTTAGAGTAGAGCCTTATTGTGACTTCATTCTGATTACCATCGATTGTCAGAAATTTTTATTTAAATTTTTATTATATTTTTACATATACACTTATATTATTACACATATATAAACCACATTCAGCAAGAAGAACCATGAAATAATCAGGAATTATATAAATGTTACATTCATAGTGATTTGACTATTTGTATTTGGCAAACTTGAAGAAAATGTCTCTCCTATCTTGGTGAGTCGAAAATTCTGAATGTAAATTGCTAACGTAAATATCTATCATATCTCATCATTATCAACTTAAAACATCCATCTATACCTAAAAGCATCTTAACCTCTAAACAAATAAGCTTAATTTTAAGATTAAGCTCTCAGGTCTTCAACCCCATCAGAGACTTGAGAAGGAATAAAACTTAATTGTCAGAAAATTTAATGAGGTATTCTTTTTCTTAGAGTTTCTTATCCATTTCACTTCATGATTTTGTTATCCTGGATTGAGGAAATTAAGAGACCATACTAATGATGTGCATTCTAAATTTACTGTTATCATCTTAGAAAACTTCCTTATACAGCATTACATGAACAAATAATTTTATTTATAACCCATTTGTTAATTCACTTCACATCATTTTTATATCTTTCTCACTCCTCCTCCTCTTCCTCCTCCTCCTCCTCCTCCTCTTCCTCTTTCTTCTTCTTCTAGGAGTGAGAACCCAAATTGCTTTTCATTTTTAAAGCCAAGCAGATACTGACAAATCATCAAGTCTAGAAATATGTGCAGCAGGGAAAGAAATCCATTATTTTTATTTCTTCTTACTTATTTTCTTTCCTTTTCTTTATATTAAGAGCCACTACAGTCTACATAATACCTTCAAGGTATCTATACATTAAAGTCAATTACACTATGTAGGGGCTATATGCTGTATAGTCACTCATTCTTCTGAGCTTTATATTCCAGTCTGTAAACACTTTAGTTTTGAGTATTATGTGAAATAATATATACGAAGTGCTAAGTATAATGCCTGGTACAAAGAACTATAATGTTAAGCCTTGTACTAACATGCTAATATTGGCTAACATAATCACTTCCAGGATTCTCTATCTGAAAAAACTTCTGTTTTATTTCTACTTTGCAAGTTGCATCTAACTATATGATCCTTGTTAAAAGAAGGTTGTATAATTTTTGAACAGCTGTCTTTTACTTAACCCCAGACTTTTATTCTTAGTGCTTGAAATCAATTGCTCTCCACCCCCAGTGTAGTGCCTCCTGTCAAATATATTGGTTGATACTGTCGTATATATTCAATTATATAGGATCTACTTTATATTTGAGGTGTTGGACCTCATAATTATTATTATGTAAGATATTAGATGAAGTAATCATGAAAATGATGTTTAATATATCAACTGTCATTTCTAGGAGCACTATAATCCACTTCTTTGACTCAATTTTTGTCTTTTCCCTTTGTTCCTTTTATTAATCATATCACTCTTCATCTACATTACATTTTCAAGGAAAATTTTTATTTAATAAAGATTCCCAAGAAAAGTAAGAATTTCTGAGTTAGTAATCACTAGGATGCGGCATTTTCTAGAGTGTGTCTACATTTAAAGGCAATGAACTGCTTCATACTTGGTTCATGTCATCCTCTTTTTTTTTTTTTTAAATTGAGTCACAGCTCCATTTTCAGCTGCCTTGAGGTGTTGCTGAAATCATTCCACCATTTCCGAGGTTTAGAAAGACCTACTTCAGCAGCAGGAAAAACCTAATTGTAAAGTCTAATAAGGAAATCTGTGCCTATGAGTACCATAGCTCTGATGCTGATCTAGCTGAGTGCACTTCGGAATTAAAACTTGATGGGAAATCATTGTGCTTCAGGGAACAGGACCAGCAGAGGCTTAGAGCACGATGTGAGGATCAATAGTGGAAGGATAAAATAATTGAATTAGCAAATCCTCAGGACAAATAGACTGAAGGGAACAATGGGCAGCAAAGCTCTGACTAACTTATGAAAGTTAACGGGACCTAGCCAGGGAAACATGGGCCTACATCTTTTGGAGTCTGGTCTAGGAATAATGTATCAAGGCACAGACAATATTTTCCCTACACAGTGAAATCGTTACAGCTGTTGCCTTGACAACCTAAGGCTGATTATCTCCCTTTTTAGGGGTGTTCAGCAACCCCACTTCAGAACTGTGTAAAGAAAAGAGCAAAAGGTTTGTTTTACCCATTTAGAAGTTCAGCGATTTGGCTATGGTAATTATGTTCAATTCCTCACCCATAAAATGGGGACAAAAGAATGCATATGTGTTAGGACTTTTGTATTGCTAAAATAGTATAATGATGGGGATGGTGGGATGGCTCAGTGGTTAAGAATATGTATTGTTCTAACAAAAGAGCTGAAATCAGTTTCTAGCACCGAGCTAAGGCAGCACACAACTGCCTGTTCTTCTTTCTCCAGGGGCTACCATGCGTTCTTCTTTTCTCCGCAAATACTGTACACACACACACACAAACACACACAAACACAAACATACACACACACCTATAGATAGAGTTCCACACACATACAAATTAGTCTTTTAATAATGGTAATATTTGTGTAGTACATTGTAGGAACACCTTAAATGTAAATTTTTCTAGTCAACATTTGGTGGCTATAACAGATTATCTAAAATTGGTCACTAATATAAAATAGATTCATAGCTCTGAAGGCTGAGAATTCTAATAACGTTCTTCTGACTGTTCGGCTGCATGGAAAGGTGGCAGAAAGTAACAGCCCACTCATGATAGACTACCTTCTTTCTGCAAGAAAAAACTTCTCCATGGAAGGATCGCATTCATCTCTTCAGTAAGATGGAACCCTCCTTATCCTAAGACCTGTGGACACTGATATATTAGAGAGGTTAAACCACAGGAATTTCCTGATATTTTTATTTAATATTACCTGCCTGAGACTGTAGGAAAAAAACCAAAACATTTGGAACTAAGATTATTTATTCTGTTTTCTTTTTGCAAAAAATTCTATATAGCATCAGTGAAGAGCCTGAGAACACTACCTCAGACAAAATGTATTATCAGTGATGGAATTAGGAATTGTTGTGGATGGAGAGATGGCTCAGAGGTTGAGAGTACTAACTGTTCCTCCAGAGGACTTGAGATCTAATCCCTGCACCCACATGACAGCTCATAACTGTCTGTAACTCCAATTCCAGGGAATATGACACCCTCACATAGACATACATGCAGAAAAAGCACCAATGAGCATAAAATAAAAATAAAATTAAAAAGGAATTCTCATAAAAATGTATAAAATAGATTATAACATTATATCATTTCAAATGAAGATGATTAAACTATATCTTGTACCTTCATTTTGTAAGAATTCTCATTAAAGGGCCATCATTGAGTGTGATTAAAAAATGACAGTCAGTTACTATGGAGACTAAAAGAATGTAGTATGTTAGAAGTAATATTTGTGAAGATGTGACACTGATCCTCAGTTTTTTGTACTATTAATGGAAATTAATAACCAAGAAATATAGAAATTACACACAAAGCACACTTACATACTTAATATATAATGACTAAGAAGGTTCCTTTTATGAATCATCTTTACCAGTTGCTTCTTATTCATGTTTTAGTAGCGGAAATTATGAAAGTCGTGGGTGTTCTTCAAGCCAATCATTAAGACTATAGCCCAGGTCTCTGCGGTCTCACATCACATGCCTATTTATTTAACTAGTAGTAAATTGGTTATTACCCTGTAATCATTGGTACCACCTTTTAATAGGACAACAGGAAATGTGCTCTTTATGATGGCATAAAGCTACTTATTAGCAAATTCAACCCATTCAAGAAAATACATTTACTGAGATTGATATGAGGGTATTTAAAAATGTCTTATTTGCAACCATGTATTGCGATTGCACTCTCTTCCATTTCCTTCTCATATCCATCCAACTCCTGCCGACCAACCACCATCTTCTTCCCAAGTACGCTCTTCTTCTTTGGTATGAATATTTAGGTTGTATGTAGAAAGTGACAACTGTTGTGTGTTCATGATTGTAGCTGATGTACCAAATCTAGAAGAGAATTTAGAGAGCTCTCTATCATTTTGTTCTCACAGTCTTTCCACCCCTTATTCTGCAATGCTGCCCTAGGCCTTGCATTGGACAATATAGACATTCCATAGGCATGGAAACACATCAGTCCTTTATTCTCAGAACTTTGATGAGCTGCCTTGACCATTTCCCTCTGTTTTTTTTTTTTTTTAATGCACTATACCATGAAACATGACTTTATCATTCACGTTTCTGGCACAATCACTGTTGTCTGACTATACCACTGAAGCCTGCAATCTGTGCTTAGTAATGACCAATTCATGTCACTCAAAGAAAGAACCTGGGATTTTATTGATATTTACTGTTGTCTTGAAGGCTTGATGCTATTTCTGATGACAACATTGAGAACTTTAGAGACTGAGAAACCAAGACTTAGGGACACGTTGTTTTGTACCAACAATGGTTGGTATAACATTGGCAACGTTGGCAACAATGGCACTGCTAAGTGGAAGAGCTAAGATTCAAACCAATTCTTACTCTAGGCCTCATACTATGCACATTTGTCTACAGCATAGTACAAATTACAGTGAAGTATCAGTGCTTTGTTTTGCACATATGCATTGGTTTTTCAATCCAAAAGTTATTACAGCAAAGCCCAGGTTTCCTCAAATTATAAAAGTTGCGTATGGGAATTTGACTCTGAAATAAATAGTAGCTATAGCTGCATCAATAACACTTAATTAGAAAAATATTTTTGCGAGAGGTCTCGCTACCTAATCACAAACTCATGATTCTCCTTCCTTAGCCCCATAAGTGTTAGGATTAGATATAATCCCCTGTTATCAACTGTAAATTCACATTGTTCTCCTAGTCACACCAACCTGGCCATTCTCAAATTTTTCTTCCTAATTTCACGTTTGGCTTTCTATAATCATCAAGCAGTCCTGGATTTCATTCCCCTTCACTGTTTGTGCAATTGCTTTTCATCAGTTCAGCTGTACTAGAGACTTTCAATCTACCTGTCAGCATCCCTCACTAATCCCAGAGGGTGGAATATTTACTTCTTAGAAATTACGCATGGAGATTTTAATGATAATGCTTGCTCACTGCATTCATGTCTGAGTGTTCAGTGGTTTCATTTGGAAATATAAAACTCTTTAGTTTCATTTCACTTAGTGTTTGAAATCCTTTTAAGGCCTCTACAGTGACCTTCCCATTTTAGTAACAAATGGCTTCTCCATGATTTTTCTTTACTGACTTAGAGTCACCAAATTCTCAGTTCGAATTCCTTGCTTGAAATACATATTATCACAATATATCAGTGGTTGATGTGAAAGTTAAATGAGACATTATAGCAATAGTGTTTCATCAGTTGCCTGTTTAAACGTGTTTTACATGTGACGTGGCATGCAGTGTTGAGCAGAGTGATCCTTTTTTAGTACTGGTAACTAAAAGAAAGAAGTGAGCAGTTTGTGACTCATAGACACACCTACTAAAGTCCCCTGTACTGATCTTTGTCATTTTTATTTCCATTAGATATAGAATGTTGGGACAAATTTGGGCACCAGCAATTGCATTAGTCAGTTGAGGCCGTCTAGCTTTCTCTAATTGTTACTGAGGTAAATGCTTTCACTTATTTTGATTTTTTTTGCGACGGGCCAGTCTTTTCTCAGTGATCTATCTTTGATTTTCTGTTATGTATAACAGCCTTTTAGAAGCAGGTTTTGTCTTTGAGTTTCTGTGTTTATTGCTGCATATTAGAGCTATGCACAAACAGCTCGACCCTGCCCCACATATGTTCAGACATTGATCACTGATGGAAGCAAAGACAGTGTCCTGACATTAAGCGAACTATTCTCTCTTACCAACGTGATCACATTTTGCCCTTCTGTTTTGCTTCACATGTGGCCTTTAAGCTTCTTGGCAACAAATCTATGTGTGTGCTGTCTAGCACATACTGTTTAAACTTTAAGTTAGCTTTCATTCTTGCCATTTTTTTCTGTTTACTTTTAAGCTGAAGCTTCGTTTGTCTAAGAGGGGGAGTTTAAGAGTTGTGCTTTTCCATCTACGGTTCTGACATAATACTTTAGGAAAAATAGTAAGTAACTGGCTCTACTTCCTATCTCTTTCTACCAACTCTCTGGAAGTCATTCTTGAGAAAATATTATTTCTGGACTGTAGTGTAATTATAGCATATGGCCAATCTTATAGGGCATGCTTCTAAGTGAGGAAAGGGTAGTATGGGCCAAGAGGTGGGTATTAAGGGGAGTATGGGCCTGGGCTCTCCTTGTTATTAGATCACATTCTCCGTCTCTCTGTCTCTCTGTCTCTCTGTCTCTGTCTCTGTCTCTCTCTCTGTGTGAGTGTGTGCGCATGTGTGCATGTGTAAAATCTGTTGTGCAGGTTCATTACACAGATAGGTTAGACAGAGAAACAAGTCCAAGCCCTCCCTCTTTTAGCTTTAAGATACAGTTATGGTCCTAGTCAGTACCCAGATCCTTCTCAGGGAAAAGAGATTTAAAATGTTAATCTGAACTGATTAAAGTCAGGTGTCTTCTTTGTTAGGGGGGGATTTCTCTTCAGGAGCTCTCTTCTCTTTCTCTACACTCCCCCCACTTTTCCATTAGACTCTCCATTCAATGTAGGTATCTCCCTCACTCCTTCACATAACATTTTTCCATCCTTCCCAATTTCTATAGTATTTTTATGCCTTGTATGTGGAAACACTTTGGCAGTGGTGCTCATGGATTGGTTAATTAAAGTCAAAGACCACAGACATTGTTTTACTTTGATATCAGTGTTGTTTCTCCCTGGAATCATGCCTATGAGGCCACACAGAAGTAAACCAAGTCAGAAGTATAGCATGGAGAGCTCGCAGGCTGAATACCTCTGTGAGTTTTGTGGCTAGTCAGCTTACACAACCATGTTATATGTTTTAATGTAGATTCTCCTGGATTTTTCACTGAGGTCTCTTTTCCTCTCTTCAACCTGTCATGCTGTCTGATTATGGCTCTACATGTTGACAAGGCTCTCTTTTCAAATAAAGCTCATTCTGAAGGACCATTTTGTGTTAACTTCCTTTTCCATTAACCAACCTATCCTGTTGTGTTTTTGTTTGTTTGTTATAAGAGTTGCTTCCTGACTTCAGCAAATTATTCCAAGATTTTCAACATGAAATTTATTTTAGTGATGGCAGTTAAGTGTTATTCAATTATATAGTCTTCAGCCATACTTCTGACCTCTTGAAATAGAATTTTTGTAATAAAGTCTGTGAAACTGATTTTGGAAAGATACTCCCAGTGAATTGGCACAGTGGGGAAAGGTGCTTGTTAGTAAACTTGATGAACTGTGACTAATCCTAGGGCCCAGATGGTAGTATGATAGAATTGATGAATTGTCCTGTAACCTCCACACATGGACTGACATGCCAATGCCCACCTATATATAAATCTCCGTACAAAATATGAAGGAATAAATTGAAAACACTTACAGATGCTCCACATGACACAGGTTTAAGGACCACTGTGGATTATTGAAGAGACTCTGCAGTTTCTGAATTCTTTATTACTAGTCGTATCTTTTATACATCTATCTTCTCTATGTAGAGAATTCCTTATCAATGGTACTATTCAGTAGGAGCTGGGGCTGTCTCTGATTCTTTTGCCTGCTTTTGGGACCCTTGTCCCCCTACTGGGTTGCCTCATCTAGCCTTAATATGGGGGGAGGGTGCTTAATCTTATTGTAACTTGTTATGCTGTGTTTGCTTGATATCCCTGGGAGCCCTGACCTTTTCTGAAGGGAAATGAAGGAGTGGATGGGGAAGGGAGGGAGGTGGAGGGAAGATTGAGAGGGAAGGAGAATGTAATATATGATAGAAGAATACATTTTAGAATGCAGTGCATCCATCACTGAGTTTTCAGGAGGCAGGGTATTTTTACATACTCTGACAAAAGTGAAACCAAAGTTGTCTGAAATTAGATTCCATTGCAAATAATTGCAAACATGTAGCGATAATTAATTCCTATTCACCAACAAAGAAAAATGCTTTGGCCACTCTGTTGTGTTGCTGATGCATTTTTTTTTTTTTTTAGCTCTTTCCTCCCTCCCTGGAATGAGAACTCCTGCTGGAAAACTGCTTCAGCGCCGCTTTTTCCATTTTTAAAAATGCCAACGTGTTTGTTAAAGCAAAGATTGACAAGAGAAATTGGAACGAAAGTTCAGAATCCATAATAGAGCAGGGTGAAAGAACCCCATTGAGGAAGAAAGCAGAGCAGAATGGATAAGTCTTCAGGGCTTTAGCTCCTAGAAGATCTGAAATTCCATCTAAGCTCTTTTGCTTCTGTTCAGTTGTAACTGAGCTTTCAGTTTCCTCATCTATAATATTACAATAGTACCAATTTCAGAAGATTATTGTACGGAAGAAGTACATAAAGTCCTTCTCATCAGTACCTGTCCATATAATGTGAGTTCAATCAATAGTTGCAGTTATTATTCTTGTAATTGCTGAGCAGACTTCTAATGTGGAAATAGCCTCAGGGGCCATTATGCTGGTTGCTGCTTCAGTAAATGATTCAGGCTGTGTGGGGGATCTTTGGTAACTTTACACTCATCTATTTATTTTAATACAGACTGTCTCCTATGATAGCTTCTTCATTCAGCCTCCTGTTTTTACTCCATTCTTATAATCTGCTGTGAAATGCAATCTCAGGTAACAAACCTTTGAATTTTCTACATCCAATAATTCTGTATAACCCAGATCTGAACTCAAGATTAGTAAAATGGTTGCTTTGCTATATACAGTTAAAAATTGACTTAACAGTTTGCAAGGAGGTTCAGTAAAGAAAATCTTAAAATTTGTGATATTTTATCTCTATATATTTTGCCATTTTAATACAAATATCTTTCCTCAGCTTTTAAATTTCCCTTCGTGGTTTTGTCTTTCTCTTTGAGGAGTAGTTCTTTCCATCCCAGTGCTTATTTTTTATGAAGGACATGAAGGGTCAACATGATTTGAAACCTTTTCTGAAATAGTCAAGGTTCCCAATAGAAAAGAAAAGTTGAATTGTGTCTTATGTAATTGCAAGTGACAAAAGCATCCAGAGCAACATAGTAATAAAGACTTGCCTACGATCATCTATATGCAGCAAGTAGATAAATGATTTTTATAAAACACAAGCGACAGTCTCCATTCAAATACATTAATTCATTGTGTTTATTTTGCAACCAGTTGTCTGTATATAGTCAAGGACAGAAAAGAGAAAACCATTACCTTTTTTCTTTTATATTATAAAAATCGGGCATCTGAGGTTGTGACCTTACTGAAGATCATGGTTATGGAGGTTGAGTTTCCAAAATTATATGTGTGTATGTATATTTAAATGTTCTAATTGCATTAAGTTCAGGGATTGTGTGATAATTTAATGTATACATCCAGTGTATAGTGATCAAATCAAAATACTTCCCATTTCCATCTCTTCAAATGCTTAATATTTTTTGATTGGCACATAATTACACATATCTGGGTCCTTATGAAATATTACCACTACCATATAAAATATATACAAATCAAATCAGGAAAATTTATACTTTACTTCCATCTCATTAACATTAATTTTTGTTAGCAGTATTTGAGATCCACTCTTCTGGCTATTTATACTATGTAAAGTATAAAATAAGGTAGCACACTATTGTGTTAGAGATTGCTAGAGCACTGCTTAGAAATCCATTATGTAATCTCCTCCCGCCTCTTTCAACCTTTCCCAGAATGTAATAATCACATCAGCATTTATTTTATTCATGTTACTCCCTTAGTGAACTCTCTCTTTGTTCACTTTAAACCATTTCTATTGGGGTTCAAACGTTTACAAGTTTTTGTTTCAAGATAAGGTTCCTCTGTGTATATAGCCCTGGCTGTCCTGGAATTCACTTGGATGAACAGGCTGGCCTCAAACGCAGAGATTTGCCTGCCTCTGCCTCCCAAATGCTGGGATTAAAGGCATGCTCCACCACGCCCAGCTGATGTTTACAATTTCTAATAAGCATATTGGGTCTGGAATGATGGCTCAGTCGTTAAGGATGCCACTGATCTTCCACAGGTCCTGAGTTCAATTCCCCAAAATCATATGATGCCTCACAATGATATATAATGTGATCTGATACCCTCTCTTGAAATGCAGATATACTTACAGATAATGCACTCATATACATTAGATAAATAAATAAGTCTTAAAATAAGAAGCATATTATAAGCACTTATATTTTTAAGTTTATTATGCATTAATTTCTTTACATTTTGTGAGTTCACACATCTACTCATTTAGTATTTGAGTT
>OU015760.1:85443533-85472565 GCA_907169655.1 Acomys percivali
TGTGTGTGTGTGTGTGTGTGTGTGTGTGTGTGTGTGTGTGTGTGTGTTTTAAGACAGGATTTCTCTGTGTAGTCCTGATTGTCCTGAAACTTGCATTGTAGACAGGCTGGACTCAAACTAGAAATCCACCTGCCTCTGCCCTCTGAGTGCTGGGATCAAACGTGTTTGCCACCACTGCCTAGCTATGACAGCTATTTTTAAGAGACAGCCTACCCACAAGATATGCCTACAAGACAAGACCAGAGTTTCTTTTCATAAATTTTTGTAGGTCAGGGATAGTGGTGAGGAAGTAGATCAAAGCCTGTATTGCTTTGTAGCCAGGTTAGGTAGCCTCTGATATTCGGGTAGCTAGAGAAAGAGGGAAGGGTGCCTGCAAGCTCACTTTATGTAGCCTATCTTCCCCATGTAGGTGTATCTATAGGTAGAGGCTGCAGGGCATGTGGCTTGGCCTCTTCAAACAGCTGCCTCTGGAAGTTCTGTGATCTAACAACCAGCAATGTATTCTCTATTTCCCCAATTATCTGACAGAAAATACCTTATAAAAACAGCTCACCTCATAGCAATACTTATCAGTGTCTCCATGTCTAGGAAATCTTGCAAGGGAGTTTGTAAATAACAGTGTTAATGGGAACATCTGAAGGACTGGTACTTCCAGCCAGCTGGATAATGGATGGAGTCATCAGAATTCTTTTCATGTTAATCACTGTACCATGCAAATAACTGTTGTTAAAGACATATGAAATGCTCATGAAGGATTCTATTAAACATTACTGCCATTAAGGCATGTTAGAGTTTGACCTACGAGAGCATAAAGATGATTTTTGTCTTATCATTAAAAAATATCCAGTGAAGGGAATGTTAATCTATCAGGTAGGAAAGGCTGATCTACAATGTTGATGACAAGGACTCCTTGATATGCGAACTGACTTACTCTTGTGTTAGTTTTCTATCTCTGTTATAAAAGTTCACGTGAACTTAGTTGCTTAGAACACTCATTGTCTCAGAGTTCCAACAGTAGCAATCTAATATGAGTCTGACTGGGAAAAAAAATGAAGGTGCCAGCATTTCTGTAGTCTTTCTAGAGGCTTCAGACAGCTTGAAAGCTGTCTACATTCCTTGGCTTCTGGCCTCTTCTTCCATCTTCAAAGGCCTCTGTTTTGCATCTTTCTGCTTCTGATTCTAACACCATGTCACTACATAAACACAGATGGAGAAAGGAATGGGTTCCACGCCCGCCCCTAACAGATTATCTATTTAATCAGAAGAATGAAGGACAAGGTTCTCTTCTCAGTAGTGGAGACTATGTGCCCAGGTGCAGAGGGCTTAGGGAAGAATGGGGGAGTCATTGTGGGGTAAAATTCCATGTGCACTTCTGTTCCTTTGCTGTCTCAAACTTGTAAATATCAATGGGAGGCAGCTATGTCCATCCTCTCAGTAACTTCTGCTGTTATGAGATCTTCAACTTTGTTGTCTGGAGTTTTTCATCCCACCTGAGCTTTCTTGATTATTAGCCCTTCATTCCACACTTGGAAGACAGATACAACAAGCAGGGAGAATGTATCTTTAATTTTTGAGTACTGCAGCATCCAAAGAGTTGATCCTGAATGATGTTATGCTGGTTTAAAATCTCTTTTGTTTTCTGGGGGCTGGTGAGGCAGAGAGGTTAACTGATGCAAGCAGACACTCAGTCCAATTGTTTTCATCATAAAAAGAAGACACCAGAATGGCAAGAAGAGGAATGAGTTAGATAGCTTGTCATTCCTTCTGAAGAGGTCATCTGAACTGCTGTTAGGGATCTGGGGGCTCAGACCACTCAAACTGCTTTCAAGCAGGCAAAAGAATGATGCTGTTAGGGCAGAAGTTAATGTGCCTCAAAGGTATGTCAGTCTAGGGGCCAGAATAAATAAAACTTAGTGGTTGAGAAAAATAGGCAACTATGTGATACATCCTTAGTGTAGTTTGAGGTAGCATTTGTAGCAAACAAAAAATGAGACTATTAGTAATATCAAAGTGATTACTAAGACTGTAGTTAAACCAAGAAGAGACTTGATACGCTATGAGCATATACAGGGGGAAGAGTTCCACCTCATACACAGTCATAGGGGAGGGGAGTAAGGGGAAAATGGGAGAGGGAGAAGGAATGGGAGGATACAAGGGAGGGGATAACAATTGAGATGTAATATGAATAAATTAATAAAATATTTTTTTAAAAAGTCATTCTGGCAACAAACTGCTAACATCAAAGGCTAAGAAGCCAGACTAAGTATTGTCTATGAAAGATAGAGGAGATATTAATGCCATTACTGTTTAAATAAAGAGAACTTGAGAAAGTTGAAAAACAAATAAAGATGGTAGTTAAGAAAATATTTGGGGCAGTTTTGTCCTTATTACAGCAAGAGAGCAGACAAGAAACCACCTAAAGAGCCTTTAGCAGGCTTCATCATAGGTTTTAGCAAGCCTGATGAATTTTTTCACCTTGGCTATTGGTTTGGTGTAAGAGATTGAAACTTTTTTCACTGTCACCAGGTCTTCTCTATTACAACCTTGTGGGGGAACACTAAGAGACAAAATCAATGAGGAAAAATTGAACACTGATTAGCATAAATTTTGTTTTATAAGGTGAAATGTAATCATAGCATTTGCAGGACCTTGTTGCTGAGTTTTGTAGAAGGATAAGGTAACTGAAATCAGCTGCTCAGTATACTAGACTCCCGTATGAGGAACACAACCCTGGAAGTTTTGTAAGAGAAGTCACTTAAAGTCATCATCAAGTTGATGTCTCAGAAGAGACATTGAGTCCTATCAGGTCACTTTTATAGGATTATCTGGCAACACCCTAAAGACACCATTTGGTTATACTAAATAATTTCCCAAACCTGTGAGTTTGACTACAGATTATATGGCAGCCTCCATTAATCAAGGAACATGGGTGGTTAAGGATCCAGAAGTATACATTATAGCTGTGTGAAGTACTCTTCCAGAAGGAAAGAGGATTCCACTGTTTGTAAATACAGCTTTTAGTGTTGGCCTCAGTATTTAAGGAGATAGGTCTGTGATTAATTGTGTCACCTGAAAAGCACAAGATAATCTTGGCATCTAAATATCTACAGCCTTAATCATACCAGCAAAAGTCCCAGCACCATGTTGTAGGACATACACATATTTAGGGAGTTGTTGTTCCACTTAGCAGAGCTCTTTGGGATGGGGTCTAAGAAAGAACACTTGCTGTAAACAGCAGTTCTTTGGAGTCTGTCCAATTGTTTGTACTGTCTTGTGTAGTAAATGTCGGTAGCTTTTACATTGCAAAAAGGTCAATAGAGGACATTTGACTTGTAGAAGCTCACTGAAAAATGTAATAGGAACTGAACTTTCTAGTTTGTTTTGAGAACTCAGATGATTTATCAAAATTTTGTTTGGATCTTCATGTGCAAATAATCTGTCTTTGATTAGCAGTAGCTTCCAAATTTAGAGGAGGTATGTGTGCTGCCTCATTGGCCACTTAGAGAGACTATTTCTTTCCAGCTTATTCACTCACTTAAGTTAAATTCCCTGGTTGTGCAGGTGACAAATACTTTGTAAAATTGAATCAATAAAATGTTTATAATTTTTACTGTGCATGTTTGTGGTACAACCAAGGCATGATGCTCATAGAAACTTGGCATATAGCTTGTTCCATGATGTAGGCTCTATTACAGTTTTATAATGTTTGGAGTTTGGACCCAATGCAGGCATTGTGAAAGAGATACATATTCTTGCACTGAGGGAACCTAACCTAGTTTTGTTGGTATCGTCTTGTTGTTCATATGTGGCAAATTCTAGGTGTCAACTGTGCCTCTTACAGTAGATAAACAAAATCAATTCCAGACTAACTCTTCTTTACAAAAAGTAGTTGCTTTCTTTTATTAAACCAGTATTATTGATTTGGTGTCACAAAAAATAACTTTGACAGGAAATGGAAAGTTAGGCTTATTATTCAATTGGAAATCCTGCTACATGTACCATTAATATGGTATGCTATATACAGAAGGTAGCTGCTTACCTGATGCCACACTGGAAAGGAAATCCTCACCACTGTTGTGTATTTCCCTTTCCTCACAGACATATATCAGAACCATTGCTTGTAACAGCAAATCCAAATATAAGAATCATCCATAGTAGCAACAATAATTTGCAGGAATATTTAAGACTGAAAGTGTGTTACTCAGTATATATATATATATATATATATATATATATATATATATATATATATGGAATTTATTTGAATTACCTAATGCCTACACTTTAATCCAACAGTGCAAGCGAACTCTGCCATATTTGACCACCTCTCCTTGGTGGGGAGGCCTGATGGCACTCGAAGAAAGAATAAACTGGCTACCAAGATGAGACTTGATAGCCTATGACCATATAATGGTGGAGGAGATCCCCCTCAGTCATAGACCTAGGTGAGGGGAATAAGGAGAAAGCAGGAGGGAGGGAGGAATGGAAGGGTACAAGTAATGGGATAACAATTGAGTTGTAATCTGAATAAATTAATAAAATTTAAAGAAAGATAAGTTCAAGTATCGAGCAGTTGTTCAGTTCACAAGGCTGGACATCTCAACTGGTCTTCAGTAGACACTGGAATTCCAAAGAAGTAGGCTCTGATGCCAGAGAAGGAATGGACTTATTAGCAAGCAGGCAAAGAGCAAGAAGCTCTTTCTTCTATACTCTTCTATAGGCTTCCAGGAGATGTGGCCTAGATTAAAAGTGTGTCTTCTGGCCTCATGATCCAGACCAAAGGTACATGTATTTTTACTTCAAAGTTTCCAACTAGAGGTGGATTCAATGCCCCCCCCCAAAAAAAAAAACATCTCTCATGGATCTGCCCTCAATTTCTGGATTTTAGTTCATTCGAGATGTAGTCAGGTTGACAACCAAGAGCAGCTATTACAGGAAGCATTTTTGAATTAATTGAAATTTATAATGACAACTAATGACTATGGTAGCTGCAGTTGTAACTTACAAAACCAGAAATCCAATTTTTCTGTTGTGCATGTAGACAAAATGTTGCTGCATAAATGGATTTTTCTCTTTGTTTTATTGAATGTTTCTTCTTGTATTTTACAAATATAACATGAAATTAGAGAAGACAGTTTCTTTCAAGTAAAAGATTTCAAAAACAAAAAAACAGTGACATTTGTTAAATTCATTTTTGAAAGACCAACAAAATAATTATTGTCAAGTTCAGAGTAAAATTTGCTTTAGCTAAGCAAACACAATACTGATGAGATTGAAATTTATAGAAAAAGTTTCTTACCAGCTTTCTGGACGTCCAAGCATTCTTTGCTTTCTCTGACAGAATAGAGAGTTATCTGATTGCCAGTTTTTCCGTACTAACCAACTTTCCTACTTTTACAATTGCTCCTGGCGATGATATGATTTATAGGATAGGCTGGAACATCAGAAAAGATTTCTATGTGCATTCCAGCCTATCCTTGCTAGGCTCTTCCCATGCCCACAAGCATTCTACTTTTCAGGCATGATTCCTAAAGCTCCATTACGTTACCATGTTTTATTTATGGGTTTATTTATTTTCTAATTTGTTTTTATTTATATAGATTGTTTTTGTTGTTGCATGCATGTCTGTTTGAAGGTGTCAGAGTATCAGATCTTGAAGTTACATACAGTTGTGAGCTTCCATGTAGGTGCTGGGAATTGAACCCAAGTCCTCTGGAAGAGCACTCAGTGTTCTTAACCACTGAGCCACTCTAGCCCCTCCCCCCATTAAAACTTCAGCCAATATCCTACCCTCCTCCTATTTTTCCTTACCAAACTCTCAAACAAGTAGCTCTACTATCTTGCCAGGTTCTTTCTCTCCCTTCCTCCCTCCTTGCCTGCCTTCCTCCCTCCCTCCCTCCTTGCCTCCCTCTGTCCCCCCTTTCTCTGTCTCTCACTCTCTGTCTCTTTCTCTCCCTCTCTCCCTCTCTTTCCCCCTTTCTCACATTTCTCCCATATACACACACAGTAACGCACACTCCCAATGTCACCTCAACTACCACCACCACCAAAATAACAGGAATCAACAATTGTTAGTTATTGATATCTCTCAGTATCAATGGTCTCTCAGTTCCCTAATAAAAAGACACAGACTAATAGAATGGATGCAAAAACATGATCCATCCTTCTGCTTCATCCAAGAAACATACCAAATCGTCAAGGAGAAGCATTGCCTCAGGGTAAAGGGTTGAGAAAAGTTATTGCAAGCAAATGGACCTAAGAGAAGCAAGCTGATATGGCCACTTCAATATCTAACAAAATAGACTTCAATCAAAAACTAATCCCACATGTCTCCATGATAAAAATCCGATTGAGGATAGAACTAATGGGAATATACCTTTACATAATGAAGGCTATATATGAGTTTCTAGTTCTAAATAATGCTTAAATAGGATTTTCAATCTTAGAGAACAGGTAATTATATGCCAGTCCTTTTTTTCATACAGCTTTATTAATTTGCTTATATTTAATGTTTAGTATTGATAATATAAATATAATTTGTTTTCATATGCATTGCATCTCTATATAAAGTCTACATAAAAGTTCTTTTAGTCATATGGTGGTGGCACATGCCTTTAATCCCAACATTCAAGACAAAGAGGCAGGCAGATCTCTGTGAGTTCGAGGCCAGCCTGGTGAACAAAGTGAGTCCAGGAAAGCCAAGGCTAAAACAGAGAAACCCTATCTCAAATCCAACCCCCTTATAAGTTATTTTAACCAATCTTTTTAATGATCCTCTATTCCATTCGCCCATTAATACCAAATTATATCTTCTTACCATATGCTTTCCCTGAGTTCATACTACTTTTAAAATCTGTGTTTTCAATACAAAGTATTAGGAAGACACAGCTTAAAAAAACCAAATATGGAAATAATTTGCTATAGAGATAATGAAAAATTTAGGACCCAGTGTGGTAGAGCAGGCAGAGGCAGGCATATCTGTGCGAGTTTAAAGTCAGCCTGATCTACATAGTGATTTCTAGAACAGACCCTGACTCAAAACAAAACAAAACTAATAAACAAAAGAAATTAATGTATCATTTGAATGTATTTCTTTATAATTTCAGCCCTCAAAGATGTAAGTGCTCTATGTTCTCTTCAAATATATGATTGTTTATCTATTATCTCATTCTCTACATTTATGTTTATAATTTTTAAATGTTCTTTTTATATTTTTATTGAAAACATTTATACAATATATTTGGATCCTGTTTCCCCTTCTCCAACTCCTCTAAAATCCTCCCTACTTCCCCATCTATATAATTCCATGCTTCTTTTCTATCTCTTTAGAAACCAAACAAGCAAATAAAGAAATTGAATTTTAAGAAAGGAATATTAAAAAAAAAACACTCCACAAGAAACATACACATATGCACACACACAGAAAAAAATTAAAAATAAAAACAAAACTACAAATTTTGTTATACAAGCAACAGACCAGTAAGATGAAAAATGTCCAAACAAAGCACTATGACAGGAACAAAAATCTACAGAATTACCATTGACTTCATTTTGTGTTGGCCACAGGGCCCACCCTCAGGTTTGGTTAATATGCCCAGTGAAATTCCTTTAGAGGACACTAATGTTTTCTTTTCAAGTGAAAGTCAATAGGAGAGAGATTCTTCCTTATGGATTGGAGAACATCCCATCTCAATGACCGATTCCTGTCTGGCTTGAGAAGAGGATTTGAGGAAAACATAACATTAGGGACTGAGTATTCCAACATCTCTCTCTCTTGGCACATCATCTTACTTTTGCTTTCTGTATTAATTTTATTATAATGAACTCATAAATAAAAACATCATGCAACTAGATTAAAGTATCCTTTCAAACAAAAACTTTCTCAGTCCTAAAATCTTTTCATCACAATGAACCTTTATATTGTTAGAATAGCCATTTTAAAACCATTGATCTTTGCTTAGTTTCTAAAAAATTTTTTACATATACATATATATTATTATACATATATACAATAAAGTACATACAGCAAGAAGAAGCATGAAGCAATCAGTAATTATATAAATGTTACATTCATAGTGTTTTGGCTATTTGTATTTGACAACCTTGAAAAAAACATTTTTCCTAGCTTGAGTCTAAAATTCTGAATGTAAATCAATATATATCATATCCTGTCATTATCAAAGTAAAACATCTATCAGACCTAAAAACATCTTAAGATCTGTCTTAACATCTAAGAATTGTCTGGTCTTTAACCCCATCAGAGACTTGGGAAGGAATAAAATGAACTACCTGAGTAAGCACGAAGTTCAGGTTGGCAGCTTCCATGATGAAAAAAAATATGATAGAGACAGTTTGCCACCTGTACAGTTACCCAAAACTCTCTATAACATTGGCACATCATCTTCAGGCTTTCTGGCCCACTATATCTGATAGACATATCTGTAAGGCAGAAACTATTGACAACTTGCTTAAGTTGTCTTGCCAGAGTTTGGCTGTTGACTCTGCCTGCATCCAAGCTTGCCCATTTTTAGTCAGAATTTTGTCTGTGGCAGAAATGAGGACATTTTTTCCCCCAGTGTCTTGTTTGCCACATTTGAAGCCATCTCCATAAGGACTCTACATCCTTTTAGAGAGACAATCACCCAACTACGTTCATTGTTTCTCTATTCATAATGCCGAGAGATTGGAAACAGACTAGGAATCTCTCAACAGAAAAATGGATAAAGAAATTGTAGAATGTTTATACCATGGAATATTTCACATTCATTAAAAAATAAATCATGAAGTTCACAGGTAAATGTTTGGAATTAGAAAAGTGTGAGGTAACTGAGACCCAGAAAAACAAATGTGACTTATATGTGAATGTTAGCTGTTAAATCATTAATAAAGAAGATATAATCTGTATAATCACAGAGGTTATGTAGAGATGCGAATAAGGAACTAGATGGAATGGATTAATCTCTCTAGGAGGAAGTCACAGAATGGAACTAGAATGGAAGAATATATCAGGGCCGGGGCAGGGATAGGGGAGGGAAGCTAAAATTAAGGGCCATTTGAAGGGTCATATGGAAACCTAGTACAGTGGAAATGTTCTATGATATATATATATATATGAAGGCGATCTTAATGAAGTTGCCAAATAAGGGGGGAGATAGAACCCTAAGGGGGCATCTCTTGTTACCAAATGAAGCTTCCAATATTAGGAATGGGTTACATCTAATTAGATTGTTGACCAAAGCAGTCCCATGGGACTCTCCATACAACCTAGGCTCTTGCCAAGGTTATTGGTTACTCTCTACAAATTGACAGAAAGACCATATTGTTTTAAGGCCTTCGGTGACCAAGAAACTGAGACTACATAACCCAAAGACCTGGGGGACAAGCCACATAGTACTGTTTCCTAAAGGAATGTGGCAATAAAATGAATTCTAATGACATTGTGTTATACTCATGGATCTGTACCTTTTTCGACCATGGTTAATGAAGTTTGTTTCTTGCAGCACATAGGAATACATAGAGACCCATAGCTATACAATATTCAGAGAGTGAGAAACCTTGGAACACTCAGGCCTAAATAGGACTTCTCTATCAAGTGCCCACTTTAGGGCTTAGGGAACCCTGTCAAAGAGGAGGTGGAAAAATTATAAGAGCCAGGGAGGATGGAAGGTGCCAAGGAAACAAGGCTTCTAAAGTAACATGACAAAAGCCCAAATGAACCTTTAGAGACTGAAGCAGCATACACAAGGCCTGCACCAGATGGGACATTAGACCTAAAAGCAATGAGCGAATTCACCCATCCCTCGCCCAGCAGCTATAGGCAACCTGAGAGTCGCTTACAAATCAAAATTGAGATTTTTTTCCCCAAGGGAGTCTAACTGAGGAAGCAAATTACTCTTAACAGTGGGCCCCATGCCCTGCAGTAGATGGCCAACAGAAAATGAACTCAATAGTGTCTTAGGAGGTTCATTGCCTCATAATTTTAAATTGTGGCATTCTAATAATTTATCTTTAGTTTTTATTTTTTTCTACCTTATAGGCTCTTTGAGTTTATATATAGACTTCCAAGTTTCGTTTTTTGTGGGATTTCCAAGTCCACACAACTATGTGTCTCTGCATCTATGCATTTCTTCTGTTTTTTTTCTTTAAGGTTTGTTTGTTTGTTTGCTTTTGTCATATTCTAAGTTGCTTAGTTTTTTAAAAAGTTTATTTTATGTATGTGTATTATTATTCCTCAGATGTCTGTTTGTTTTCTAAGCAGAGACCAAAAGGGTATGGATCTAGATGGGAGGCTAGGTGCAGAGGGACTGGAAGGGCTAGAGAATGGGAAACCACAATCAGAATATAGTGTATTCTGACAGAATCTGTTTTCAATAAGAGAGAGAGAAAAAAAGAAACGATGAAAAGAAAAAGTTTTCAGATACAAATTTCATCCCAGAGGCTACAAGAAACTTTGGGGATATGGTTTTATAATCCTTCAACTTACCATGCAAAACATTCAGTAGTTTACAAAACAAGCAAAGCAGAGCATTATAAAACTATCTTTTCAGTAAACCATGAGAAATTGCTTCGCAATTTCCATTCAGCCCTGAGTACAACAGTTTTTATCTTGAGAAAGAGCTTTACATAGAAGAGGAGGAGTTCGGGAAGTGAAAGGGTGTCCATAGGAGGCACAGAGAGGAGCAGGACTGTCTCAGCTAGCCTGTTCAGAGTGCCTGAACTATTTCAAAAACATGCTGACATTACAGAGCGTGTAGATCAAAAGGAGAGCTGGAGTTTTAGAAGGATGAAAATCAGACCTATATGCTGAGATCGCTGCATATATATTATATACCATTGGATGGGGTTGAAATGCAGCATAGAGAGTGCTCAATTGTGGTGAAGGGATCTTACTGAAGGAGGGGAGGCACTGTTCTCAAATTAAAATGTATTAGACAGATGGGGCAAATCATTAGTATAAACATATTTGAGGGTCTTTATATTTATTTTTATATGTACATTTATATTATTACACATATATACAACAAACTAGATACAGCAAGAAGAACCATGAAACAGTCAGGAATTTTATAAATGTTACATTAAAGTGTTTTGGCAATTTGTATTTGGCAACCTTGAAGAAAACATTCTTCCTATCTTGGTGAGTCTAAAATTCTGACTGTAAATCAATATCTATCATATCTCATCAATATCTACCTAAAGCATCTATCAGACCTAAAAATATCTTGATCCCTAAACAACTAAGCTTAATTGTAAAACTAAACTATCTGGTTTTCAACCTCATCCGAGACTTGAAAAGGAATAAAATTAATTACCTGAGTATACAGGAAGTGTGCATTAGCAGCTTCCCAAATGAGAAGATGACAGAATGAGTTTGCTGCCTGAACAGTCCACCCAATACTCTCTATAATGTTGGAGCATCATCTTCAGCCTTCTGGCCCAGTATATCCAACAAAAATATTTGTGAGTCAGATACTATTAAGGACTTGCTTATCCTGTCTTGGCAGAGTTTGGCCCTCAACTCTGCCAGCATCCAAGCTTTCCCTTCTTTAGGAAGAATTTTGTCTGTAGCAGAAATGAGGAGGTTTTTTCCCAGTGTCTGGTTTGCCATATTTGAAGTCATGTCCTTAAGAAGGTTCTTTGATGTTCATCATCTTCTTTGAGGTAGGCTGAGTGTTAGCAAGAGTTAACCTGTCTTGCGGTCAATGAATACTTAAAACAATAACAACATCTTTAAATGCCATATTCTGTATTTCTCTGAGGTTTTTGAAGACCTTATCCAACTACTTTTCCTTATCTATATATTGAATCATATCTATCTGCTGCACCTAAGATGTATATTCTTGTGATAAAAAAATAGACTAGTAATTGTCATGACTATGATTTGATCCACTAGCAATTAACTTGTATTACTTAATTATCCTAAAGAGTCTGCAATAGCACTTTCAAAGTATTGGAAGTGAACCCTGTATTATAACTGAGTTTTATGAGTACAATACCTCCTATTAAAGTAGAATATATATATATAATGTGTGTGATGAATAATCTTAAATTTGAATTCTGTATCAATGTATCAACATTAAATTTATTTTGTATCAGTATACAAAATTCCATACTAATGAATTAAAAAAATACCTTGTGAATAACAATTAAGGCCTTAAGTTGAGGAGCAGATTCACTAATCTACTTTTTGTTCTATCTTCCCTATATATTTCTATATTATCCCTTCTTTCTTTTCAACCTCTATCTCCAAACCTAAGAGAGAAAGATAAAGAAAAAGAGAGACATCCATGAGACCAATGTCATTTTTCTCTTTGTATAAGACAAATAGTAACTTACAACCCACTCCTGATGAAAATAAACATCTATAGCTCAAGACAGCAACCATGGACCTACCCAGCTCCCCTTAGGAAGTTAAATCTGGAAGCCATTTTTTCTTTTAACTTTTTTTGTACGTGGTATATTTAGAATAAAGGTCCACAAAAATGTGAAGTGCTCATAATACCTAGAACCTGTAATACTACTTGATATTGAAAAGCAGTTTGCAAATGTGATTAAATTAAAGATCTTGAGATGGAAGCCATATATATCATGAAGGAGGTGGAGAGTCATCACTGAATGAAAAGAAGACACGAGTGATTTCACATACAGATGTGGGGTCGATGCAGTTATCTCAAGCCAACCATTACATTGACCTGAGGGATGCAAGTTAAAGATTCACCCTCAGAGACACAGAGGAGGAAGGAAGCATACTGACTTCACATTTATTTTTAAATTCATTTATTTAAAAAATTTGATTCCTTTCTATATGAGTAGTGTATTTAAATTAATTCTACCCTCTCCTCCCATCAACTCATTCTTTACCTACCCCACTCCTTCTCTAACACATAATATCTTTTTCTTTATTATTGCTACAAATGCATATATGTGTATATATCAACACAGCCTGCCATGCTCATTTAATGTTGCTCACATGTTTATGTGCTTATGATTGACTACTGGTGATTAGGGAACCTATCATGGGTCCATGCTTGGAGAATAGTGATTTTCTGTATCTCAAAAGCCATTAATTGCCAATGGCTCCTTAACTAACTGTGAGGCCTTGTAAGACATCCATGTTGTGTGTTAGCTGGTGTTGTCCTTGTGCATGTTTTACTTAGGTGATTTCTGTAATGCTCGCTGTCTGCTGCCAACCAAAACTCTATTGATGATGGGTGAAAATGCCAAGCATCTAAATATTTGCCTTCATCTTGGCTCAGTGAAACTGATTTGGGCTTCTAGCTTTCAGAGCAATGAGATAATAAATCTCTAGATAGTTTAAGCTACTACTTCTGTGGGGGAAAAAAAACCCATGGTTCCTACGATACTCTCTGATTAGTCAGTTATGCCTTGGAGCACACAGCCTCTGCTCCAAGTAAATGGAAGTAGGTCTGGGACTTGATGAAAGCTACCTTCGAAGGAGTTGGTATGTGCATGCCAATGTAAAGGGTTTCTTATGACCAAGACAAGAAAGTTGTTCACCGTGTGCATTGCTTACTAAGTGTTATGATTGATGATCAGGGAAGTCATTAATGTAAGTCTAAGGAACTAAACAATTAAGCTGTTTCTTTAAGGAAGAGAAGAGATTACAGTGGGGGATTTAGAAAGAACAGGAGCATTTAATGTGGGCTCACATTTTGCTACCAGAGATGCAGCTCAGCCATTAAGAATAATTGTTGCTCTTTCACAGGACTTGGGATTAGTTGGTTCAGACACATCAAGGACAAGTTCCAGAGACTTTCATGCCCTTTTATGACCTCCATAAGACCAGACATACATGCAGTTCACACACATAATATGAAGGCAAAAAATTTGTGAACATAAAGTAACAAGCCTTTCAAAAGTCTCAATTTTCCTAGTTTGTTGTTTCCCTGCATGACTCTCTCCATAATTATTCTTTTTTTTAATCAACAAACTCACATTTTCCTATACATATGTATGTATCTACATTTGTTAATGGGGTCCAGAAATGCTTCCCCCTTCTCAAAGACTGTGTTCAGTACCACTCTTTTTCTGAAGCTTTGCACATCACTGGGTGATACATTCTTATTTATTAACCTTAGATTTCTGAAAAAAAAAATTGAGGTGGTTTTTACAGTGCTACTAATGGTACTTTGAACAACTGTAAGTTCCCAGAGTATCATGATTATGATCCAAAATTATCTTCACATGCACTGGTTTGGAAATAGTAGACTTTTAGTGAGTAGATTTATTTTTATATTGAACTGAAGAGCCTAAGCCACATATCACATTTATATTAAACATAGGAAAATAACATTGGAACTGAAATGGCCTGTTTTCATTCCATACAGTTTATATCTTCTGTAATGGCCTGTTAGATAATGTGTTGAGGAAATAACACTTAACAAATAGTCTAAATGCAGATAGAAGTTCTATGCTCACTAATTGAAATGATGATGGTATTTAAAATTTTGTATTTAAGAACTCACTTTTTTACTATTAAGCTTTGAAACAAACTTTTCTGTAGTATTGATTATCTTGTTGTACCTCTTAAATATGTTCAATTGTTGTGTAGCAACTGAAATTATAAGTTGTTTATGACTTAAAACACAAATATTAAAAAATATTACTCAGGAAGCCTATAGATAGCTCTTTTGGAAGGAAAATGTATGCTTAAAGATTTTTGTCATGATTCATTTTGTCTCTTTCCTTGTTTATAAAGCCATCATGGCCCCATATTGAGCTATAAAATGACATATATGCTGTCATTACTAGCATTTCGTAAATACTGTTTCTAAATTGCAATGATCTCAAGATAGTTAGCATAATGGAATATGTGCTGTAAATTGTTAGGCATTATAATTTACTTTCTGTGGAAAGAGTAAGTAAAGCAGGTTTTGATTGTGTATTTGCAAGTCCTGGCTTTCATGGTGTAGATTATCTGGTAATTTTCTTCTCAATCTCACTAAATTCTATCAAAGAAAACTACTTTCCCCCCAATTATTCATGTTTAGTAATGAGGTTAAGCAGAAGAAACTCCAATTCCCTCTTCCCTGATATCTCCAGCATGCACGTTACATAAATCCTGCATTGATTCCATGTCTACCATAGCAGACTTTTGTGTCTTGCATAATTGTACTATGAATGACCTTAACTTCATTTATGAACCAGATTCTAAGTGACAGATAGCTTCTCCCCCAACAGTGTTTATTCCACATACTGGATGACACTCTTTTTCAAAGATCTGCTGAGTTTTGTCATTCAAAGCAATACATAATCCTGCCAGGAATAAAAAATCTTTTCAATGAGTCAAATACCAATGACATATTAATCACTCACCCCTTCTAAAGTTAAGTATAGGAAGTTTGAGGGGAAACCCAGTGAGAAATATCTATCACATCAAAGGGAAAAAAGAAAAAGTATCATGTGGCCTAATTTTCCTATAAAGTGAACTCTTTGCTTATCAGATGTAGTCGCCATGAAAGAATATGCATGAATGCCCAAGGCTAACCATTGTCACTAGTTTTGAAACTGTCTTAGTATTCATGCTGCTCTATGCTTTAGAGAAGAATTATTATTAAAAACCCTTTTGATTTTTCTGATTTTACTTTTAGTTATTTTCTTCACTGTATACAACTAAATTAAAATGCCACATGGTTTAAAATACTGTCAGAATCAATGTATAGCTTTTGTTGCACATGGAGATAACTGTATACTTATTAAGATAAATTACACCATTAACATAACAATGCCCTAAAACTAAGGGAGTGGTTGCAAAAAATTAGATTTAAAAATTGTCCTATCAAGTCTTTTCTCTCACATATACCCACTTACACACAAAAATACATACATGTCTGTGTCTCCATATTTTTTTAAGCACTGATAACTAAAAAGTATAAAGTAGATTTTTAGAAGAAAACTAAACACTAACTATTGAAGATAAATTGCTGATAATTGTATACACTTCAGTTTTCAGTTGACAAAATTCTGGAGCAAACTATCAAATACATTAAGATCTTAAAGCTCTGCCATCCAGTTTCTGCTTTTGGCCAAGTTTGCTTTGTGTTGTAAGGTCCTCACTTGTTCATTGCTTGCAATGGAGGCCAATTTTCATGCAGGGGTATTTCATGTGCTTCCAATCCTAGCTTCTTGATTTTTATAAATAGAGTTGTCATCAAGGAGAACAGCCTTTTTGATATTTCTGGTAGCATTTCTTTGGAAAGTATAGATTTTCTAATTGTTTACAAAAATAAATCATCTTTCCTTTGCCTGCTTCAGGAACTCTTGAGTTCTTGAATGACTGACCTGGGCTTCTCCTTTAGAAGGTAACATACAGATTTCCTGGGAAATAATTACATCAGTCTGGTAACAGAAGAAGCTGTCATTATTCACTATGCTGACAAAAATTATGGTGACACTAAGATAGACTTCTTGGAAAACCTAATTATGCCACAGCACTACAGTAGCAAGCAATTTGAGAGATAATGTTCATTGTCAAGCAAGAGATAAAGTTAGCAGGTGGATGAATGCCCGCAAATAACTTTAAATGTTTCACTGCAAAAGAGACACCTGGTTTTACACGTTCATGATCCTGAAGGGTATTCATGTACACCTACATAAAACAGAGCCTAAAAAAAGATGTTACATTATTCCTTCAACTTCCTCCTGGCTCAAGGCTGTATTCTATTCTCTTACCTCTAGCTCAGTTGTTATTTTGTTGCTGTAACATGTTTGGAAACTTGTTCTCTCACAGATTAGGTTTTTTTCTAAGATGGAGGCAGCAACAATCATTCTCCCAAGTTTACAGGAGTTTTTTTTTTAATATCTATAAAATAATTACTGTAAAACCACTTTGGGATTCACTCTTGTAATTATTTTCTTTTTAGCTCATTATGTGTCTTCCCTTGTAGAGTAGGAGCTTGAAAACAGGATCATTTCCTCTCGACTGATGTCTACATGTTCCACTTCAATACCGCCCACACAGAGCAAACAGGATGAGAATGTACTGACTAATGCAATTCTCCCAGGAAATCAATAACCTTTGACTTAGGAGTAATCCAAGCTAGCTTTGTGGAAATAAAGAAGAAGATGTAGCCAGCCCATAAAGTGAGTTCCTAAAGCATGGTTTGAAGTTCTGTGGCACCCCCACAGGAGTATGGAAGGTGAACGCTGTCTTCAGATGGCTGCGTGGATAAAGCACTTGCTGCTTGAGAATGAGGCTTTGAGTGCCAATCACCACAACCCATAGAAATGTGGGGGTGGTTCTTGTGGCCTGGTTGCAACATCAGTACTGGAGACAAGGGATCCTAGGAGTGAGCTGATTAGCAAAACTAGCTGCATTGTGATCCAATTGAGAGACCCTGTATCAATGAATTAGGTGAGAGAGACACCTGACATGAACCTAATTCCTTAGTATGTGTGTGTATTCATATGCATGTGCACACATGTGAGTCCACATATGTGAACATGCATACTCATGTACAATGAGTATTGTGTCATCATTTACTCTGTCCTCCTGTAATGACCCTATAACAGAGTTTGTCAGTGGCTAGATTGCACCTAGCTCACAGCACCACAATAGACATATATAGAAACATATGTAAGAATCGTAAAGTATTCTAGTAAAGAAGGTACTAAATCATTCTCTCCCTCCTCCCTGTGAATGAGTACATGTATGTGTGTGTGTGTGTGTGTGTGTGTGTGTGTGTGTGTGTGTGTGTGTATGTTAGGGGGTGGACAGATGGACAGACAATGTGACTTTAAATGTTCAACTCTGCCATTCCTTCTTAAACCCTTTAGACACACTCTGTCACTGAGCTTAGAACTAGTATGTTTTCCAGCAAGCCCCAGGCATCCTCGTGTCTCCACTCCCATAGCACATGTGTCATAGGTATCCCAAGCTACACTGAAAGTTTGATGTGGGGTCCCGGATCTTAACTCAGGTCTTAATTCCAGTACTTTTGGGCTCTCTCTTATCTACTGTGCCGTATTTCCAGTCCTTTAGGAGACCTTTTAGAATGTAAAGCGGTCACTCCTTTTCATTAATATTGTTTTGAAATTGAAAAAAACCATTTCAATTAACATGTATTATGACTGTTATCATTTGAAGTAAGATAGAGAAGTTGAAAACTTTTCCTTTTAATTCACTCTTTGGCAAATATGAAAAGATATAACCCATACTAATGAAATACCTGGAGAGACTGTACTTGTAAGAGACTAAACATTTTCAGCACTCATGGTCTCAAATCTAATTGACCATCTCTTTACTGAAGACTGACAAATGCCCCATAGAATATTTACTCTATGTGGTTCATAGAGCTGCAGCTTTTGCTTCACCTGAGAGCTTGTTAGAAGTAGAGAATTCCTGCTTATCTGCTTTTGCACAAGAGCAAAAAGAGTCACATGAACATGAAAGTTTGTGTAGTATTAAGACAAATGATGCAAGCATGCTTCATGAAGAATATGGCATTGAAAGAAAACTGTCAAGTGGTTTCAGTTTACTAATGTAACTTAGATGGTTTTTATACCTATATATTTTAGAGATATTAGCCTGTAAGCTTTCTTTACATCTCTTTTGGTTTTGATGTTGAATAACTCTGGATCTCAAAATAAGCTTGGGAGTCTTCCTAAATAAGAATTTTTGGAAGTATTTAAAGAAACATTGGTATTATTTATTCTTTTATCATTGATAGACTCATTATTTAAGTATCATATTTTTGAAAACATTTTGTTTCAAAATTTTATCCACTTTTCTGTTGATATGAAAATTTTCCCAGTTGTCTTTTATAATCCTTTGCACTTTGTGGTTTCCATTACAATATTGTTGTTTCTTTCCTTTTTTCTTTTCTTTTTTCCTTTTTTTTGGGGGGGATGTTTTGAGATAGGGTTTGTCTGTGTACCCTTGGTACCTGCAACCAATGTGTATGAAGGTTTTTTTTGTTGTTGCTTTGAGGCAAGGTTTCTCTGTGTACCCTTGGCTCTCCTGACTTGCTTTGTAGATCAGGCTGGCCTTGAACTCACAGAGCTCCATCTGCCTCTGCCTCCCTAGTGCATGTGTCACCATGCCTGAATACCTGTTTCTTTTCAGATTTAAATTATTAAACTAAAAATTTTTCTCTTAACATGCCTTAATGCTTTGTAGATTTTGTGATGTTTGCTGTATTTATAATTATACTTATATAAGTATAAATATGTTTATATTTCATTACTTTTGTACCTCTTCTTCTTACTGCTAATTTTGGTGCATTTATTTTTGTAGGATTATTTAGTTATATGTGGCTTTTAATTTGTGTTGCTTTTATTTTTTCAATTTTTAAATTACATTTTATTTTTTTGTGTGTTGGTGGTTCCGTTTCACTATTCCCTTGTGTAGGTCTGAGAACAATTATTGATGTTAGTACTTTCCCTCTCTAGCTTAAACTCAGGTACTCAGGCTTAAAAGCAAGTGTCTTTACCCTCTACATACTACACCTTAAGCTTTTTCTTTAAGTTTTTTAAAAAAATTTATTCATGTGTATGTGTGCTTCCCCTTCATGTATGTATATATCACAAATATATGAAGGTATCCACAGAGGCCTGAATAGCGTGTCAGGTCAATTACAACTAGAGTTAAAGACAGTTGTGAACCACTATGCATGTTCTGGGAACCAAACACAGGTCTTCTACAAGAAGAGTAAGTGCTCTTTACTTTTGTATACTTGATTGTCAAAAATTCAGAAAGGAGGCTGGAGAGATGGCTCAGTAGTTTGGAATGCTGCTCTGGCAAAAGACTTGGGTTTTGTGCCCAGCAACCATAGTAGTCTCACACGGTCTCACAGTAGTCGGTAACTCCATTCTCAGCAATCGGACATCTTCTTCTTGCTTCTAGGGGCAGTAGGCACTCACAGGGTGAACAGACATACATAAAAGCAAAACATCTGTAAACATAAAGTAAAATATTGTAGTGGGTAGAGGTTAAAGATACTTGCTTCTAAGCCTGAGGGCCTGAGTCGAGGTAATGGAATGCCAAGTAATGCAAAATAATTTTGGCACTTGAAAAGCTGAGGCAACACATCATGAGTTCAAAGTCAGGTCTCAGATACACAACAAGTTCCAGGTGAGACTGGGCTATATACCAAGATCCTCAGAATGTTAATAGTGATGCTCTTTAGAGTTTGGATGAACATCTTCAAGATGGTATATTTTATAAGGGTATATTATTTCATTGTCCATGTTTTATTCGTAGAGAACCTAATAAAGTTGTTTTCCTAATGAATTATTCAAAATCCTGAAAATCCTAATCTACTCAGTAGTATTTTTATCACAGCTTTTAATTGCTAGCACATACATACTAACTTATACATAAAGAGATATGAGACTCATAATTATATGCCTCTTGTTAGGGCCATTTTGCATTACATCTGAGCATCCCCATGGATTCAAATATTCTTACATGATTTAGTCACATGAAAGAAATAATGCCTTGGGTGGGAAATCTGACTTCATCATGTTATTTAGAAAATGAGGAACTGAAAGTATATGTATTTTCTTGCAATGCCTAGTGGAAAGCTAACTTTTAACATGGTAACTACTTGTAGGAAATGAACTCTAATTTTAGGAATTCCAAATAAAAATAATATTTATCTTCTACAGATATACGAAGCATTATATTAAGATTCACAAGGACTTGTCTTACAATGACTCTATTATGCAATTATATATTGTAGCTGATTACATGTACTCAGACTAATTATGTAATAAAGTATGATTACAATGATTATATAAACAGATTGACTGAATGTAAGAGTATTTTCCGATAACAAAGGTAAGAATCTACTGTTGTTATAAGACTACCAAATCTTCTCACTGATAACATTTCTGGGGCCTAATTTGTACATTATTGTAGACTTTCCAATTTTCCTAATTCTATTCTATGATCTACAAATTCAGGCCTTTTATTTATTTATTTACTTCATTTTTCAATTTTCTTTCTTTATTTGTCATATACATTTATATTATTACACATAAGTAGAAAAATTACATACAACCAAGAAGAACCACAAAACAGAGATCATATGAATGTGGCATTCAAGGTGTTTTGGCTAATTGCATTTGGCATCCCTGTAGAAACATCTTTCCTATCTTGGTGAGTCTAAAATTTTGAATGTAAATCAATATCCTCTCTCATCACTGCCAACTCAAAACCTCTATCTAGACCTAACAACATCTTAACCCCTAAACAGCTTAGGTTAATTGTAAGACTAAACTATCAGGTCTTCAGCCCCATAAGAGACTTGAGAGGGAATGAAAGTTAATTACTTGAGTGAATTGGAAGTACAGGTTAGAAGCTTCCAGAATGAGAAGGAAAAAAAATAAAAAATAAAGAAAAATAAATGACAGTTTGCTACCTGAATAGTCAACCAAATCTCTCTATAACATTGGAGCATCATCTTCAGGTTTCTGGCCCAATACAGCTGGAAGACATATTTGTGAGGCAGGAACTATTGAGGACTTGCTTACCCTGTCTTGGCAGAGTTTGGTCATCAACTCTGCCTGTATCCAAGCTTGCCCATTTTTAGGCAGAATTCTGTCTGTGGCAGAAATGAGAATGTTTTGCCCAGTGGCTGGTTTGTCACATTTGAAGCCATCTCAGGCCTTTTAGGAATGACCAAGAAGGTGTTCTATATTTAGATATGTGTTCAAAATACATGCAGATAAGAGTCCATATTAAGTCTAGTTGTTAAGAATGTGTGTAAGTCAGTAAAGCATGCCAGATTTTTTCAAGTTCATGAGATATGTTCCTGAAAAGTAATGGAGAAGTAGTTTTTCCTCAAGGGAATTTTTTTTTTTTTTATAATAGCATTACTTAGTTAAGGTTCAAGCAACAATGCCTCCCACTCTCCAACTATTCCATGGGAGGACATTAAAGAGCATAGGAAGGTATGCTGGCTAGTTTTATGTGAACTTTACATAAGTTACAGTAATCTATCTATAGAAAATGTCTCTATAAGATCTGGCTGCAGAGAATTTTCTTCATTAGTAATTGGTGGGAAGGCTCAGCCCACTGTGGGTGGTGCTATTCCTAGACTGGCAGTCTTGGGCTCAATAAAAAAGGCAGCTGAACAAGCCATGGGGTCAAGCCAGTAAGCAGCACCCCTTCATGGCCTCTGGCTCAGCTTCTGCCTCCAGGTTCCAGCCCTGTTTGAGTTCCTGTTCTGACTTCCTTTTTCTGTTAGACTAAGATATGAATGGGTAAGCCAAATAAGTCTTTTCCTCCTCAAATTGGTATTCGTCATGGCCTGTCATCACCCTTTTCATTTGAACACTTCTCTGTTAGTAAAGAGTAAAGAACCGTTGATAGTTGAGAAAGTATATGGCTAAGTGTTTTATGAAGTAATTAATCCTTTATATTGAGGACATGTGGGAAAGGTTAAGACAGGTTCGTGGTTCTGTTAAACAGAAGAGTTGTGAAATCTTTGCTGGGTTGGATCTCTGCTTGAACACAACTGGAATCTTAACAGGAAAAAATATTTTCAAGCCCTATATCTATCAATCATACTATTAAGATTGCCAAATTTGTCATGGTTCTTTTGTTGAAAAAAAATTCAAGGTTTAGTCAGTCTGAATCCCACCATGGAAGAGAGGAGCTACACATGGTGTCGTCCCTCTAGCCGAGGAGGTACTGGCCAGAGTGGTTTGGTTCCTGTTGTGATAAGGAGAGTTAGTTTGCTGCAGTGTAGTGACACTGGGTATAGAACCACACACAGGAACACTTGGCCAACTCAATTTGGACTGCCCCCCTTTATCCTCCTGCCTCATGTGTGTATTTATTTATGTTTGTCTGAGTCTTTTTAGGAGAGAGAAATTGCATGAAGTTGGGTAGGAGGAGAGAGGTTATAAGCAACATAAATGGCATGAAATTCTCAAAAAATAAATCAAATGTATTTCAAAAGAAGAAAACTTTTTGGTAGTTAATATTATCTCCCCATGACAGATCATAAAATAATATTATAAGGTCATGGCATCTGAACATTTCAGGGCTTTGTATCTATACTGTCCAATTGTTCTCCACAGAGTTATATCAATTTGGACTGCTGTTAGTAGTGATGAAGCTGTCAGGGGAAGCACTTTTTTTTTTTTTTAACAATGAACACTTTCTCCAACACATCTCCTTTCTTCCTTGCAGGCTTACAAAAACAATGTGAATAATCATGCACTCACTCTTATTCAAGCGTCCCTTTGTTTCTTGAGAATTGCATACATATTTCAACCATCTGTGACCTCCTTCCCCAACTCTTCTCAGGTTCACCTTCTCTTTCCATCCACTCAACTTCTCTTTTTGTTTTTCCTCAAGACCAGTTCGTGCTGCTCAAATGCTCTTGGATATTTGGCCTTCTACTCTAGCATGGCTAATGTACAAAGGGCCATACTCTGAGAGAAAACTGACTCTCTGTTTCCCTGATGTAGACAGTTGCCAATATCTTCATGGCTAAGAGTAGACTTTTGTGTTGAGCACTCATCTTCATGTTGGGATTTAGTCTCATTTGGGTTGGCACTGGTCTTTTGTATGTTTTTCATAACCACGTATGTGTGGTCTCTATGTTAATCACTACTGACTGCAAATAAAAGCTCCTTTCATTTGGTTGGGAAGATACATTACTATATGGGTATAAATAATACATAATTTGGAGTCACATTAATGGAATACAATTCACTTTTGTAGGAAAAAAATGACAATAAAAGCCCTTTAAAAAAATACAGAACTATTACCAGCAGAAGTTTGGACTCATGAGCAATTTGTTTTGTCTGATAGGCAGTCCATAGTTGAGATACCTGCTTGTAGATTTGTGGTATTCCGGCTTACTCAGTACTCTCTGAATTGATCCTCAAGCTGATCTTTTAAAGATGACCATTTAGTTTGCGAACCCAGTTCGCCATCCCATTTCAGGCTTATAACTTGGACCTTGGCTTTGTTAGTTTTATATGCCTGTAGTTTTCAAAATACATTTTTCCAAAAGGAACACTGGTTATACTTCCATTTGCTAATCTATATTCTGTCATTATGCCATTACTACTTTTAGTGTTCCATATTCTTTATATCTGGATGAATTGCTATCTACTTTGTTTTATATTTTCAATATTTATTTTTTCTGAAGTATATGTATATTTTTTGTGATTGTCAAGTGACTGATAAATATAGTGTGATTAAGAAAATAATATAATAATGATATGTTGTACATTCTCTATGGCATGCTTTAACCATATTGCTGTATGTAAATTGCAACTCATATAAGCTTAGAGACTCTAGGTGACTTCATGTTGAGGCCCTCAAGTTAAATTAGACATTGGTTGGTCACTCCCACAAGTTCTTTACTATCATCACCTCAGCATATTTTGTAGGCAGAACAGATTGAAGTTCAAGGGTTTGGCACCTGAGTGGTGTTCAGATGTCTCTTTCTGTAGCCTGAACAGTACCTTCTCGAAATAAAAAGAGACTAGAATGTAAGGGTGAAGGCTCCATGCAGGCACCATCTTTACCTCTCTATGTTCAATGAGCTCTGTAGATATTGTCCTAGGCAATGGGGCCCTGCTATTAATTTGGGGAGTGCAACTTTCTGTTCTATCATCAGCCTGGGTTGTTTGAGAAACTCCACAGGACCCCTCTTTGTCCCACAGCTCACCCCAATGCAACCCCAGCTCACCACAGACAGCTTTGCCTGGCTACAAAACACAACCAGTTAGGATTCCATATCCTCAATTACTAGGAGTCCTTGGTAGAGCCACCCTCATAGATTCTAGGAAGTTTCTTCTGCCCGAGGTTTCCATACCCTACAGAAGGTTCCCTCCTCAATTCCAGCTGTGTCTAACAGTACTCTCTCCTTCCATCCCATCTCCCTTACTATCCCTCCTGCTCCTGTCCTCACCCATCCCCAATCCACCCACAAAATGTGTTGTAGTTCTCCTTCCCAGGGAGATCCCCTTGTCCCATCTACAGTCTTGGAGGGCATTTACTTTATTTTATTTTTAAATTAATTTATTCATATTACATCTCGATTGTTAGCCCTTCCCCTGTTTCCTCCCATTCCTCTCTCCCTCCCACTTCCCCCCTTCTCCCCTCCCCCATGTCTGTGATTGAGGGAGACCTCTTTCTTTTGAGACAACTCATCCCTATATCTCTTTGAATCTCTCTGCTTCTTAGCTGTCATGAGGTAGCAGCTTTTTTCTATTATGTGCTTCATCCATAATGTTTCTGGCTGCTACATATGTAAAAGTGATGGTGTCTTCCAGCCTTACGCTAAAACCCTTGAAACTGGGAACAACATTCAACTTTCTTTCCTTTGAGTTATTCAAGTAACCTAAAAAAAGAATGCCCCCAAATGACCACACATGAAATGGACATGATTATATCATATATGTATATTCAATAGGGACATAAAACCTGAAATGAGTGCCCTGAAGTCACTCAGCCAGCAGGCTGGCTGTTCTTTATATTGGACCCTCAGAACTAAAAGAGATGGGAAAGAGTTAGGACAAAGGAGCAGTGAAAACCGGGATGGTCTTTTAAAGATGAGGTTAACGGCATGAGCTAATGAAGAATGCAGCCAATTAGGCAAACATGATTACTAAGTATGGCTAGCCTCAAGTAGAAAACAATTGTTTAAGTAATGATGTGCTACTTAGTGAGTGCATCATTAATATGAAACAGGCACTGGGATGAAATCTGGTATGCATTAGTTCTCAGATTTCAGGGCTCACTGAATCTCATACTGCCTATATGTTGTTTAAACTGGAGACTGACTTTGGGATGTGGATGAGAGTCTGTGTTTCCAGCATACTACATTGTGGATGGTGATTTTTCTTGGACTACATTTTCAAAACAAGGACATCTATTATGTAATTATATTGTACAGAATATGAAAATGGCTAAAGAAAGTCACTTCAGTTCACTGCAGTGGTGAATTTCAAGCTCCACAGTATCCACTAGGACACTCTACTATTTCTCAGTTATATTTTCAAGAATAATATGCTTCTAGACTTACACAGCGGTTGTCTCTACTTTTCTGAGCCAGTTGTTTTACAGCTCCAATTGAACTATTTTTTTAAGTCATTATGAATGTCTGCTTGACACTTTGTTAGACTTTTATTGATTTATATAGGTGGAAATATTCTTGTTATTAGTTGACTATCTGTTTGTCAGGCTGAGGAGTGGTAGAAGTGTGTTTTCCTCTAGACGTTGCTTATGGCCTCTGGCAGAAGCCTTATTTGGCATTGAGGTCTTAGACAAGTATGCAATCAGCAATTTACTGCTAACTGTATGGAAAATTGGCACATGGTTTAGTCATCCACATCCAAGTAAGTCTGTATTTTCCTACAGCCTAAAGGAATTATGGCATCCCTTATATTTTTAGTGTCTTGAAAAGGAGGAAATTATCTACATTTGCCAATTTTTTCTTTAAAAAAGCAGAGAAAAAAATGTGTTTGAGCTACAAGTAGCCATGGACCTCCGTTACTGAATATCCTTTCTTTTGTACTAAGGAAATTGGATGCCACGGTGTTGCCAAAGGTCTTAATCAGCTTTCTAGCTAACATAGCCTATGCTATAACTCAAACTCTCCTGTAAACACACCCAATGCCCTTTTCCTGGTATTTTAAACCCATCTGGGTTGTTTTACTTCTAGGATATTTCTCAGGTTTTGAATTGTGTGAATCTGTCTTCACTCACAATATGATATTATTTATACAAGTAGTGGCTTTCTATCTTTCCATTTCTCTATGCCTTTCTTAATCTCAGAAATTAATTTACATAACTTGAATCCTTAATACAGTAAAATAAAATAGAAGAACAAAAAGCCCTAACAAACATCTTTGGTAAAGCCCAATCTAAAACATATGTCCACTCATTTTCCAGTGCTGATGCATGTAGAGGGTGAGTCTGCTGCCTAGAGCTCCAGATTATAATGCATGGTTTTATTTTGTATTAGTTTTATCGATATGTATGAGTATCCATGTGCCTAAGTGGATTGTGTACAGGTGCCCACTGAGGCCAGAACAGAGTGTCAGGTCCCCTTGAGCCGCAGTTACATGCCTTTATGGACTACTGAATATGTCTGTTGCTACTGAAAAATTGTACAGCCTCTTGAATCTACAGTTTCATAAGTTCTCTCAGGTTAAAGACAGATATATACCATGCCACAGTTTATGGTTAACAACATGTATGAAGTTTTTGTTGCACATACATGATACTACTTCCACATTTTCTATCAAATAACCTGCTTTGACATAGTTGAAGTAACAATTTTTACATGCCATATTTTAAAAACCTTCCCACAGCTAAAGAATAGAAACACAATAACTACTATACTTAAAGGCCACTGAGGTTTATTGATACTTGAAGTTTTGATTCATTATTAAGGTGATAAATCATTTTTAAAATGGCAAAGTTAGAAAGCAATCTATTTGCCAACCAATTACAAAGGCAATATCCCCTCATGCCCATAAGAAACTAGACTAGTACAGCGATTTGTTTCTTTTCAGGGCCATTTGTCAAAAGAGTGATCCCAAAGTGTATGTAGCTCTTTGATGTAAGCTCTTGGATTTTTAATTGTCAATTATTTAATGTGTAGATTTACTTTTCCTTTATCACAGCAGTTTTGTTTGAATATAAGTATGTGATCATACCCCCAGAGTCCACTCGAGTATTTCTTTGGGGACTGAAATTATCCTTGAACAGAGCTCACCCTCCCCTACATCCTTGCAGGAGTAACAGAGTCTAATATAACATTCAATGTTTGTGATGAGTGAATTACTCCTGTCCACTCTCCTGACAGGTGTTTTCTGTGTATTATCAAGGGCCAGGGTGTGAAGAGTGGCTATATAGCTTACATTTATGAGAATTACTATATGAACAGGCTTTGTTACTATCTCAATGGTATTACACTTTTAGTATGGAAGGGAGCATACAGGAAATGTGTATAGGGATGGAGATATGAGACAGGGGCAGAGAGAAAGGAAGATAAGAGAGAGAATCTTTCTTGTGGATTTCCCTTTAGTTAAAATTCTTTTTTTTTTTGGATTGTATTTAATATCTAATTCAATTGGCTTTTATTTTTAGTATGGTATTCAATAAAAGAGTTGTCTTATTAGCAAGGATGTAAGGCTTCAAGTCACACAGGATATCTTAACCTTAACTAATATGCTAACCCTCACAGTACTTGTTGGTTGATAAAAAGATCTCCTTTAGTACCCTTTTCCATAAAATCAACAGAAACAATAGAAAATACTCAGAGTTCCACAAGTTAGTAACCGTATATAGGAAATGTATGGATATGAACAACTCTAGGGCAAGAAAATCAAGGTTAATGAACATTTCCTCGCCCCTTTCCCAGTCCTTCTTTACAGCTTCTCTACTACGACTGAGAAATGTTGCTGGCAGAATCAGCAAGCTTTCAGTCTTAGAGCTTTTTCAAAAGCCATGTTTAAAGACCACTCCCATTTTCACTGTGCTAACATTATTTGTCTTGTCTTGCATCTCCCTGGAGAAAACCTCACTCTTAACCCTGAAACTCTACAGAGACATCCCTTGTGTATTTGCCAAAAATATTATAGTGAAAAAGTTTAAACTTCTGATTATATGAGATGACAATACTAGTTGATAAGCAGCTGGTAAATAAATTTGAGAGAATTGTATGGGAGTAAAATTTTCCCAGGTTAAATGTATATATATATATATATATATATATAATACATATATATTATATATATATAATTATTTTATTTTCTGTGTATAAGTGTTGAGATTGCATGTACATATGGGGATCATGTTCTCTTGGGTGTCACAAGAGTGTGTGAGATCTCAATCTGGAGTGACAAGATGGTTATGGACCACGATGTAGTGCTGGGTGCTCTAAATAGTAACAAGTGCATCTGGGTGAGGTAGTACATGCATTTAATCCCAGGACTCAAGAGGCAGAGGCAGGTGGATCTCTGACTTTGAGGTCAGCCTGGTCGAAAGAGAGAGAGAGAGAGAGAGAGAGAGAGAGAGAGAGAGAGAGAGAGA
>OU015760.1:85472575-85528240 GCA_907169655.1 Acomys percivali
GAGAGAGAGAGAGAGAGAGAGAGAGAGAGAGAGAGAGAGAGAGAGAGTTCCAGAACAGAGAAACTTTGTCATAAAAATAAAAACAAATTTCAGGAATTCCTTGTTTTTAATAGCTGAGTAGTATTACATAGTATAAACGTACCTCAGTTTCTTTATCCATTCTTCTACTGAGGGACACGTAGGCTGTTTCCAGGTTCTGGCTATTATGAATATGTCTGCTATGAACATGGTTGAGTGAATATTCTTGGTGTGTGCTGGTGCATCTGCTGGGTATATTCCAAGGAGTGGAATAGCTGAGTCTTGAGAAAGTCTTATTCCCAGTTTTCTGAGATAGCACCAGATAGATTTCCAAAGTGGATGTACTAGTCTGCATTCCCAACAGCAATGAGGGAGTGTTCCTTTCTCTCCACATCCTCGCCAGCATGTAGTACCGCTTGAATTTTTTATCTCAGCCATTCTGATGGGTGTAAGATGGAATCTCAGAGTTGTTTTGATTTGCATTTCCCTGATGAGCTAGAGATGATCATAATGAGTGAGTTAACCCAGAAGCAGAAAGAGTCAAATGGTATATACTCACTTATATCTGCATACTAGCCCAAGGGACATGTCCCATGAAAGTCTTCACTTACCAGGAAACTGGGACAGAGGGAAGGATATCCTATTGGGACTCTAGGTGAGAGAAGCATGGGAGACTGGAGAAATAGAAGGATCCAGAGAGTCCTAGAAACCTACAAAAAGAACATTATGATGGGCAGATCTGGGCCCAGGAGTCCTGTTCAAACTATGGCACCAGCCAAGGACAATACATCCAGTAAACTTCGAACCCCTACTCAGATCTAGCCAATGGATAGGACATTCTCCACAGCTGAATAGAGAGTGGGGTCTGACTTTCACACGAACTCTGGCACCCAATATTTGACAACGTCCCCTGGATGGGAAGGCCTGGTGGCACTCAGAGGAAGGATAGCAGGCTACCAAGAAGAGACTTGATACCCTATGAGCATATACAGGGGGAGGAGGTCCCCCTCAGTCACAGTCATAGGGGAGAGGAGTAAGGAGAAACCGGGAGGGAGGGAGGAATGGGAGGATACAAGGGATGGTATAGCAAATCAAAACAACTCTGAGATTCCATCTTACACCCATCAGAATGGCTAAGATCAAAAACTCAAGCGACACCACATGCTGGAGAGGATGTGGGGAGAGAGGAACACTCCTTCATTGCTGGTGGGAATGCAAACTAGTACAACCACTTTGGAAATCTATCTGGTGCTATCTCAGAAAACTGGGAATAGGGCTTCCTCAAGACCCAGCTATTCCACTCCTTGGAATATACCCAGAAGATGCACCAGCACACAGCAAGAAAATTTGCTCAACCATGTTCATAGCAGCCTTATTCATAATAGCCAGATCATGGAAACAGCCTAAATGTCCCTCAGTAGAAGAATGGATAAAGAAACTGTGGTACATATACACTATGGAATACTACTCAGCTATTAAAAACAAGGAATTCCCGAAATTTGTGGACAAATGGATTGAGCTAGAGATGATCATAATGAGTGAGTTAACCCAGAAGCAGAAAGACTCAAATGGTATATACTCACTTATATCTGCATACTAGCCCAATGGGCATGTCCCATGAAAGCCTTCCCTTACCAGGAAACTGGGACAGAGGGGAGGACATCCTATTGGGACTCTAGATGAGAGAACCATGGGAGAATAGCAATGTAGAAGGATCCAGTAGGTCCTAGAATCCTACAAGTAGAACATTATGATAGGCAGATTTGGGTCATGGGGTCCCGCTCAAACTAAGGCCCTAGCCAAGGACAATACTGGCGGTCAAATTTAAACCCCTACCCTGATCTAGCCCATGGACAGAACAGTCTCCACACTTGAGTGGAGAGAGGGATTTGACTTTCTCAAGTACTCTGGTGCCTCACATTTGACTATGTCCCCTGGCAGGGGACACCTAGTGGCACTCAGAAGAAGGACAGCAGGTCACTGAGAAGAGACTTGATACCCTATGAGCATATACAGGGGGAGGTAATCCCTCTGAGGAACAGTCATAGGGGAGGGGAATAAGGGGAAAATGGGAGGGAGGGGAGAATGGGAGGTTACAAGGGATGGGATAACCATAGAGATGTAACAAGGATAAATTAATTAAAAAAATAAAAATAAAAAATAAAAAATAAAAAAAAACAATTGAGATGTAATATGAGTAAATTATATATATATATATAAAACATAACAAAAAACCCCCAAAGTAACAAGTGTTCTTAACCACTGAAGCTTTTATCCCATCTTCAGATCCTCAAATTTTTATTTCATATTATTTATTTATTTATTTATTTATTTATTTATTTATTTATTTATTTCTGCATGTGCTGGTATGTGGTAGGTGGCCCATAATCCAAAGGTCTATGGGTAACACAAATCAGACCTAATGACATTTTACAAATATAATGAAACAAAATTGGATCTTGGGATTGGAGCTGAGATTGAAGATGGCAAAAATATGTCATGTGAAATTCTCAATTAACAACAAAAAAAAAACTTTAATAGCACAAGAGCAAAATAAATGAGAGTTTTGGGTTAAAATAGTTACAGAGCTTAATTCTGTCTTTTCAAACTTACCTCTTTAAATACCAATGTCATACATCAGTTTCTCAAATGTGCCTTTTACCTAATAGAACCAAGGCTACCGCCCATGATGAGTTTCTCATTAACAATTATAGCTAGTAAATAAATACAATTGGTTTTGTTTACACAGATAAATTAGAATTATTCATAATCCATAATTGCTTTAATCTATAAAGTGAATACATAAAACTATAAATGGGTATTCATAGAGAAAAACATACCTTCTACTTGGTAGCTTTGTACATTTATATTGATTCCTTACTAACCATGCAACTGTCATCTGACTGCCAAGACTAAGATTATATACACCACAGGGCCTTTATAGTTTCAAACCTCATTTTACCTGTGTCCCTGGTAAGCAGTGATAGGGTATATTACTGAAAGCAAGCAAGAAACCAATTGTCCAATGGAAGAAAATCTTGGCCCTCTGAAAGATGAGTTGCCAACAAGCCCAAGCCAAGGAATTAATATGGAAAAAAATGACTTCACTGTTTTAACTGCTTCTCCACCATTTCACTAGGGAGCTATTTTTAAATCATTTTATGTTTTTATTTTTATTTATCTTTATCACGTATACATTTATATTATTACACACACAATATATATATATATATATATACAAACTACCTATAGCAAGAAGAACCATGACACAATCAGGGATTATATAAATGTTACATTCTTAGTGTTTTGGCTATTTGTACTTGGAAAACTTGAAGAAAGCATCTTTCCTATCTTGATGAGTCTAAAATTCTGAATGTAAATCAATATCATATCTCATCTCTATCAACCTAAAAACATCTATCTAGACCTAAGAACATCCTAACCCCTAAACAATTAAGATTAGTTGTAAAACTAAAATGTCTGGTCTTCAACCCCATGAGAGACTTGAGAAGGAATAAACTTGATTACTTGAGTATGCCAGGAGTACAGGTTAGTAGCTTTCCAAATGAGAAGATGACAGAGAGAGTTTGCTGCCAAAACTCTCTATAATGTTGGAACATCATCTTCAGCCTTGTGGCCCAATATATCTGACAGGCATATTTGTGAGGCAGGAACTATTGAGGACTTGCTTACTAAATCTTGGAAGAATTTGGCTGTCAACATTGCCTGCATCTGAGCTTGCTCATTTTTAGGCAGAATTATGTCTGTGGTAGAAACAAGGACATTTTGCCCAGTGGCTTGTTTGCCACACTTGAAGTCATCTCCATAAGGAGCTTCTTTGATGCTCATTGTTCTCTTTGAGGTAGGCTGGGTGTTGCCAGGGGTTAGCCTGTCTCATTGTCAGAGAATTTATATTCTGTATGTCTTTGAGGTTTTTAAAGACCTTATCTGTTTTACCTTATCTTTCTATTGAATCATATCTATCTGTTTCACTTAAGATGTATATTCTTGTGATAAAAATAGACTAGTGATTGATATGACCATGATTCAATCAACTAAAAATTACCTTGTATTAATTAATTACCCTAAACAGCTTGCAATAGCACTTTCACAGTATTAGAAGTAAATCTTGCGTTACCAATGAGTTATATGGGTACAATACCTCATATTAGAGTAGAAATATATATATATATATGTACATATATAGTGTGTGTGAAGAATAATCTTACATTTGAATTCTATACTACTGTATCTAAAATTAAACTTATTTTGCATTATATACAAATTTCTATACTAGTGAATTAAAATTAACCCTGTGAGTGACAATTGAGGCATTAAATTGAGGAGTAGATTCACTAATCTTCTTTTTGTTCTGTCTTCCCTACATATTTCTATATTCCCCCTTCTTTGTTTTCTACCCTTATCTCCAAACCTAAGAATGGGAGATCAAGGAAAAGAGAGACATCCCTGAATCCAACGTTGTTTTTTCTCTAAATAAGACCAATAATAACTTATAACCAATTCCCATTGAAAATAACCCTCTAAATGGAGATTAATATCTATCATATCTCATCTCTATTAACTTAAAGCACCTATCTTGATCTGAAAACATCTTAACCTGTAACCTACTAAGCTTAATTGACAGACTAAACTATCTGGTCTTCAAACTCCAACAAGATAGGAAAGATGTTTACTTCAAGTTTGCCAAATACAAATAGCCAAATCACTATGAATGTAACATTTATATAATTCCTGACTGTCTCATGGTTCTTCCTGCTGTATGTTGTTTATTTTACCCATGTGTAATAATATAAATGTATATGTTAAAAAAGAAATAATAAAAAATTAAGAAAAATAAATTAAAAAAAGAAAATAACCTTCTATAGCCCAAGAAAGCAACCGAAAATCTACCAGACCTTCCTCAAAGGAAATGAGGTGTTGTTCTCTTATGAATTCTTCTGGCTGATTTGGGATGTATAATATCTTTGTAGGGGTCCAAATAAAATTGGGGAAATGATTAAGCAAGCTAGGAATAGCATTTGTGGAGTGCTAGTGAATCACAAATGAATTTCAATTTCCATTTGAGTTAATGTGTTTGATGACCACCCACGTTTTTCTTTCTACCCACTCCCTTTCTCATGTTCATGCTGTCCGTGTCCTACTGCCTTTCCCTCCCCTTCAACATTTCCTTTGTCCTTTCTTATTCCTTTCGAGTTTCATAACGTCTTTTCACACTACCCCGAATAAGTATATAAGATCTGCAATAAGCTAAATCAATGCATGTGTTTGTCCTTCTTAGTCTGAGTCACATCACTTAATATAACACTTTTCTGCAATTTTTATAAACTCATTTTTTTCTTTGCAACAGTAAAATTTCATGTGTATAGATACCTTATTTTAATTATTCATTATATTGTTGATGGACATCTAGGCTGTTTCCATTTCTCTGCTATTGTGAATACTGAAGCAGTAAACATGCATGTACAAGTATGTCTGTGGTAGCATACAAAGTCCTTAAGAGTGACCTAGTTGAGTCATATGATTTTCAGGTTTTTGGTCATATTATTTTTTGGTTTTTGAGAACCTTTCTTACAGATTTCCATCATGACTTGACTGGCTTGCTCTCTTAACATCGTTGAATACTGCTTTCCTTTCCATTCACATTTGTTATCCTTTATCTTCTTTGTTTATACCTATTTGGATTGGAGTGCTAGTGAACCACAAAGGAATTTCAATTTCTATTTCTCTTAGGGCTTGATGAACATTTTAAAAAACGTACTTATTGGCCAGATTTTCTTCTCTAGGGAACTTCCAACACTAATGCACACAGGTAAGATGCAATTTAAGAACAGTTTTTAAAATAGTCAAAACATAATTTTGAAACTGTAATAGACAAATGAGAATCCACATAATGTCATTTAAATTTTAGCATTGTAAACACCATATTTTGTTGTTTATATTTTCAAGACATTTTTCTCTGTGTATCCCTGACTGGTCTCAAACTCTCTATTTACTCCAGGCTAATGTTAAACTCAGCAATCTGTCTGCCTCTGCTTCCCCAGTGCTGGGGAAGTGGATCACCACACACAGCTATATTATAAATCTCATTTTCCCCTCTGAATCAGTAATACATGATTTGTAATATATCTGTCTTTGCTCTTTTAATCATTAAGGAATTAAATAAGTCTAGTTTTATTTTAAAGATAGAAAGTTTTAAACCTGTGAAAGTTTTCTGTATGCCTATCAGAGATATAGAGCAAAGAGAGACAATTCTAGAACTTTTGAAAGCATTTTCTTATTTATTTGTGTATTTTCTGTGTATGGATGCTATCCCTGAACATGCATACCTGTTCACAGGTATGTCTGGTGCCCATAGAGGCAAGAATAGGGCACTGGATCCTCTGACACTGGAGTTACAAATGGAGCCATCTGTGGGTGTTTGGAATTGAACCTGAGTCCTCTGGAAGAGCATCAAAAGTTCTTAACTGCTGAGCCATGCTAGCTTTTAATAATACATATTCAAGCAAGATTTTATACATACCTCTTTTGTCTAGGTCATTTGTTCATAATTTATGGTAGTAATGATGACTATTATTCTTGGCCATAAAATACTTTTTGTTTGCTACAAATTTGCCTAAGAAACATGCCATTATCTTTAAGTGCCACATACAATTGTGTTAATCAGATAGACTGGCCTTTGAACTCATTTCACTCACACAGGCACATGCTTGGCACACTTGGTTTTACTGCCTTTGAATGTATTAACAGTGTCCTAAATCAGGCACATCTGTAGCTACTAAAAGAGTTCTATGTTCTGCTATATCATTGATCCAAGAATCTTCAAGCCATTCTCAAATCACAGGGTTTCCATTGTGGCAAACATTCAAATATTTTCACATATTCTAACTTGGAATTATTAAGATGTTGAAGTTGCCGGGCATCGTGGTGCATGCCTTTATATCAGCACAAGCAGTTTTAATCCTCTGAGTCCTCTTGTCTGCCCAAGAGACTAGAGACTCTGTTAAAACAGAGAAAGGCAAGCTGGATATGGTGGTGCACACCTTTAATCCCAGCACTCAGGAGGCAGAGGCAGGCACATTGCTGTGTGTTCGAGACCAGCCTGGTCTACAAAGTGATTCCAGGACAGCCAAGGCTACACAAAGAGACCTTGTCTCAAAAAACAAAAAAAAGTTCAAGTTATCCATACAATCTGTATTATTTAGGCAGCCTAAATCTTTCTTGCTGAACTGCTCCAATTTTGTCTGTAGGAAGAAAAGTTACTCAGATTCTGGGATTCTGCCTCTGTTTGAAGTGAAGCTGTTGGTCATTCACAGGACAGAACTCTTATACTTGGCCCACAGAGAACTCACAAAGTGTTCACTGGAGCTTCAGAGAGGCGTGAACAGACACAGTCTTATTTAGTCATTAATATATTTACAATTTAGTATTCAATATCCTTAGTATTGGGAGAATTCCAAAGAGTTTTCTCCCAGCTCTTGAGGTGACCATTGTTTAAGAAGAAAATTTTATCTGGGTTATTCTTTGACTTTTTTTTTAAATAAAAAAACCATGAGCCAAAGAAAAGGATGAAGAGACTTTGTCCTGGCAGTATGAAAAGGAAATACTTTTGACATTCCCCATGATTGTGAGATGCAAGAATGTCTAGACAGCTCCTTTAGGAAATGGGACATCTTAAGTTTGTGGTCATCTTTGTATTATGTATCTTGTTGGCTGCAGTGAGCAGAGAAGAGAGATAAGAAACAAACAAGGTAGGGAATAATAAGCCATCCATAAATCGAGGGACATCCGCAGCCATGACCTCAGTAATTCAAGCTGAAAAGAAAGATGTGAAGTAAATACTCTTAAAAACAGAATAATCAGGATTTATTTTGGAACACCTGGAGTATATCCTCACAATTCCTTCAAGTTGAACAATAAATATATAGAGCGGTTTTATTTTTAGCTCATCAGTTTGGAACAGAATTGTTCCCACCAGCTAGAAATTGATAAGCTCTTTCAAAAGCACTCAGCCTTTATGTGTCAGGATCCAATTAATTAAAATTAGACCTCTCAGCTATATCTATGTCTATGGCTGCTTTCATAGTTCCTCCAACTGACTTTTGGTTCAGTTACACAGTAGAACAATTCTTGGAGACTTGTTTCTGTACCACAGCTGCCTTTTGAATATTTCGGCCACATCCTGGATTTATAAGAAATTTCTTGACTGTTTGCATAAAATTGAAGCTTCTAAGAGGTAAATTTCAAAAAACAGACTTAGTTTCCTCTTATATTTTTAGGCAGTGAACACCCTGGATGTGCTCTTCGTACATTACTTACATTGTAAATCACAAAGTCTAGAATGAGTTCCATGGATCTTAAGTGATTTCCAGGCCCACTTATAGTATAAGAATCACAGCTCTTGGTAACTTAAATACTATTTTACTAAAAAAGGAAACTAAGGTATAATTACACGCACAAGATCTGCATAAGATGAGCCTATTTCCATTCTGCCATGGAGGGATCATTGGGCCCAACCCTTTCCTAGGGTGGGACTATCAGTTAATGGTAGCTGGAGAAGAATGTTTTTTTTTTTGTGGTACAGCCTTCCACCATGCTTCTGTGAGCAACCTTCAGGAGATATATGGGAGTGGGAGGGTCACAAGCAAGGCTAATGGTAATGAAAATGATCAAAATGCATGCATGAATATATAATGAACAATTAATATAAGTTTATAAAATTTATCATCCATGTATTTTAAAATTTTCAAATGTCAAAGAAGGAATTGTTATTTGACTTAACATCTGTGTTTTCATTGTCTTAAAATTATATCGCTTAACCATTGTCTAATATCTCAAACAATCCTGTGTATAGGGTGCACAACACTTAGCTTTGCTATGGGAAATAAAATTAAGTATGAACCAGGAGCACAAATTTTTGCTTCTAACTTTCCTGATGACAGAATTAGTAACTGTTATCAAAAGGGAGGTAAGAGAGTCATTTGGTAACCTTGAAAGGTACTTTAGAGACATCATTTTAAAAACAAATGCCATATGTTCCTTGTATCCAATCTGGAGGAGATGGGAGATTTCTCCACCACTTTGGAAAGGTGTAAGACAAGCCTTTTTCAGTGCTGACAGCACCCTGGCTGGAGCCTACTTCTTATGGCGACACCTGTCAGGGAAGCCCACACTAGACAAACATCTGGGAATTAGTTCTAAAATTTAAGGCAAAGTGTGATTCCGCCCCCAAACCAGATTTGCTTGTTATAATCTGCTACTAAGTACTATCCCACGATGATTAATATATGTCTATAATAGATAAATAAGTCTCTTTTCTTCAAGAGATTGAACTGTTGAATCATAATTCTAAGTAATTTTGGATTATGTTCAAAGGTGCAGGTAGGTCTATAGTATATTGAGCACTTTCCTTATTTCTATGCTGATGTAGTATCTATGCTCAGGTCTGTTATACTTTCTTCATGCAGCTACAAGTACTTATCTGTCTGTTTTGTTTCATGAGGAATAAACATTGATGATGAACTGAAGTTTCAAGTGGCTTTCTGATACTTCTTTAGAACACTCTTGATGCGTTTTGGAGTGCCTTATAGAAAATCATCTCTTGTTCTGACGCTACTCAGAAATTTGTCACTGAATCACACAAACTGACCATACAAACTTCCACATACTGTCAAGGCAACATGTGAAACTGGAATGAATGGGGCCACCTTTCTATATTTTGATAAGAAAAAAAAATAAATTGAAGAGCTAGGTATAGTGGTACATGTCTGGGATTTTAGAACTTAGGAGGGGGAGGCGGGAGCTCTGGGACTTAAAGGCTAGCCTTGGATCTGTAGTGTACTGAAGAACAGCTTGGAGTAGTCAAGATTCTATCACAGGAAAAGAAAAACATACAACAAATGTAATTTTAACACGCTTTGAGTTCCCTAAAAGTTATTTATATCACACACATGTGTACCAGCATAGTCACCACAGTTTTGATACTCCTTTTTGTTGTATGTGACAGACACATAGCCTCTCCCCTACACTTTTCAAAGTAGCCTGTTACATGGTCAGTCACATGGAATTAGTGATGAGAAAACTCCCTCAGTATGTATATGAGGTCTTATTTTGTAGTGTCCTGATGCTGAAGATTAAACATTAGGCTTTACGTACGATGGACAAGTCCTGAATCATCAAATTGCATTCCAAGCCCAGAATTCTATTTTCTCAGGCAATGTGCAGTTCTTTTGTATTCTCCATATTTTATCAAACCACCCACAGCTTCAATTATTTCTGAGTTTTAAGCATGGCAATGTTCTCTGTCATTTTTTCAAAGCAGAGCAATTCTCACAGACTGTGTATAAAGGATATTACAAGGCTAAAATCTTGTAACAGGTAAATTGATCTCAATTTATTGATGGTATAAGAAGTGTCAAAAAAGAAAAACCTCTTTATGAAACATAAAATGCTGCAGTGTGGAAGGATTAAATGTACAGAGCATAGAAAAAGTTGTTTCTCAAATTTGAATATTGTAACATGGTATTTATTCTCTTTCAACTTTGCATACATAATGGTGAGTAGATTTCCAAATAATACAGAATATGCATATAATGAATATTAATAGTGTGGTATAGAATATCAAAACAACATGTAATTGTTGTCATTCTGTACATATGGTTACAAAGATGATGTTTGAGTCTACCAATCTTATCTGTATTCTTTGCAGATTCTGAAAGTAAAGCACAAGGGGAAAATGTCATGGCCTATTCAAAGAAACAAGAGAAAATAAGCCTGTTAGAAAAAGCCTGAGAGACCTTTTCAAGTAGTAGATCAATAACTTTAAGTTTTGATGGAAATTAGAATATTTAAATAGCATTAAACTTTGAAGACTGACATGTGAGCCTTGTAGCAAAAATTATAATTAGAATATGCAGCTGTGATGTAAAGTTGACTTCATTATATTTCTTTTACTGTTACTGGTATGTGTGTGTTTCAGCAGAAAAACAAAGAATCTTAATCTTATAGGGTTCAAGAGAAGGAACTTGTCTAGTCTATGATGGACAAAATATGCATCTTTGCAAGTAAGGGTTCCTTATCTTGGATCTAGAGCCACACTTAGTCCTGAAGACACATGGGCAGAAGCTTGGGAAGCCACATGCCTGTTTAAGCTCATAGTTCCTAACTACCTGGAAGGAGGTCAATGAAGAGCAATAGGGTTCAGTAAGTGCTGTGGAATTACTTGTATTACCAAATTCCCATGAAGACACCCCAATGAATAGTAGCTAGAGATGGGCTCCTTGGGAGAAGATTTGGTTTATATGAGGTCATGAATGTGAGATTCTTATGATGGGAATCAGTGTTCTTTTTTTACTGTGTGTCCTGATCTATTTTGTGACTTTTATTTTTAAAGATGTGGGTATGTGCACATGTGAGTACAGGTACCTGCAGAGTCTGGAAGAGGGCAGTAGGTCCTCTGGAGCAGAAGCAGGCAGTCAAGAGCTGCTGTATATGAGTGCCGAGAACTGAATTCAGGTCTCTGCAAGAGCAGTACACGCTCTTAGCTGGGAGTCATCCCTCAGTAGTAGATATAAACATGTTTTTATTTTTATCCCAAGTGAGGGATAGTTATGGGATATAAACATGTTTTTGTTTGATCTCAAGTGTAAGAGAGCAGGTGATGTTTATCCACTTGGAGGTCGAACCACCTCATGTAGGGAATTGGTTGTTTCCAGATGAAAAACATCCTAGTTCAGACTCTGAGAAGATATATATATATATATATATATATATATATATATATATATATATATATATATGAACCCACAACAGGAGGAGAGGGCTGTTTGGGTCTTGGTATTGTTTGGCTATTCATCACTCCACTTCAAGACACTGCTAGAGAGAACTGCTCAAGTAAAGGCTTCGAGGCTCTGGGTTCTTGCTGCTGTTCCAGGTCCCAGCAACAACTTTGGTGGAACTGCTGGTCTGCTGAAATCCTGTCGACTGCACCAGGGGAATTGCTCCCTGGAGATGAATTCAACAAGGTCTACTTCTCCTGTTCCAATAAACCTCCTTTCTCTTCTATCTAGGGTAGGTGGGTTGGAAGAGAGGTATAAGAATTTAAAGAACCCCAAATAAAGTAAGTTTGGGAGAGGTGAAGCCTACATCCCTCTAACCATAATTGCCAGTTCTTGAGGATCTGATTGCATTCTTCAAAGCACTAAACAATTTTTAATTTTAAGTATGCAGTGTCATTTTCTTTTTCTTTTATTAATTAAATATATTTAATTTTTTACATGTTCATTTATATTATTACACATATATAAAAGCAAGAAGAACCATGACATAACCAGAAATTCTATAAATGTTACATTCTTAATGTTTTGGCTATTTTTATTTGACAGCCTTAAAGAAAATACCCTTCAGGGGGTTGATCCAAGGTGGCACCAAATACATAGGGTATCTGAACTGCAGGACAGAGACTATGGACCAGGCTGGGAGCTACAGACCACAAGACCTGAAAAGCCGGTAAGTGGGGTCAGCAAAGTGCAGAGTACAGGTCAGACCAGCCTTGTGCCACCCAACTGGGTGCTCAGTGCCCAGAATCTGGACCCGCATCCCCTAGCATTTGACAAAATCCAACACCCATTTGTGTTTAGAGTTTTTGGAAGATCAGGGATACAAAGCACGTACCTAAACATAATAAAGGCAATATACAGCAAGCCAATAGCCAAAATCAAATTAAATGCTGTGATACTCAAGGAAATTCCTCCAAAATTGGGAACAAGGCAAGGCTGCCCACTCTTTCCATATCTCTTCAATATAATACTGGAAGTTTTAGCCAGAGCAATAAGACAACAAAAGAAGATCAAGGGGATTCAAATGGGAAAGAAGGAAGTCAAATTATCCCTATTTGCAGATGATATGATAGTGTTCATAAGTGACCCCCAACAGCTGATAAACACCTTCAGTAAGGTGGCTGGATACAAAATTAAATCAAAGAAGTCAGTAGCCTTCCTATATACAAATGACAAGCTTGCAGAGGAAGAAATTAGGAAAACAACATCCTTCATGTTAGCCACAAGCAATATAAAATGTTTAGGAGTTATCTAACCAAGCAAGTGAAGGACTTGTTTAAAAAAAAAATCAAAACTCTGAAGAGATTGAAGATGACATGAGAAGATGGAATGATCTTCCTTGCTCATGGATTGGGAGAATTAACATAGTAAAATGGCCATCTTACCAAAAGCAATTTACAGATTCAATGCAATTCCTATCAAAATACCTACACATTTTTTAATAAACATTGAAAGTTCAATTCTCAATTTTATATGTAAAAACAAAGAACCCAGAATAGCTAAAACAATCTTGTACAATAAAAGATCGCCCAGAGGAATCTCCATACCTGATCTCAACCTGTACTATAAAGCAACAGTAATTAAAACAGCATGGTACTGGCACAGCCACAGGCTGGTTGATAAGTGGAATCGAATCGAAGACCCAGATGTGAATCCACACACATACAGTCATTTGTTTTTTGAAAAAGAAGCCAAATCCATTCAATGGAAAAAGGATAGCATCTTCAACAAATGGTGATGGTCTAACTGGATGTCTACATGTAAAAAAAAATGCAATTGGACTCATATTTGTTACCATGCACGAAACTCAAGTCCAAGTGGATCAAAGACCTCAACCTAAAACCAGAGACACTAAGTCAGTTAGAAGAAAAAGTGGGGAAGAGCCTGGAACACGTTGGCACTGGAGACAACTTCCTGAACAGAACACTAACAGCCCAGGCCTTAATGTCAACAATTAATAAATGGGATCTCATGAGGCTGAGAAGCTTCTGGAAGGCAGGAGACACTGTCAACAAAACGAAGTGATATCCTACAGACTGGAAAGGGATCTTCACCAACCCTACATCTGACAAAGGTCTAATATCCAAAATATATAAAGAACTCAAGAAATTAAACACCACCAAACCAAATAACCCAATTGAGAAATGGGGCTCAGAACTGAACAGAGAATTCTCAACAGAGGAATATCGAATGGCTGAGAAACAATTAAAGAAATACTCAATGTCCTTAGTCATCAGGGAAATGCAAATTAAAACAACTCTGAGATTCCATCTTACACCCATCAGAATGGCTAAGATCAAAAATTAAAGCAACACCACATACTGGTGAGGATGTGGAGAGAGAGGAACACTCCTTTATTGTTGGTGGGAATGCAAACTGGTACAGCCACTTTGGAAATCTATCTGGTGCTATCCCAGAAAACTGGGAATAGGGCTTCCTCAAGACCCAGGAGCTATTCCACTCCTTGGAATATACCCAGAAGATGGTCCAGCACACAACAAGATCATTTGCTCTACCATGTTCATAGCAGCCTTATTCATAATAGCCAGAACATGGAAATAGTCTAACTGTCCCTCTGTTGAAGAATGCATAAAGAAAATATGGTACATTTACACTATGGAATACTACTCAGCTATTAAAAACAAAGAATTCCTGAAATTTGTGGACAAATGGATTGAACTAGAAATGATCATGAGTGAGTTAACTCAGAAGCAGTAAGAGTCAAATGGTATATACTCATTTATATCTGGACACTAGCCCAAGGGGCATATCCCATGAAAGTCTTCACTTACCAGGAAAGTGGGTCAGAGGGGAGGACATCCTATTGGGACTCTAGATGAGAGAAGCATGGGAGAATAGCAAAGTAGAAGGATCCAGATGGTCCTAGAAACCTACTAGTAGAACATTATGATAAGCAGATTTGGGCCCAGGGGTCCCACTCAAACTAAGGCACCAGCCCAGGACAATACAGGCAGTAAACTTTAATCCCCTACCCAGATCTAGCCAATGGTCAGAACAGTCTCCACAGTGGAGAGTGGGGTATGACTTTCACACGAACTCTGGTGCCCCATTTCTGACCACGTCCCCTGGAAGGGGAGACCTGGTGGCACTCAGAGGAAGGATAGCAGGGTACCAAGAAGAGACTTGATACCCTATGAGCATATACAGGGAGAGGAGGTCCCCTTCAGTCACAGTCATTGGGGAGGGGAGTAAGGGGAAATGGGAGGGAGGGGGGAATGGGAGGATACAAGGGATAAAATAACAATTGAGATGTAATATGAATAAATCAATAAACTCTTTTAAAATAAAAACAAGGAAATACTGAAATTTATGGGCAAATGGATGGCACTAGAAGTGATCATCCTGAGTAAGTTATCCTAGACCCCAAAAGACTCACATGGTACTCACTTATAATCGGACACTAGCCCAAAAAGGATGTCCAATGAAAGTATTCACTTACCAGGAGATCGGGATAGATGTAGGGACTTCCTATTTGGACTCTTGGTGAGGGAAATATGGGAGAATAGGGAAATAGAAGGATCCAGAGGGCTCTATAAACCCACAAGGAGAACATCATGATGGGCGGATCTCGACCTAGAGGGGTCTGTTCAATGTCCTGCACCAACCAAGGACAATATATGCAGTAAACATTGAACCCATATTCAGATCTAGCCAACAGACAGGACATTGTCTACACTTGTGTGAGAGTGGGGACTGACTTTGACATGAGCTCTGGTGTCTCATATTTGATGACTTCCCTTTGGTGGGGAGGCCTGGTGGCACTCAGAGGGTAAGCAGGCTACCAGGATGAGACTTAATAGAAAGTGACCATATGATGGAGAAAGAGGTCCCCTTCTGTCACAGACCTAGAGGAAGGGAATACGGTGAAAGTGCAAGGGAGGGAGGAATGGGAGGATAAAAGTGAGAGGAAAATATTTTAGATGTAACCTGAATAAATTAATTAAATTTAAAAAAAGAGAGAGAAAAAACAGAAAAGAAAAGAAAACATCCTTCCTGTATTGGTGTGTCTAAAATTCTGAATGTAAATCAATCTCTATCACATCTTAACATTATCAACTTAAAACATCTATCTAGACCTAAAAACATCTTAACCCCTAATCAACTAAGCTTCGTTGTAAAAAAGCTACCTGGTCTTCAACTCTGTCAAAGACTGGAGAAAGAATAAACTTGATTACCTGCATATGCAGGGGATGCAGGTTAGTAGCTTTCCAAAGAGAAGATGAAGTCTCTGATGGAGTTGAAGACCAGGTAGCTTAGTTTTACAATGAAACAATATCCTTTTAAGAAGAAAGCAGACACAGGAAACTTCCTTCCCCTGCTGGAGAAACAGGAGAAAGAGTGTCTTCCTCGGAAGCTATCCAGCCTGTGTTTCCTTGTTACTGTAGCACAAACTGACACACTGAGATTATATGGACAGACCTAACAATTTAGTTTGGATAAGGGCGATAATTTTGCCTCTGGCCTGTTCCTGTGAAGGACTTTATGTTTTGTGTTTTATAGTGGATTTTGTGATGGAAATGTTCGCTTCAAAAATTTATTTTAAGTAGAGAGTATATTTGCTGCTTCCTATGTTTTCTTTTATAGGAAAAGCCAGCTTGGGCCATATAATCATGACTTTGTATCATCATTTACTTGGCAGTGTTTGTTCCAATTTGCAGTATCTCTAGGGAGAAACAAAGTGGCCTTATGAGCTCAATTCAAAGCATTGGAAGGAAGTTAGCTTGGACTTCTTGTGGGACTCCTAACAGTGGGAGTGGGCGTGTCTCTGACACTTTTGCCAGCTGTTGGAACCTTTTTCCTTCTCCTGGGTTGCCTCCTCCAACCCTGATGTAAGGGTTTGTGCCTAGTCTTCCTGTTTCCTGTTATGCTGTGTTTGGTTGATATCCTTGCGAGGCCTGCTCTTTTCTGAAGGAAAATAAAGAACAGTGTGTCTGGAGGAGATGGGATTTGGAGTTGAGGGACTGGGAAGAGGGGAGAGAGGGGAAATTGAAGTTGGAGTGCACTGTATGAGAGAAGAATTTTAAAAAGACCAACCAAACCAAAGGGCAACATCACTGTACTGAGGATTGCATTTTTGTCTTATTCTTCATATGCTGTGTGATTTACTATGACTTTTGTGTTATAGTTTTGCTAAGGTACACACATCTCATGGTTGTTTTAAGTTGAAAGAAAATGACTCAAACACCACTTTTTAAATTTTTTATCTCCCATATATTCCATCCTAGTTCACCCTCCCTCCCCTCCCCACAGTCACTCTTCTTAACTTTCCTCTCCCCCAGATCTATACCCCTCCCCTCAGACAAGAACTGGCCTCCCAGGCACATCAACCAAACAAAGAATAACAAGTTGCAATCCAAACAGATTTTAAAGGTTGTATCAGTTTTAAAGGAAAAAAAAAAAACCTGCCGGACTTAGTTGTGAGGAACCTGGGAACTTTTGCAATAGAGATAGTAGACTAGTAAATGTGGGTGTGCCTACTATAAGTTGTGTGTGTGGGTCAAGAACATGGAGTTGTAGATATCAGTACCTATTATTTAAAAAGGTTACTTGAAATAGAAATGGTATGTTAAATAAATACTCTTACATTTAGAAATTACCACTCACTATGGGCAGGACACACACCATACAGTTTATCAGCCAAATAGTTTATCAGAGATAAGAAGTTAGAATATGAGTGAGGGCAGACTACTTTTTAATTGATTTTCTCTTTGTAGTATTAAAAACACTCCCAATATTCATGAGAATGAAGATATGTATTGGAGAAATGGAAATACACGCACAGTGGGTTAAAATGGCCAAGTTTATAGGACACTAGCAGATCTGCTCATTCTGACGCTTTGGCCTAGATTTTGGTTTTCTTCTGTCTTCACTTTCAGGATTCTGACTACTCCACCCCAGACAACCTTGATCCTTTCACTTCCTGTTGAGAAGGTGAGTTTAGTTACATTTTTTCCCTAGTGTTCTCTCTAGGTATTCAGGCATAGATTGTATATTCAGATCCTTATGGACTAACTTCCTTTCTTTCTGCCTCTTCTCTGTAAGGTTACAAACTCATAGTTTGCACTCTGTATGCTTTTTTGTTACTCTGGCCTTCATTTTCGTAACATGACAAACCCTTTTATGGCCGAAGCACCATTGACACTAACACCCTCCATTCCTTCCTGATGGTTCTTTGAATTCTGTTGAAAGTACTCCGTTTTGTCCCTTCTTTTTTTTTAAACTAGAGGTAGTTATCCCAACAGGAACTCCTGTTCCCTAAACTTTCCCTTTCCCTTTTGCACAGATTAGTAAATCTCATCAGATTGAGATGGTGAGCTCCCATTGGCGGGATGAGACAATTTTCACTTACGTCAGGGATAAAACATGAGGGCTATGTTGGTACTAGTGTGTTGCTAGCTTCCTTTGGGTTCTAGCACAATAATTTTGTAAAAATAACTGCTGCATTGCATGTGTTCCTCTATGGGATATTGACTTCCTATTTAGTACATGTAAGTTGGAAAGATAAGCCTTGCTATAAGCTCTCAGAACATTTCTTGACATAGTCATAGTCTCTACAACAGGGAAATATGTCACAAAATGAATATAGTGCCCTGAAGCTCCCTCCAGGGCCATCACCCTCTGATAGCTCCTGTTATTTAATGTATTTCTCATGAGAGGCATCTTGGTTAATTTATAATAATGTGTCTCCTGAATTTAAGAGAAGAAAAAGAAACCAAAGTGAAATTACAACAAATGTTAGCTTTGGACACATCTTCCTTTAACAAATATTATTACATTTATAGGTGATCTCTCTATGGTTTTATGACAACTATGTAAAAGTAGTTTATTAAACCAGGACATTGTTTCTTGATTGACGATTAATGTGCAAGTCTTCAGGCCACTTTGGGAAAGCCATGCCTGGGTAAGTGGTTGTGGTGTGTATAATAAAGCAGACTAAACAAACTAGGAGGAATGAGCTAAAAGCAATGTTCTTTTGTGCTTTCTTCTTCATTTTGCCTTGGCTTTCCCCAAAGATGGACTCTAACCTATAAGCCAAATAAACCCTTTCTTCACTAAATTGCGTTTGTCATGGTGTTTATCACAGCAATAGAAAGTAAACTAAGACATCCCCACATCAGTTATTCCACTGTTGCACATGCAGGCATACTTAGAGGTTCAGATCATTACTTAAACTCACAGAAGTAACAGCTATGTCTTACTCTGGCTCAGCCCAGTGGTAGTGGCTCTTGCCTTCAATCCCAGCACTCACAAGGCAGAGACAGGTGAATCTTTGAGTTCTAGGCCAGTTTGGTCTAGAGAGCAAGTTCTAAGATAACCAGAACTACACAGAGATACCTTGTCTCAACAAAACAAAATTATTAAACAAAACAAAAAATAAGACTTGGTAGCTTTTTTCTTTTATCAGCCAGAAGAGCAATATCTATGGAACTGTGAAGGCTAGCATGGGGAGGATGCCTTAGTCAGGGTGCTCTAGAGGAACACAACAGAGAAAGTATATATTCATATGGGGGTTTATTTATTATTGTGGCTTACAGACTGTGCTCCTTTTAGTCCAACAATGGCTATCTACCAATGAAAAGTCTAAGAATCCAATAGATATTGATTCAGTCCATGGGCCTGGATATCTCTCAGCTGATCATCAGTAGACACTGGAATCCCAAATAAGTAGCCTCTAATGTCAGTGAAGGAATGAACTTGTTAGCAAGAGTAAAGTCAAGCAGGCAGTGCCAAGGCATCCATTTTCGATACATATGCTACTAAGAAGGTGTGGCCCAGGCTTAAGGTGGATCTTCCTACCTCAAAAGATCTACATTTAAGGGTGTGCCTTCCAATTTCAAATGATTCAATCAAATAAAATCCCTCACAGGTGTATCCATCAGTTTGGGTTTTGATTAATTCCAGATATAGATAAATTGACCCAGGAATAGCTATCAGAGGGTCTCTATTATGTTGCTCTGGCTGTTCTGGAACTTACTTTGTAGACTAGGGTGGTCTTAAACACACAGAGATCCACCTGCTTCTCCCTCCTGAGAGCTGGGATTCAAGGCATGTAGCATCATTCCTGGCTCCTCTTCCTGGCTCCTCTTTTTCTTTTAAATTAGATTACCAGATGAGTTTAAAAGACTGCTGTGTTTGCGTGCATTTGTGTGCTTGTGTATGAATATGTGTAATTTCTCAAGGAGTAAGCCTCCTGAATGGTCTGTGTGAAGATATAGCCTAGTTGTCTGAAATCTGTATGAACATCCAAATAAGAATATAAGCATTGTCTATGACCATACCACCCAAATGTGCCTTGTCTCATCTGATCTTGGAAGAATAGAAGCATTGTTTCTTTTGTATATATTTTAATAAATTTATCTTTCTTCTCATCAGTCTCAGGACGATTGCACATAAAAATATTTTATGCATCATCTATATCCAAACTGGTATTATAAATAATCTAGACATTAAAATAGAGTGGAAGATATGTGTAGGTCATATACAAATCCTCTGACATTTCCTACAAGAACCTTGAGCATCCATATATGTTGGAATTGGCAGGAGTCCTACAAACAATCTCCCATGAACTCTGAGGGACAACATTACGACATATCTGTCACGTACTAGGAACATGTTGATAGTGCTGACTTGCTGACACCACCTTTTCATCCCTCTGTAGCCTAGAAGAAGGACTTAGAAAATAAAACTAGAGGTCTCAGCTTGCACATATGATCAAATGTCTAGAACCATGTACCAAATATAAGCCATTTTGTCCTCTTGATATATGAAACATCCAATGGAAGTTTTAGAGACTTGTCAACCCAATTCAGTAAAAATAAATTAATCAGCACTAGAGGATCTGAATCAATAGCTATACTTGGTCTAAACAGGATGTTAATATAGAATGGCTAATCACTGACAAGATCACAATCCTTTTCTTTAGTACTTTGTAGGCTGCCCTGTTTCAGCTGTGAGCTGAATTCCCCCCCCTCCCCACTATTTTGTGTGTGGCTCTTTTGTATTCATAATAAACTTCTACAATTTTTCAATTTGATCTGATTTTGTATTTGACATGTGTTTATACATAGTTTTTCATTTTTGTCATTTTAATAGAGAACTTGGAGGTAGAGAAGATAAATGCCTATAGTCAATGTGCCTATGAAGTCAGCATATTTTATCTTTAATAAAAAAAAAATCTTAGTAAGTACTTTGTGATGAAAGTCTTGAAGTGGGGAAATATACAAAAACAGGACATATAAGCTTACAATTCAGAGTAAAGCACTGATGGGCTTTTATTTCTAGCCTTTCTATTCTTCTTTCCTTCACGTATGCAAAATAAATTTATTATCAGGCTTGTCTATCTTCCAAAAAATCAAGTTTAGTTTAATGAATTTATCATGTTAAATTCCTTTGGAAACATAACATTTGTATTTTTGAGAGTGAGAGAGCAATTAAGGAGGTGGAGATCTCACAGATATTCAAGGAGAAGAAAAAATTGATCAAAATATAGTGTATGAGAAATTAATGAAATTAATTATACTCTATATAGTATAACTACATAGTCTAAGTAGTTGATAATTATCAGAGTTTCATATCTCTTATGTATAACATGAGTTTTTAGAAGCTACTCACATTGTCTGATGGAAAAATTAAGTTAATTTCCAAAGAGGTTAATTTACATATTATTTTCCAGTTGTGTAAACACAAATTCTACTCTATTTTTAAAACACATTCTTTATTATAGTACTCATGTTACTCTATATATTTCTTGAGATTCTTCCCATCACTTGAAAATTTAGTATTAAACCAATATTTTCTCAGTCTCAGTTTCTTTTCACCTTCATAACCATGGAATTTCTAGATTATAAATCTTTATAGTACTGTGGCACTAGTTCTTTTTTTTTCTTTAGTTTTTATTGGTTCTTTGTGGACTTTACATTATGAACGCCAATCTCATCTACCTCCCCTTCCCCTTGTATCTGTTCTCCACCCTTGCAACCTCCTCACACACACAAAGAAAACCAAAGAAATAAACATCTCATCATGGAAGCTGTAGTGTATCACAGTATATCCCACATTATACCATTTTGTCCACACTTCTTTGCTTGCAAATAATTCATTGCAATGATACCTTTGTCTTTTCCTTTAACATAATTGTCTCTGTGTTCATTTATATTAAACTAGGATGTGACAATCTTCTCTTCCTTTTAAAGACTAAATAGCATTCTAACATATGTAATATCAGAATATGTATTTTGTAAACATTCACTTGCAGATCTTCACTATTGCACATAATGTTTTAATAAACCTGGTAATGATGATGTCTCCAAAATACTGTTTTTTTTTTTTTACTTCTCTTTTATATATATTCCCAAAATGAGACTGCTTAGTCACTAGATGCTTTTTCTGGGTCAAGAATTTCCATGCTATATTTTAAATTTTCTGTACTAATTTATATTTATACTAGCAATTTTCAAGTTCTTTTTCTCTACAGCAACTATAGCATGTTGGCTTCAATCTTTTCTAAATGATATATATTCTATAACTCATGAGATAATAATTTGTTGTGCATTTAAGTCATATTTCCTGATTATTAGTCCTATTTTTTCATATTTTCATACATAATAGCCTTTTATCTTATTTTGAAGTTTGTTTCTTCAAGTCCTGTAGAAAATTTTAAGTGAATAGTTTTGGTGTTTTTTTCCCTATAGAGCAGTTAGATGTCCATATGTGTTTTTACATTTTGATCCCTTATCACTATTAGGTTTATAAAAATATTTTTCCATTTTGGTAGGTTGGGTATTTACGTGATATTTTTTGTGCTTAAAATACATACTTTGAAAAAATCTTATTTTTTCTTTCTTTGATTTTTAGGAGACCGAGTTTCTCTCTGTAGCCCTGGGTGTCCTGGAACTCACGTTGCACACCAGGGTGACCTTGAACTCAGAGATCCACCTGTCTCAGCTTCCCAAGTGCTGGGATTAAAGGTACGTGACACAATGCCCAGAGAAATTTCATTTTCCCCCAGTGGCCAGATTTGTTTTCCTGCAGGCTTTGAACTGGTTGGTATCTGGAGTAGGAAATTTGTATCCACAATGTCTACTCTTAGATAGGCTTAGGAGTATAGTCCCTGGGAAGGTGTAGCTTGATGGTAGCCCTGAAGGCTGTAGGGTTTGGGTCTTGCTTCTACAAGAATAGCTGTGGATTCTGGGCTTGTGGAACTTGTCTTGGAGCCTCAATCCACAAGGTCTAGCCTGACAATAGAGTCTATTTAAGTGGGTCCTGGTCCTTGGGTCAGCTGATGCTGTGGCCATAGGGACCTACCTTGAGATTAGGACTTTCTTGGTACTAGGACCAGGATGGAGTCTGAAGTCTAGATCCAAGATATTCTTGTGTTGGCCCAGATGTTCAGTGTTAGGGTTTTAAGGGCTAGTATGGGACTCAAACACAGGAGATAAGGTACAAGATATAGGACTGTCTGGCCTTATCCACTGCTGGGATCTACTGGGAAAGGCATAGACCCTGGGTCAGTTAGAGTACTCCAGGAATTTGAGTCTCCTAGAATTTGTGGCTTTCCTGATACTGAGACTGGTCAGAATCTCATTTCCCGTGATGGTGATCAGAGTTTGGTTCTGTTGGTGCTGATATGGTACCAGGGCCAATTAGATATTTGGGATTCTTGGGTTACTTTGAATTTACTGTGGTCCTATAGACTCAGCCTGAGAGGTAGATATAAAACCTGAGCCTACAAGATTCTGCCTAGTGTCATAGGTTTAGAGATACAATGTTTCTGTAGGCACCAGCCTAAATGCTTGGTATTAGAGTGCTTGTTTTGCTTACCAGCTTTCTCATGTAGCCATAGAATCAAGTCTACTATTGGAAGGAGTTTAGAATAGTCATTCTCAACATGTGGATGGTGACTTCTTCAGGGGTTGAAGGACCCTTTCACAAGAGTTGCATATTAGATATTTATACTATGATTCATAACAGTAAGAAAATGTATAGTGGTGAAGTGGCAACAAAAATAACTGTATAGTAAGAGGTCACCATAACATGAGGAATTATATGAAAAGATTTGCAGTATTAAGAAGGTTGAGAATAACTGGTCTAGAGTATGAGGTAGCGGATGGTGGTCTGATGATAGCTAGATAGTGTGGAGACAAAGTCAGTCATGCCTTGAGTCTGAGGCCAGGAGTCTGTCCTGCACTGGTTTTAATTTGGACAGGAATAATTTTGGATGTGAATCAATGTTCCATACTGAATTCCCTTTCTTTTTCTTATAGGAATGGTATCTTTCCTGTGTGGTACTGTCTGGCATTGGAGGAGGAGGAATTATTAAAAATGTCTTTAGCCCTAGGCTGGAGAGATGGCTTAGTAGTTAGGATCACTGACTGTGCGTCCAGAGGTCCTGAGTTCAATTCCCAGCAACCTCATGGTGGCTCACAACCATCTATAATGTGATCTGGTGCCCTCTTCTGGCCTGTGGATGTACATGCAGGAAGAGCACTCACATACATAATAATAAATAAATCTGTTTTTTAAAATGTCCTTACCCTCTTTCAGTAAGTTTTCTTCATTTGTGTGTGTGTGTCACATACAAGAACCATTATCTCTCACTTGCTTCATTATTTAAATTGTGTTTCTGCACAGGAATGAGATTTAGAGATGTATTCCACTACTATTTTCTCCTATAGCTTCATTGTTTCATGCACTCTTCATAACCTGAAATCACCATTTAGTGAATATTGATGAAATAAATGAACATTCATACTTATAAGCATAACCGTGCATGCATCATGACTACTTTTGAAACAAAATATTTCCTTAATTCCTAATAGTTGTATGAACTTTGCTTTTATTTCTACTTTCATAAACATTTTAAATAAATGAACTGATATAAAATCACAATAGGGACAAAAGCAACAAATGAAGTGTCACTTTACCTAAGAGTCCTTTCAATATAATATATTCTAAAGAGAACTTCCCAACTTAATTTCTACAGGATTTTCATGGTTTGTAATAGGTTACCTAATATAATTGCTACATGAGCACATGATTAGTCTGTAGGGTATACCATAAGATTTTAAGGTCCCACAGTAAGACTTTATCAGTTCTTCAATTTTTTAACTTGTAGAAAAATTATTTGTTGTAGTCTCAATAGGTGATTGGTTCATTGCCCGTTTACTATATTTAATCATTTAATTATGATTATCAAAAAATTCTCTGTTTCTACATCTGTCTAATAAGGGGCTGAGCTAAATTACTTCTAGTGCGTTTCTAGTTTCCTAAGGTTCTATAAACAATGTACCTTCTTTTCTTAAACACTTGTATTTCAGCTGTAATAAGTTAGAAACATTGCTACTTAATTCCTAACAAAGGACATTTTCTTAAATTGGTTAAAAATTAGCAACTGTCTGAGATGTCAAGCTGAGTGTAATAATGAGCCAAGTTAAAAATAATTTAATGAATTCATGCATCCTTTTAACACATATAATTTAGAATGGGCTAAAAATGACTTATATGGAAATGGACTATGCTAAAAATCTACCATATAGCTTCTAATACCTTTACCTTGTTAGATTATAAATATAATTAATTATGTTATACTCACTAAAAACCTTTAGTTTTTATAATATCGTATCCCAATCCTGGTTTACCCTCATTGTTTTATAACTTCAGTCAATCAATCTGTTTACAATAGGTTTTCATACATAAGTATATATCTAGTATATCATAATATATATGATATAGATAGATACATGATAGATAGATAGATAGGTTAGGACACAGAGGAAACCTTGAGTGAGCAAAATTCTAATTGATGATATGGGAACAGCAATAGCAAAAATTAAAACCTCGAAAGCTGTTTTTCAATGTGAACTAGGATAGAAGCTGTTAAAACCACTTTCTTCTGGTCAGAGTATGAATATTTATGGAGGATTGATCAGTATGTACAAAAACTAGGAATTGTAGCTTCCTCCTTCTATCACATATTACAGCCAGAGACTGCTCCCATGCACAGACTGTCTACTTAGGCTAGCTTACCAGCCTCCCTGTATTATACCTAATAAACATGCCAAGGTTCCAGGTTGTTAGCAGGAGTAGGTACTCTCCATCAGCGCACACGCCTTGCCCGACTCCAGCTCTCCTATACATGTGTCTGTCCTTTGTTCATTCCCTCACTGCCCCTAGTTCAGGTTCTAGGACCCAAGTCTTGTGAGTTGCAACAATATACATCCTCTTAGAGAAATTATAGAACTTTGTTTCATCCTTAAAATAATCACAACAGCGACTCCCCATATTATATAACAGCTCCATTTTATAGAATTAGAAACTGAGACAGAAATACTGACCTGACTATAACTGGTAGAGGAGACACTGCCCTGATGCTGGTCTAATCTAACATTAAATTTCATCTTTAAAACAATCTTTCATTTGTTTCAGTAGCATAGAGGATATGAACCATCATTAAGGCATTTTGAACAATGTGTGTGATTGTAGATTCTCCTCCCTCATTTACAACCTACACTGTATCCATTTTCTTTTGTAACATCCTCCCAATTTCTTTTCTTATTTCATGCCACCCAACACCATCCTCTGTACTTCCTTGGCATTCATTCATACCTTTCTAGGTTTTAGGCTTTTCTATATTTACATACATTTACATATATGTATGTGTACTATACAGTTTAGGATCCCCATGAGAGAGTACATATGTTTGTCACAGCTCTGAGTTTAAGATATTTTGCTTAATATTATACTTCCCAAATTTACCACATTCGCCGTTCACTTTCACATTTTACTTTTGTTCAACATAAACACAATCTATTACCAGTCTGAACATTTAAATAGTAAATCAGGTGTTTTTTTTTTTTTTTTTTTAAGAAATTTATGTGTCCTTGTTGGAACATAGTCCAAGAATGGAGTCATGCGAAAAAACTCTAAGAAAACAAGATAATTTAAATTTTTTAGTTTCTTTTTAGCTATTATATCTCTATTGTGTTTATGTACCAAATTTATATTAGTCATTTGTCTGTTAATGGACATTTAGGTTGTTTCTATTTACTTATTATCATTAATAGATCAATAATAAATATAGGTGGACTTGGATATAGAATATTTTGGGTACCTATCCAAGAATGATATACCTAAGTAATATAATATTTCTATTTTTAAGTTTGTCGAAAACATCCACATTGATTTTGCATTTCTCTTATGACTAGAGCTATTGATTATTTTAAAAATTATTGACCTTTTCTGTTTCTCCTTTTGAGAACTGTCTATACATTTCATTAGTCCATTGGTTTACTGGCAGTTTAGATATTTGGGTTTTACTTTTTAAAATTTATTAGAAAAAACAATATAGTGTCTTTCTGTCTGAAGTATAATTGGGAAATAGTTCCTCCGATCTCATAGGGTTTTCGCTATATTGATAGTTTATTTTGCTGTGCACAATTTTAAAAAGTTTACATAATCTCTTTCATGATTCTTGAGGGTCATTCATTTGTTACTGATTTTGCTTCAAAAATTCTTCCATAAATCTAGATCTTTAAGTGCATTCAAGATCCATTTCTGTTTTCTTCTAGCAGTTTCAGCATTTCAGGTTTTAAAATAAGGTTTTATTTTATCAATCAACTTTGAGTTGATTTTTCTATAGGGTGAATGAAATGGACCTATTTTCATTCTTCAGCTGCATATGCAGCTTTGGGAGGATCCTTTGCTGAATAGGCCGTCTTATTTCCACTATGTGTTTTTGACAGGTTTATCAAGACCTAGACTTTCTCTTTGTAGTTCTGGATATCCTGGAATGCACTCTGCAGACCAAGCTTCCCTCTAACTCAGTGATCCATCTGCCTCTGCCTCCCCAATGCTAAGATGAAAGGCATGTGCCAACATGCCATAGGTAGCTGTATCTTTGTTATTCCATTTGTAGGTCTGCTATTCTGTTGGTCTGCTTATCTGTTTTTCTGCCAGTAGCTTTGTAATTTGAAGTTAGGTTTTGTGAAATCCAACTATGTTCTTTTTCATTGAAATAGCTTTGCTTATTTGTGATCTTCTGTGGTTCAATATGTATTCTGGAATATTTTTTCTAGTTCTGTGGACTCTAGAGGTGGAAGATCAGTCCCTATTGTTGAGTACATCACATCCTTTGGGCACAGGACTCATGATCTGAGCTGGAACTGACATGAAAGCCTTCTTCCTGAGGACTAGTTTTCATTGTACCAGAAGGTACCATGCAACATATCAAAAGAAGGAAACAAACAATAGTCCTACTCAGCTACAATGCCTGTAAGCAATTAAAAAAACATTGCACAATAACCCTAAGCATACCTTGGTGATAACTAGCCACCAAGTTCTCTAGTTGGTCTTTAGGAACAGTCTACAAGAAAGAAATCATGTCTGGTACATTTCAGTTTCAGTAGGTACTTTTCTAGCCATCTCCGTGGGGCTAGGAAAGGATCTTGTAGGTGAACCCCTTTTGTTAAATTATAATCCCTAAATGCATTCTAAGTAGTCATCCTTAGGACCTCAGATAACTGTAGTTCTCACTTCTCTTTGTAACAGAAACCATTGCAGAAAACCACAGCTGATGAAAATAAAGAGAGCAATCGATTATTTGATGACCAGCTCTAATTGATAAATCTACAACACAATTCTACACTTAGGATTCAGGAACTACAGAGGTGGAAATCAAGGAATCAGGAGGGTGTGGAAAGATTATAGAACCAGAGGCATATGCTGCTTGCAGTGAGATTGCATCTCCCAGAAATGTCACTGAAACTACACCTGTTAACTCTCATTGACATAACTACCTAAGAAGATCTGAACAAAGACAATACCAATAGACATGCTATCATGGAAGACAGAAATTTCAATGGCCTCAATTCTAGACAAAGAATTACAGGCAATTCATGAATGCTGAGATAAAAAGAAATAGCCTTTCACAGGGAAGCACCCCAGTGGGTTAGCCAATACCAAGTGCTCAGTTCTGAATGCATGTTTGTACAACATTATATGGCGTAAGCAGATTGCATTTATTTATTTAGGAACACACACACACACACAAACACAGACACACGCACACACAACCCAAAAAACAATTAAAAATAGGCACAGAAAGACAGGTATTATGTAATCTCAATGTTTGTAATCTAAAATCTTTGACCCCCATGGGAACAGACAATAGAAGGATGTTAATGAGAGTCAGAAGATTTTGTCCAAGAGTTCACAATTTTAGGTGTGAGGAGATGGTTCAGCCATTAAATTACTTGCCATATAAGCAAGAAGACTGGAGTTCAGTTCACTGGATCTCATATAAATTTCAGGTGTTCATAGAATCATATAGTATGTATATTTGCAGAATCCAAACATGGAAACTGGGAATTCCTGAAGCCAACTGGCTAGCAAGATCAACCTATTACTATATATGATTTCTAAGTTCGATTGAAAGACTCTGTTTCTATAAGTGAAATGGAAGAGTCATCCAAGAAGAGCTCTCAGGTCAATGTCAGGACTCCACTGATGTGAACACATCTGGACATGTACCTACACATTCTTGTCCATGTGCGTGTGTGCACGCGTGCACACGCACACATGCACACACGCACACACACACAGTAGAGGTATATACATTGCAAAGAAAAAGCATAGACAGAATATAGAGTTTTGACTAAGTAGAAGAAATAAAGGGATCTTTCATATTTTAGTGACTAAACTTAATTGTAATATAGTACATTAAAATTTCCTAAAAGAATAGATTTCAAATGTTCTCACCACAATGAGCTAAGCATGTACTTAATATAATTAAATTGGTTCAATTTAGTCTTCCTACAGTATACACACATTGCAAAAACACTGTAAAATACTTCAGAATTGCATTTTGTAAAATTTTTATTAGTGTATATTTATTGTTCAAAATGGTTGGTTTCATTCTTACATTTTTATTCAAGTACATGATGTTCTTTGAGCATAAGCACTCCCATGACTGCCTGATCTCATGTTACTGACAGTCTGCCAAAGTAGAAAACCAGCACACAATTACACAAATAGCCATTATATATTTCAGACTTTAATTTCTCTGTATAAAAAAGTAGGCTATGGTATTACAGAATATCTAGAATAAGAGGAAGCTGCTTGTAGGTTGATATGCTCTACTTAAGGACAACCTGGTTCAACAATATAGAATTTTGGAGTAAAGGACTCTTTTTATGGAGGAAACAATTGAATTTCTTTACTTATCCTCAGCAAAATAAAGACAAGAAATTTATTGGTGATGCCGGATTTTGTCTGTCTAGTTACAGGCTTAGGGAAATCATTTGGTCACATAAGGTAGCCAATGAACTTACCACTTTAACAATAGCACTGCCAAACTTTAAAGAATAGAGGTGGTGGAAACATGACATGCAACATAGGCAGGGTAGAGCTGAGTTAAGGAAAACAAAGGACCGCCAAAAGGGAAGAATCAATCTCACCAGCACAACAGCTTCTCATCATGTAATTACCTCTTGTATCCTAGCAACATCTTGTCTGCATTTATCTCTGAAAAAAATTCCCAAGCCAACAACATCCTTTTCCACACTCCCCTGGAAGGCTACACACTCCAGAGTATACTGAACTTGATGGGTTATAATGTTTTTAAAAGTGGACACAAACTTGGATGGATAGGGAAGGGCCAATAGACCTGGGAAATGTGAGGGCAAGGGGTGAATAGGATTAAAAATGTATGGAATTTCCAAAACACTAATACAAATGAGATACATCAAAAGTATAATAAAATGAGTGCAGCTTACATTTGTCAAACCAGAGATGATCATTAAAAATTGCCACCTCCTAGATATATAAAATATCTTCAATTGAGCTAAACAATTATAATTCATGACAAATATAGATAAGATGGTAATTAACAGGTGCTGATAATTATGACATTTTGTACACAATCTTGCCTTATAATCTTGTCAAAAGATTCACTTCCACTGTCTTTTTAAACCAGTGCTTGAAAATAACCAGTTAAGACAATTTCTGTTATTTATATGGCAAACTTTCACACCGAGGCTAATATTTATGCTGTCTGGAGTGGTGCTCAGTGGGGAAACCCTCTGTCTTTTAGGACTAATGTTCTTGTCTTTTAGCTGGCAGTCATGCTATTTATTACGTTTATAAAGATAGTGATTAATTAATAGGAAAGCGTTAGAGAACAGAGCTCCTCATGTGGACTGGAGGAGCTGGCTGACAGCATGCTGCCTACAGTGAAGACTTGACAGTGAAATCTACCTTGTTTGAGGAAAAGCTCTCCCAGCCTCATCAGATCTATGTAGGGAAAATCAATTAGTACAGACTGGAATTGTGGGTCTTGTGGCTTATTAGATAAATTGTTTTAGGGAAAGAATTGCAAATGAGCAGGAGACCAAAGATGAGAGTTCGAGCATCCTTCTCTCTAAGGATAGAGTGAAAATGAATCTAGATAATGTGACACCTTTCTTTCCTCATTAGCTTGGCTGCCTAAAAGGATGGGGACCAATGTGTAATTTTCACACCCAGATAATAATAATAATAAGATTCAGCTAAAGCCTGTTCGGAACAAAGGAGAGAGAAAAAGAGCACAGTCTATTAATCCAATGCAAGGCCAGGATTTTTTTTAAAGGAAGAAACTGCAATAGTTAATGCTAATAAAGAAAAAGTTTCTAATGATTTTGTGTGGTCTTCTCTCAGGTCACATATACCTTGAAAGCTTGATGAAGAAATGTCCCTATCTACATTATAGCTTCAAGTGTTACTGGTATTATGAACGGTTCTTTTCTACCTATTACCATGAGAAATATTGACAAATTGTAAGTATAGACAACATCCCCAATTGAGAGATCTACTATAGGACATGAACATCTCAAACATGTCTAAGAAGTATGGATGGACTCTTTTGCAAAAATAGAAAAAACACAAGACGCTAAGAAGAAGAAAGTTTTAAGTTTAACTCTATTATTTTGCAGATGAAGAAACTGAGGTCAAGCATTCTTTCTTGAAGGCCTTTATTTATTCCTAGTTTAATTTTTTCCTTTTAAGCCATGCTACTATTTCCTTGCTGGTGAGATTGCTATATGAACAAATTAGAGGCAGTTCTTCAGTCTTTTGATCATTTAGTGAGATGAGTTTGTCAAGTTTAGAAAATAGACATGTTTAGTATTTTTTTTCTTTTTATTTATTTTTTTAATTAATTTATTCTTGTTACATCTCTATGGTTATCCCATCCCTTGTATCCTCCCATTCTCCCCTCCCTCCCATTTTCCCCTTATTCCCCTCCCCTATGACTGTTCCTCAGAGGGATTATCTCCCTCTGTATATGCTCATAGGGTATCAAGTCTCTTCTCAGTGACCTGCTGTCCTTCCTCTGAGTGCCACTAGGTCTCCCCCGCCAGGGGAAAAAAAAGTACCATTTATTGCACGAGTATGCTTAAACTAAAATTATTCATTACCTGAAATTCAAATTTACGGAGGATTCCTATAATTTTCCCTGCACTGCTATATTTAACCTTTATCTTTTGTTTTTCTTTTTGGTGTATAGTGTGTGTGTGTGTGTGTGTGTGTGTGTGTGTGTGTGTGTGTGTTGTACATACACGTATTTTTTATGTGTGTACCCAGCCATTCTCATAGAGTCCAGAGGAGGACTATGAATGTCCTCTTTCACCAAGTCTTTTCCTGAATCTGGAGCTAGTCTGCATGCTGGAAAGCCCCAATAATCCCCCTGTCTCTGCCGGTCACTGTGCTGGAGATTGAGGCAAGCATGTAGCACAATTGGCTTTTAGATGGATACTGAGGAGCTGAAAAGAAAGTTCTTTAATTCACAGAGTCATCTCCTCAGTTCTTTTCATATCTATTATAATGCCAAATATTTGATTTTGCCCATGTGAAGAAAAAATGTGATATTGGATAAAATGCTTTTCTGTATGGTCTGAACTCTTTGAGGCTTGAGAGGATCACTGGATTTGCCTGGCTCTTTCTGCTTTCTGGAGACATCCTTGAGCAGGTTACTGCTTCAGATATTTACCAAAGTCTCTTCCATATGAGAACATTTGTTTGGACTTCCTTTCCTACCAGGTGTATCTTGAACTTTATAATAACCAAGGACACAGTAAGAGAGATTTCTGAGTTGAAGACTGATGTATAAATGATGCTTTATTTCCGGAAGAATCTTGCCGAAGATTCACTAAGGCTAGCCTGGGAATACATGATAAATCAATGACTGTTTGTATGCTAGTGAATCAGTACCAGAGAAGAGAAGGAACCTAGGAAGTTTAGTCTAGTGTTTGGCAAACAATACTGAGCCATGCCAACATGGCAGAGATCAAATAAAACATGAGTCCTTAAATTTCACTCTGGAAGGACTGAATCGAGAAGGTATTAGATTGATTCATGGGTCCTGATGATCCTTGTGCACATACTGAAGAAGCTATGCGTTTAAAAGATGCTGCCTTGTGGTATGGTAAGGCAACTAGCATGTCTAATATCATCCTCTTTCTCTTCTTTTATTTGACCGTGATTCAGTCCCCTTCAGTATGTGCTGTCCACTTCCTCATTCATTGCACAAATGTGAAAAGTACATTTGAAATCTCTTATTTTGTCAGTGAAAACCTAAACTCAAAATTATGAAGTCACTTCCATTTTATTTCCTTCAAAATAACCTTGCTAAGTGGCTGGGATTTTTAAACTTTTATATTATAATTTATTCACATTACATGCCAATTGTAATCCCCTTGCTCTTATCTTTCTGTTCCCACCCTCTCTCCCTTTTCTTCCCTATTCCCCTCCCTTAGACCTCTTGACAGGTGGGGTCCTCTTCTCACACCATCTGATCACAGCCTATCAGGTCTCATTGAGGTAGCCTGCATCTCCTTTCTTTGTGTTCCCACAGGGCTTCTCTGCTAAGGGGCAGTGATAAAATAGCGGGCACCAGTGTTCTTGTCAGAGGCAATTCCCCACTCTCCCTCCCCTTCTCCATGTGGAGAATGAGCTGCCCATTGGCTACAGCTGACTAGGGGATCTAGGGTCTCTGCTTGCAATGCCCTTGGTTGGTGCATCAATTTGAGCAGGCACCCCTGGATCCAGATCTGCCAGCCTTGATGATCTCCTTGTAGAGCTCCTGACAACACCCCATCCTAGTCCTTCCATCCCCCAACTCTTAGGCCAGAGTCTGGCTGTGAGTCCAAGTATCTGTCCTGATCCCCCACTGGGTGTTGTCTCAAGTGACAGTACATGCTGGCACAGATGTGGAGAAAGAGGTTCCCTCCATTGCTGGTGGGAGTGCAAACTTGTACAACTACTTTGGGAATCAGTCTGGCACATTCTCAGAAAATTGGGAATAGTGCTACCTCAAGACTCAGCTATTCCACTCCTTGGAATATACCAGAAAGATGCTTCACCATAAAACAAGGACATTTGCTCAACTATGTTCATGGCATCTTTATTCATAATAGCCAGAATCTGGACACAACTTAGATGTCCCTCAACTGAAGAATGGATAAAGAGACTGTGGTACATTTAAACAATGGAGTACTACTCAGCTATTAAAAACAAGAAAATCTTAAACTATGTAGGCAAATGGATGAAGCTGGAAATGATCTTCTGAAGTGAGGTCACCCAGACTCAGGAGACACACATGGTATATGCTCATTTAGAAGTGGATATTGTCCAAACAGAGACGTCCTCTGAGACATTCCACCTAGTAGGGGATAGGGAGAGATACTGGGACATGCAGCTAGACTCTGGGTGATCAGCTGTGAGTTGTATGCAAGAACTGGGGGAAGGAAAGATATGGAGGAGGAGTGAGAGTTGTCCAGAGCTGCACAAGGAGACTTCCAAGGCTGGAGGATCTGCACCCAGAGGGGCCTGCACAAACTGAGGCACCAATCAAGGACATTGCAGGTAGAGGACCTTGATAAGATGTAGCCAATGGACAGCTCATTCTCCACATGGTGAGTAGGTGCACAGGGGACTTCCTCTGAGAAGAATTCAGGCACCTTTGATTTTATCACTGTCCCTTAGGGGAGGGGTTCTGTCAAACACAGAGCAAGGAGATGCAAGCTATCCAGATGAGACCTGATTGGCTATGATCAGACAATGGGGGAGGAGGATCCCACCTGTCATAGGTCATGGGGAGAGGAATAAAATGGAAAAGGGAGGGAGGTTATGAACAGTAAGATAAGAGCAGGGCGTAGGGGACCTGATTACAACCGAGATGTAATGTGAATAAATTACAGTAATAATAAAAAAATTGTTTTAAAGACAATAAATGTGATGGTCAGTACCAGGCATGATCCTGTACATATCTGTAATCCCAGCACCCAGGAGGTAGACGCAGAAATGTCAGGAGCTCAAAGACAGGCAGAGCTGTATCACAGAAGCCTGCCTTACACAACCAAAGAAAGAAGACAGTGGTCTCAAGCAGGAGTGGTGGTGCACTTTTATTATCCCAGAAATCACATGGCTGAGGCTGGGCGATTGGTTCAGCTCAGGAACTGAGATTAGCCTGGAAAACACAGTAAGACCCTCAGGATGTTCTCTGTCTCTCCCTCCCCCTCCCTCTCTCCCCCTCCCTCCCTCCCTCCCTCTCTCTCTCTCTCTCTCTCTCTCTCTCTCTCTCTCTCTCTGATTTGTGGGTAAGCAGAGTGTGGCATGGAGTTATAGCATGACTTCTCAGAATTTGTTTCAAATAACAGAGAATGACAACTTTATATATATATTGATATATATTGATATATATTGATTTATTTACATGTGCTTGCAGTGCATTGACTTTTTAAAAATAAGGTTGCAAAAAAAAAGTTCTCAAAAATCTGAACTTGACCTGATATTTAACAATTTAAACACCACTAAAGTTGTATCGAGAAAAACCAGACCTTGAAAAGAATCATGTCTGCCATTACAAAAAAAAAGGGACATCCTTATGAAAAATAATAACCCGATGCAGCACAGACAATGCAGATAGTTCTAGAGTATCTGGTCAATGGGGAAATAGGAAGCACGCTTAAGGTTTTCAGATCTAATCATTGTTCTCTTCTTGTGGCTAAAATTTCATTTTCATTTTTCCTGGTTGGATGACCAAACCGGCTGATGGTAGAGATGGTCAGCCTGCATTTAGTCAGCCCCGCCCTGCTCAGCCTGGGGATCCTGCGCATTCTCAGCTGGTGAATCTGCTGCCTTTGTCTCTTTGCCATCTTGTGGTTTAGGGATCCCCGAGTGTCTGTATTTGTACATGAAGTTGCAGCCACGCCGACCTTGAGGTGGCTGCTGACCTTGGGTCCCAGAGGCTCCTTGATGTTCCCTGTCCTCTTCCTTGTGGTCCTCGCTAGGTTGTCTTTGGTGAGGAGGGCCCCTGCGGGATCTTGGTCTGAAGCCCTGATACATATTCGGTCTCACCGGTCTGCCTTGCTCTCATGCACCCTGCTTGTCAGCACCTTCCATCGCTTTTCCTTGCCCAGGGCTGCTGGAATACTGTGGTCGACGCCCACAGTGTCTCCTCATAGTGAAAGGTGCGAACCCTCGCTGAGGAAATGACCAGCGCTGTGGGGCCTGGTCTTCAGTAGAGCTTTCCGCTCCCTCACTCTTTTCCTCACTCTGGCTGTTCTGGCAGTTTTGTTGTCCATGGCCTGGAGGACCCCTCTGATCTGCACAGCGTGTGTTCCGGTCTGCCGCGTATTTACTGCCTTGAACAGCGATTCCACCAGGGCCTGTAACATTTGCTGCCTCCGCGCCCTTTTCTCCTTCAACAATATCAAACTCCACGGTCTCTCCATCTCCTACACCGTGAAAGGACTTCCTGGGGTTGTTCTTCTTTATGGCCATATGGCGCACAAATACATCTTCCGTGGTGTCATTCCTTGTGATGAAACCTTATCCGTCCCTTAGATTGAACCATTTTACTGTTCCCAAAACCTTGGTCTGGATGACTTTCTTCTTGTCCTGGCGGGCGTGCACCTCTGATGTGGCGTCCCCTGGGCCTCCACTGTCTGTGCCGCTCCCCTGGGAGCTGGGCTTGGTGGCTGCTGCACTGAGGGCGGCAGGCAGCGGCTGCTGTGTCTTGGCCTTTCTTCTCATGGTGGTGGCAACTGTAGCCTGCAGTTAAGGCCAAGGCTCCTCCTGGACGTGATGTTGACCAGGCCGCCTGAGACCGTGGGGCCCTCAGGGCTCTCTGTGGCTCGCTCTTGGCTTCCACTACCAATTGAACTAACTCGATAATGGCAAATTGATGTCGCAACTCTGACTCTCACAGAAGGAAATGAAGGTAAGATAAGAAGAGTCTCATAAATATAGACATGAAGATCCTGGATACGGATGAAAGTTCTAAATAGAATTCAGATGAAGTTCTAGAGTAATTTCCATTCATGTCGTGAACAAGGTGAGGGTGCCTGCTGTCCTTGCTATTAATACTATTAGGGGTCTCCTTTGCCAGGCTGTGGTGGTGCACACCTTTAATTCTACCTCTTGGGAGGGAAGAAATCATACCATCATGCCCTATTTGTAGAAAATATGGTTGTGCATCTAGGATATCTAAGATAATTAGAGGATAAAGATTGACTGACTGACAAATGAATTAGGTCCTGCTTTTCCAGAGGCCCTGAGTTCAATTCCCAGCACCTACACGGCAACTCAAAACTGTCTGTAACTTTATGATCTGACACCCTCACACAGACATACATGCAGACACCATGCACATAAATAAAAATAAGTAATTTTTTAAAAAGCTCAGAACCAGGCATGATGATGGTACATGCCTTTAATCCCAGCACTTGGGAGGCAAAGGCAGGCAGATCTCTATAAGTTAGAGGCCAGCCTCATCTACAAAATGAGTCCAGAACAGCCAGGGCTAGTACATAGAGAAACTCTATCGAGAAAAACCAAATGTAAATAAATAAACAAATAAATATTAAAAAGCTCAGATTTTAGTAAAAATAAGGACAATGTGTGAGTGTGTGTGTGTGTGTATGTGTGTGTAGTTAGAGCCTAGTAAACTTCCTAGTAATGCAATAGATACTTACTCAATAAATATCAACTGAATGAATGAACGAAACATTTACTGATTGTTGACCAATGCTACTGCAACAGTGCCCTCTCCCTCCCTGTGGTACACACTGTGATGTGCTTCTCTGCTCTCCAAACTCATGGCCTCTGCCTACAACAGACAGATGCTGAGCTATCTGTGTGCTAGAGAAAGAAGCAGCAGATTGAGAGTAGAGTTTGAAGTTTCCTAGCATGGAGGTGTACTAAAAACTGAATCGATGTCAATACTAACTACCTTGATTTGATCTTTACATATCTGGGAACATATATCGAAGTACAGCCATCCTCCATAAGTAAGAGTAACTATTATATGACAAACAACACACTTCAAAGAATAAATGGAAGAATGATTCAGGCTTCCCAATCTTGCCCCTGCCCCCCCCCCCCGCAGAGAGCTCATGGTCTCTCCAGGAAGAGGAGATGGAAGTTGTGGGTCTGATGTTCTGATACCTTGGGCATTAACAGCCATCGTCACATGACTTGCATGCCCCCTGTGCACTCCTGCATCCCTGTGAGACACTCATAACTCCTTGGTTTCCAGGATTTGATAACAGCAGCTGAATAGGCCTGTTTTGTAATACGAGTGGTTTTACTCCTATTTAAGAGAGAGAGAGAGAGAGAGAGAGAGAGAGCGAGAGAGAGAGAGAGAGAGACAGACAGACAGACAGACAGACAGACAGACACAGAGACAGAGATACAGAGAAAGACAGAGCGTCAGAGAAAAGAGGTGGGAACTCAAGAAGTCTAGGCTGGAGTATCTGTGTATTCACACAATCTCATTGTCCCAGCCTCTGTTCTTATGGCTGTCCTGGACATCTCTTTGTAGGCCAGGTTGTCAACAAAGTCACAGATCCACCTGCCACTGACTCCCAAGTGCTGTGATAACAGACTAGTGCCTGCAATCTGGACCTAAAATGCTCCAATGACAGGATTTATAGAAACTTACTGAAACCTGACGGGGTGTGTAGCATAGTGGTACAGGGCGTGAGAGTATAGCCTAAAGTGTTCTGAGGTTGGTCTTCAACTCACTATGTAGCCCAGGATGATTTTTGAATGTCTTATTCCCCCTGCTTTCACCTCTAGAGGGCTGGGATTACAGGGATGTGCCATTATGGCTGGCTCTATACAGTGCTGGGGATAAAATCAGGGCTTTGGGCCACTTAGGCAAGCACTCTACCAATTGAATGAAATCCCCAAGCCACTAAAATGGTGGCCTATTGACATGAAAGAGCAGTTAACAAAATAGTATGAAGAATGATATTATTTAAAACCTGGTATATTTTTATGTGTATGCATGTAAAGGGAGAGGAGGGAAAAGACATAGGGAGCGACATGGATACATATTAAGACAATAAATGTGCTGGTGGATCCAAGATGATGATCAGAACACAAACCTTGTTTGAACAGTGGGATAGAAGTGACTGTACAGTCACCTAAGGACAGATCTGAAAAATACAGAACACCAGTGCTGTTGATCCCCAGGTGAGATGGGGTGCAAACTGTGCAGAGCATGGGCGGGTCTGGACTCAAGCTACCCAGAGAATCCATAGAAAATTCCTTGTGTCCATGCAGGATAAGTCAACGCACTCCAGGGTGTAGCCACAGCAGGCCTTGTGAGAGTGTAATTTCTGACCTCTGGGGCCCAGATGGTGCTGTGTGCTGTGGAAACTCCAGCATCTGCCATTGTTGGCCCGCTGGAGACCACACAGCCTAGAAAACAAGTTGATCTGACCTCAGATCCCCAGGCCAACCCACTGAAGCTTCCATGATCTCAGCAGGCATGGATGCACCCCAGGGACTTGAAGCAGCACTCCTGGCCTGAGTGCAATCTCTGACCTCCTGGGCTCAGAGGGAACTGTGTGCTACAGAAAGGCCAGCATCTGTGCCTGCTGTCTCACGGAGACTGCACAGCCTAGCAAACAAGCTGATCTGACCTCAGATCCCCAGACTAATTCATAGAAATTTCTCTGGTCCAGCCAGGCAGTAGCACACACTAGGGACTGGTGACAGCATGCTTAGCCTTAGTGCAATCTCTGACCTCATGTAGTCAGAGGGAACTGTGGTCTCCTAATGCACTAGGATCACACATTGCCCTCTGACTGCTAGAGGCAAGCTGGCCCAGAGCAGCTCTGAGCTCTGATCCCTTTCCACCTGCTCCCCAGCTTATCTGGTACACAATCAGGGAGCCAATAGAGATAGTGAACTAAACAGATGCACCTGACCTCCCTGGGTCATAAACAGCGAGCAAAGAGACAATCATCTCTGCAGAAGTAAGTAGGGTGTGGGACCGAATCCCAATTGTCTATACCTACCACCAAACTCTCTGACCATCACAGACCACCAAACTAGCTAATACCAGATATATCACCATGAAGTCAGTGTTAGAACACAAGTAACAACTACCAGGACCATTTGATACCACCAGAAACCAACAGTCCGACCACCACAACAAACGCTGGAGGTACTATCACATTCGATGCACGGGAGAAAGGATTCAAATCTAAGGTTATGAAAATGATAGAGGCCTTAAAGGAGGAAAATAAATCTCTCAAACTAGAACAGGAAAGAGATGAAAGAATTGAACATATCGCTTAAAGAAATTAGTGAAAGATAAGAAACTACAATCAAAAAGGAGAAGTAAATGGATGAAAGGATTCAAGACCTAAAAATGGAGATAGAAGCAATAAAGGAAACACACTATGACACAATCCTGGAAATAGAAAACCTAGGGAAGAGGACAGGATCTACAGACACAAGCATCACCAACAGAATTCAAGAAACTGAAGAAAAAAGTCTCAGGGATAGAAGATATGACTGAAGAAATAGATACAACCGTCATAGAAAATGTAGAATCTATAAAGCTCATGACACAGAATGTCCAAGAAAGTGGGGACACTATGAAAAGTCCAAACGTAAGAATAAAAAGAATAGAAGAAAAAAGAGACTCCCAGCTCTAATGTCCAGAAAATATTTTCAACAAAATCGTAAGAGAAAACTTCCCCAACCTAAAAAAGGAAATGACCACAAACATACAAGAAGCCTACAGAACTCCTAGTGGATTGTATAACAAAGAAAAATCCTCCAGACCCATAATTAAAACACTAAACATACAGAACAAAGAAAGAATATTAAAGCTGCAAGGGAACAAGGCCAAGTAACATATAGGCAAACCTATCAGAATTACACCTGACTTCTCAACAGAGAATATAAAAGCCAGAAGGGCCTAGCCAGACAGATGTCATGCAGATGCTAAGAGACCACAAAAACCAACCCAGACTACTATACCCAGTAAAACTTTCAATCACCATAGATGGAGAAAACAAGATAATTCACTACAAAATGAAGTTTAAAGACTACCTAGCCACAAATACAACCCTACAGACTGGAAGGAAAACTCCAACCCAAGGAGGGTAACTTTTCCCATGAAAACAAAGGACATAAGTAAATAACCCCACATTGACAAAACCAAAAGAAAGGAAACACACAAACACATTTTACCACTAACCAACATTAAAAAAGGAACTTACAACCACTGATTATTAATATTTCTTAACATCAATAGCCTACTTACCCAATAAAGAGACACAGGCTGACAGAATGGATGGGAAAGTGGGACCCATCAATCTGCTGTATATTAGAAACACACCTCAGCAATAAAGATAAACATTACCTTAGAGCAAATGCATCCAAGAAACAAGCTGGAGTAGCCATTCCAGTATCCAATGAAAAAGACTTTCTTTTTATTTTATTTTATTAATTTATTCATATTACATCTTAATGATTATCCCATCCCTTGTATCCTCCCACTCCTCCCTCCCTCCCATTTTCCTCTTACTCCTCTCCCCTATGACTGTGTCTGAGGGGGATTTCCTCCCCCTGTATATGCTCATAGGGTATCAAGTCTCTTCTTGATGACCTGCTATCCTTCCTCTGAGTGCCACCAGGTCACCCCTTCCAGGGGACGTGGTCAAATATGAGGCACCAGAGTACGTGCAAAAGTCATATCCCACTCTCCACTCAACTGTGGAGAATGTTCTGACCATGGGCTACATCTGGGTAGGGGTTTGAAGTTTACGGCCTGTATTGTCCTTGGCTGGAGCCATAGTTTGAGCGGGACCCCTGGGCCCAAATCTGCCTAACATAATGTTCTTATTGTAGGATTCTAGGACCCTCTGGATCCTTCTACTTTGCCATTTTCCCATGCTTCTCTCATCTAGAGTCCCAATAGGATGCCCTCCCCTCTGTCCCAGTTTCCTGGTAAGGGAAGATTTTCATGGTACATGCCCCTTGGCCTAGTGTCCAAATATAAGTGAGTATATACTATTTGAGTCTTTCTGCTTCTGGGTTAACTCACTCATTATGATCATTTCTACTTCAATTCATTTGTCCACAAATTTTGGGAATTCCTTGTTTTTAATAGCAGCGTAGTATTCCATAGTGTAAATGTACCACCGTTTCTTTATCCATTCTTCTACTGAGGGACACTTAGGCTGTTTCCATGATCTGGTTATTATGAATAAAGCTGCTATGAACATGGTTGAGCAAATGATCTTGTTGTGTGCTGGACCATCTTCTGGGTATATTCCAAGGAGTAGAATAGCTGGGTCTTGAGGAAGCCTTATTCCCAGTTTTCTGATATAGCTCCAGACAGATTTCCAAAGTGGCTGTACAAGTTTGCATTCCCACCAGCAATGAAGGAGTGTTCCTTTCTCTCCACATCCTCATCAGTATGTGGTGTTGCTTTAATTTTTGATCTTAGCCATTCTGATGGGTGTAAGATGGAATCTCAGAGTTTTTTTGATTTGCATTTCCCTGGTGACTAAGGAGGTTTAGCATTTCTTTAAGTGTTTCTCAGCCATTTGATATTCCTCTGTTGAGAATTCTCTGTTTAGTTCCAAACCCCATTTCTCAATTGGGTTATTTGGTTTGGTGGTGTTTAATTTCTTGAGTTCTTTATATATTTTGGATATTAGACCTTTGTCAGATGTAAGGTTGGTGAAGATCTTTTCCCAGTCTGTAGGCTGTCGCTTTGTCTCTTGCCAGTGTCTCCTGCCTTCCAGAAGCTTCTCAGCCTCATGAGGTCCCATTTATTAATTGTTGACATTAAGGCCTGGGCTATTGGTGTTATGTTCAGGAAGTTGTCTCCTGTGCCAACGTTTTCCAGGCTCTTCCCCACTTTTTCTTCTAAGTGACTTAGTGTCTCTGGTCTTATGTTGAGGTCTTTGATCCACTTCGGTTTGAGTTTTGTGCAAGGTGACAAATATGGGTCCAGTTGCATTTTTTTACACATAGACATCCAGTTAAACCAGCACCATTTGTTGAAGATGCTATCCTTTTCCCATTGAATGGATTTGGCTTCTTTGTCAAAAATCAAGTGACCATATGTGTGTGGATTCATATCTGGGTCTTCAATTCGATTCCACTTATCAACCAGCCTGTTGCTGTGCCAGTACCATGCTGTTTTAATTACTATTGCTTTATAGTACAGCTTGAGATCAGGTATGGAGATTCCTCTGGAGGATCTTTTATTGTACAAGATTGTTTTAGCTATTCTGGGTTTTTTGATGAAAAAGACTTTCAACGACAGCTAATCAAAAGATATGGGGAAGGACACTTCATACTCATCCAAGGAAAAATGCACTAAGATGATGTCTCACTTTTGAATGTCTATGCCCCCAATGTGGTAGCATCCACATTCATAAAAGAAACATTACTAAAATTTAACACATCGAGCCCCACACATTAATAGAGGGATACTTCAACCCTCCACTCTCCACAGTAGACAGATCATCAAGACAGGAACTAAATGGAGAAATAATGAAACTAATAGATGTCATGGATCAAATGAACCTAACTGATATGAACAGAACATTTCATCCCAACAAAAATGAATATACCTTCTTCTCAGCACCTCACATAACTTCCTCCAAAGTTGACCATATATTTGATCACAAAGCAAACCTCAACAGAAACAAAAAGATTGAAATAATCCATTGCATTTTATCAGATCACCATGGATTAAAGCTGAAACTCAACAACAATAGAAAGAACAGAAAGTCTATAAGCATATGGAAACTGAACATTGCCCTTCTCAATGACATCTGGGGGAGGGATGAAATAAAAACAGAAATTAAAACCTTCCTAGAAATCAATGATAATGAAGGCACAACATAGTCAAACTTGTGGAACACAATGAAAGCAGTTCTAAGAGAAAAGTTCATAGCACTAAGTGCCTTTATAAAGAATTTGAAAAGATCCCATACTAGAAACTTAACAGATAACATGAAAGCTCTAGAACAAAAGAAGTGGACACACTGAAGAGGAGTAGACTGCTGGAAATCATCAAAGTCCGGGCAGAAATCAATAAATCTGAAACAAAGAGAATAATTCAAATAACCAATGAAACCAAGAGCTAGTTCTTTGAAAAAATCAACAAATACAAAAACCTTTAGGCAAACTAACTAAAAGGCAGTGGGAGAGTACTCAAATCAACAAAATCAGAAATGAAAAGGGAGACCTAATGACAGACACTGAGGAAATACAAAGAATCATTAGGGCTTATTTCAAAAGCTCATGTGCCACAGAATTTGAAAATTGGAATGAAATGGACAATTTTCTTGATAGGTACCAACTACCAAAATTGAGTCAAGATCAGGTAAACAAATTGAATAGTCCTAAGGAAAGAGGGATGGTCATTAAAGGTCTCCCAAACAAAAAAGCCCAGGGCCAAGATGGATTCAGCACTGAACTCTACCAGAACTTCAAAGGAGACCTAATACCAATTCTTTCAAAACTATTCCACAAAATAGAATCAGAAGGAACATTAGAAAACTCTTTATATGAGGCCACAGCCACCTTGATACCTATGCCACACAAAGACCCCACAAAGAAAGAAAATTTCAGACCAATTTCTCTTATGAACATAGATGCAAAAATACTCAATAAAATATTCACAAACTGAATCCAAGAAAACATCAAAAATATCATACACCATGGACATATGCTCAACCATGTTCATAACAGCCTTACTCATAATAGCCAGAACCTGGAAATAGCCTAAATGTCCCTCAGTTGAAGAATGGATAAAGAAACTGTGGTACATTTACACTATGGAATACTACTCAGCTATTAAAAACAAAGAATTTCCAAAATTTGTAGACAAATGGATGGAACTAGAAATGTTCATACTGAGTGAGTTAACTCAGAAGCAGAAAGACTCACATGGTATATACTCACTTATAATTGGGCACTAGCCCAAAAGACATGTCCCATAAAAGTCTTCACTTACCAGGAGATTAAGATAGATGTGAGGACATCCCATTGGGATTCTAGATAAGACAAATATAGGAGATGGGGAAATAGAAGGACCCAGAGGGCCCTATTTACCTACAAGAAGAACATCTTGATGGGTAGATTGGGGCTCAGGGGGTTCTGCTCAAACTATTGCACTAACCAAGGACAATACAAATAGTAAACATCGAACCCCTACTTGGATCTACCAATGGACAGGACATTCTCCACAGTTATGTGGAGAGGAGTGACTGACTTTGACATGAACTCTCGTGCCCCATATTTGACCACCTCCCCTTGGTGGGGATGCTGGGTGGCACTCAAAGAGAGAAAAAGCAGGCTACCAAGATGAGACTTGATAGCCTATGACCATATAGTGGGGTAGGAGGTCCCCCTCAGTCTTAGACCTAAGGGAGGGGAATAGGGTGAAAGCACAAGGGAGGGAGGAACGGGAGGATACAAGTGATGGTATAACGATTGAGTTTTAATCTGAATAAATTAATAAAATTAAAAAATAAACTACCTATTGTTGGAAAAAATATCATTTACCATGACCAAGTAGGCTTTATCCCAAGCATGCAGGGCAAGTGCAATATACAGAAATCCATCAATGTAATACATCATATAAACAAACTGAAAGGAAAAATTTAACCTCATGATCATCTCCTCAGATGCCAGAAAAACATGTGGCCAAACAGAATATATATTCATTTTTAAAGTCTTGGAGAGATCAGGGATACAAAGCATATACCTAAACTTAATAAAGGCAATATCCAGCAAGCCAATTCCCAACATCAAACTAAACAGAGAGAAAATTAAATCAATTCCACTGAAATCAGGGACAAGATAAGGTTGTCCACCCTTTCCATAGCTCTTCAATATAGTACTTGTTGTTCTTGGTAGAGCAGCAAGAAGACTAAAGGAGACCAAGCGGATACAAACTAGAAAGGAAGAAGTCAAATTATCACTATTTGGGGATGATATGATAGTATACTTAAGTGACCCAAAAAATTCTACCAAGGAACTCCTTCAGCAAAGTGGCTATATACAAAATCAACTAAAAAGACAAGTAATATCCCTGCTGTATACAAATGACAACTGGGCTGAGGAAGAAATTTGGGAAAGTACACTCATCTCAATAGCCACAAATAATATAAAGTATCTTGGTATAACACTAACCAAGCAAGTGAAAAAACTGTGTGAAAAAAAACTTCCAATTTCTAAAGAAACTGAACAAGATATCAGAAGATGGAGAGATATCTCATGCTCATGGATTGGGAGGATCAAAATAGTAAAAATAGCCATCTTACCAAAAGCAATCTACAGATTCAATGCAATACCCATAAAAATTCCTACAAAAAACCGGGCATGGTGGCACATGTTTTTAATTCTAGGACTTGAGAAGCATAGACAGGTGAGTCTTTGTGAGTTTGAGGCCAGCCTGGTCTACAAACTGAGTCTAGGACAGCCAGGGCTACACAGAAAGACCCTATCACAAAAACAACAACAATAAAAAATTCCTACACAATTCTTTACAGACCTTGAAAATCAATTCTAAACTTTGTAACAAGAATAAATTAATAAAATAAATAGATAAAAATTAAAAAAAACCAGAATAGCTAAAAAAAAAATCTAAGCAATAGAAGATCATCCAGAGGAATCTCCATCCTGGATCTGAAGCTGTACTATGAAACAACAGCAATAAAAACAGCATGGTACTGGCATAGAAATAGGCTGGTGGACTCGAATCAAAGGCCAAGAAATAAACCCACATACCTATGGACACTTGATTGATGACAAAAAAGCCAAATTCCTACAATGAAAAATAGATGGCATCTTCAATAAATGATTGTTGGTCTAACTGGATGGCTACATGTAGAAAAAATGCAAATAGATCCATATTTATCACCATGCAATAAACTACACAGTCCAAATGGATTAAAGACCTCAACATAAAACGAGACACACTAAATCTGTTAGAAAAAAAAGTGGGGAAGAACCTTGAGCTCATTTGCACAGGGCACAATTTCCTGAACAGAACACCAACAGCTCAGGCTCTATGATCAACATTTAGTAAATGGGACCTCATGGCACTCAAAAGCATCTCTAAGGCAAAGGACACTGTCAATAGAAGAAAATGACAGCCTACAGACTGGGAAAAGATCTTCACCAACCCTACATCTGACAAAGCGCCAACATCCACAATATATAAAGAACTCAAGAAAATAAATACCACCAAACCAAATAACCCAATTAAAACATGGGGTACAGAGCTCAACAGAGAATTCTTAACAGAGGAATATTGAGTGGCTGAGAAACACTTAAGGAAATGCTCAACATTCCTAGACACAAGGGAAATGCAGATCAAAACAACTCTAAGATTCCATTTTACACTTATGCAAAAGGCTAAGATAAAAAACTCAAGTGACAGCACATGTTGGTGAGGATGTGGAGAAAGGGGAACACTCCTCCACTGCTGGTGGGAGTGAAACTTGTACAATGACTTTGGAAGTCACTCTGGAACTTTCTCAGAAAACTGCTACGTAGAGATCTAGATACTCCACTCCTGAGCATATACTTGAGAGATACTCCATCATACAACAAGGACATTTGCTCAACTATGTTCATAGCAGTTTTATTCGTATTAGGCAGAACCAGGAAACAACCTAGGTGTACCCGAACTGAGGAATGGATAAAGAAACTGTGGTACATTCACACAATGGAATACTATTCAGCTAATCAAAACAAGAATATCATGAAATTTGCATGCAAATGGATGGAACTAGAAATGATCATCCTGAGTGAGGTAACCCAGACCCAGAAAGACACTCATGGTTTATAATCAATTATAAGTGGTTGAGATTTTTACCTTAAGTGTTATTCATGAAGCACACTAAGGATTTCTTGGGGGTAATATACTGGCATATGGCTGGAGTTGACTTTTTTCCCCCAGAAGCAACTAGCAGCTGACTTACTGTATAATGTAAGTTTCCTTCTTTCTACTTCTCAATGTTTAGTAAGGCATGATTTATCTCCTGTAGACCCAACAGCATATGTAAATAGAAGAGTATGGAAGTGATGCGCCAATCTATATTAACTAATGCTACAATAAATTACCTATTACCAGTCACTACTTTGGCCACAGAATCTGTAGCATGTCTAAATATGACCATAATAATAGGAAATCTTCATATGCTTTGAAAAGCTTCTCTGATGGATGTGGCTTCCTTCAGCATTATACGTGTTCCAAGCAAAGCATGTTTGGTGACCCATAGAAGGAGATTCGATTTGGGTCTATGAGGAAGATTCTAGCACTCTAGGAGCGTTTGTATGCATTAAATAACAAGGTTCTATCCTATGCACTTCATTTGGAACTGGACACTATGTAGTAGGTTCCAGTGGAGGGTAATTTAATCCACAATTTCATGTCATACCCAGAATTGGAAACACATATTCATTCTTCTCTTGATATATTCTCAGTGAGAGCCTTCTCAAGACACTTCTATTTGCAGGAATAAGTTAACTATTATTACTTTCGGGTACAAAGGTGTGCTTAAAATGGTGATAGTTCCTTTAACTACGCAAGTTTTTTTTTCAGTTCGTTAATAAATTAATGGTGAAGTAGAGATATCTAACTCTAATAAAAATGAAATCCCTTCTTAAATTAATTTACTAAACCAATTTTTATTTATTATGGCTATGTGGTAGGTATTACTGTAGGTTCTGGTATGAAAGCAATGAACAAAGTATTTTCTTTCAAGAAAACATGTGATGATAGAGAAGGTAATTTAGTATTTAATAATCATGATTGAGGACATTTGAACAATGTCTCCATCAGTAAGGAACTGATCAAGGACATGGAGTTTGCTTCCAAGTTTGGGTAATTTGAGCTGATACTGGTTTTTAAAGTTTTGTTTTGCATACTGTTAAAGATAAAAATGTGATTTGTTTTTATTAGTCTGTACCCTATGATTTTTCTGAGCTCCCTTCTGAGTCATAGGCATGAATTTTTAAAATTTTATTCCTTCACATTTCCTAGTTAAACAAACATGAAATATTTAGGTTTTGATTCATTTTAGTATTGATTTCAACTTTTTTCTTATTGTTATTTTCTTAATTGTTTTGCTGTGTTCTGAACAAATAATCTAATAATACTTGGAAAGTCCAGATCTTTTAAAATATTTGATTTTAGCAAATGCAGTTCCCCTGTTAATGATTTGAGTTAGTATATTGTAGATTTAATGATGTAATCATTTTTATGGATGTTGTATAACTATTTTAGTGTGTTTGGTTTGTCTGGTAGAACCAGCCTCTGCTAGTGCTACCTTGAGGCAATTGAAGGCTGTCCTTCAGTTTGAGTCTTCTGGTACCCTTAAAGGAGGGTGCCCTTAAAAGGCTTTGTGGCTCACTGTAATAAAGTTTGCTTCTATCTAGGAGCTTGTAGGATACCACTTATCCTTGGGGGTCTGAAAGTGGCTCCTAGATCCACAGCTTGCTTTGCAGATCCTTTATCTGTACAGATGAAGGGAGGCTTGGACTACTTTTTGTGGGAGTCTTGGTAGATGAATAAAGTCAATGAAAGATTGATTCAAGTAACAACCTGGATAAATCATCTGGGATTATTATGGGATTTCTTCACATGGACTCTACTGATCATTCATATTCTCTGAATGGGAAAGAGGAGTCTATATCTGTGACCATCCAAAATGTCTGTGCACATTATTCTCTTTATTAGTACTAGTGCTATTATTGTTGTTTGTGTATTATGGAGGCCACTAGTGTGTTCATCTACAAGCATATGTGTGAAGACCAAAGATTAACATTAGGTATATTTCTTCACCTCTGTCCATCTTATTTTGAGGGACATCAAACTCTCATTTAATTTAGAGTTCACTAATTGAGCTAGATTGCCAGGCTAATGCACTGTAAATGCCCACCTGTCTCTATATCCCACCCAGAAAATTAGGGTGATACATTTGACCTCTGCACCCAGTTTTCCATATAGGTGATAGGAATTTTAAGTAAGGTACACTCACCTACTGAGCTGCTCCAAAAAAATAAAATCATCCCTTCCCCGTGTGTAGTACCTACTCAAGATCTCCTCTTTATAGTTAATATGTATCTCACATCTAATGTTTTCAATTTTTTTCAGTTTTACTAACATTTTTCAAAGTTTGCAATAGGTTAGGCTTTTCTAGGTGCTGACTCTAATACTTGGTTTACCTTAGTAGGTAGGATGTTTATTAATGAGAGTTGTTAGAAGCAATGAATAATGGAATGGCAAGGTAAGATAAATCTAATTGTAATGTACTCCAAACATGTCTTGTACTCTCAACTTCCTAGTTGGTCAAGATTTTTACTATGCCTTAATATTACTAAGTGGTTCATTGGATGCAGGCCTCCTAGGAAAGGTTGTATCCTTGAGTAAAAGCAGCTCTCTGTAGCTAGAGGCTATTTTTTATCAGCACTGTCAGCAACTCAGGCAAATTCCTCATTTACTCGAGAGGAATCTAAGTTGTGGATCAACACCCAAGCAATCTCCTCATGTATAATCCAACTCTTGGCTTTACGAGCCTCATTCATTCCAATGGAAAGGAATCGTGTTTGCCAGTCGAGAGTGAATATTTGCAGTCATGTAGTCTCTCATTTAGACAGCCCAGAGCTTTCCTGCATAGCCTCCTGGCTAGTTGAGTGTTCTATGCCTGGTCTGTAGCATGATTCCTGCCCAGAATTTGCACACCAACCACTAACATACTAGCGGAATGTTTCTACTTAGTCAATGATGGTCTAGCCAATATGGATTTCTTTTTAGCCCTTACATATCTCCAGTTAAGCTCCACTTTCATTATACTATTTAATTGTGGATTTTCTTTTCTCGGTGTTTCTGATGCTTTATATTTTATATACGTGTTTATGAGCTATTTCTACATGTTCTTTTAACTGAGTTCTTAGTTGTTGTTTTAATTGTTTGTTTGTGTTTATTTAATCACAATTTTGGTGCTGTTCATGTTGTTTGTTTTTGTTTTTGACAAGGTCTCACTATGTAATAAAGGCAGGACCTGAAGTAGTTTACTCCTGCTACAACCTGTAGTGGATGTAAATATGTTTTTGTTTTGATCCCAAGTGTGGGATGCAAAACAGACTTGTGAGGGTGTACAGTGATTTTCCACTGGAAACACACTTGTGAGAGAACAGGTGAAGTTTGTCCACTAGAAGAGGAATTGCCTCTTTCGGATGCATGGTCTTTGCTAAACAAGAGGCTGGGATTTTTGGTCTTGGCATCATTTTCTACTGTTTGGCTGTTCATCACTCCCCTTTGAGATGGTCCTAGAGAGAACTGTTCCAGTGATGGCTTTGGAGGTTCTTGCTGCTGCTCTGGGTTCTGGTTGTTGCTCCATGTTTTGGTGGCTGTGCTTGAAATCATCTTTGCTGAATTGCTGTCTGATGAAATTCTGACTACAAAGAGTGGAATTGCTCCAAGGATCTGAGTCTAAAAAGGTCTACTTCTCCTGATCCCATTAACTTCTTTTCTCTCCCATCTAGGGTAGGTGGGTTGGAAGGGAGGTGTAAGCATTAAAGAACTCCAAATAAAGTAGGTTTGGAAAAGTTCAAGGCCTACAACAACCTTCTGAATAGTTGAGATTACAAGCATGTAGCAACACACGCATCTTTTTTGTTGGATCTCTTTGCACAGGTCGGAGAAACTTTTTTACTTATTGATTTAGGTGGATGAAATCTTTGTGTGTAGGACGTTATTGACTTATATGGGACATTTTTTCAAACATGCAACAAGAGAAAGAGAAATCACATTTTTCACTGTTCGTGATGTGTGACTGACTCTTAACAATTGAGACATATCCTCAGCCTTGCTTTATTTTTAATTCATTGATTTTCCTCTACATCCCATGTTTCAGGGCAAGCTTAATATTTCCTTTGAGCTAAGATCATCAAGTGATGGTAGTAAAGATACTTACTTAGCCTATTATTTCTGGGTAGGAAATAATTTTAGATTACTTAAATAGCACAATTGTTACTAATTTAACTGCAACAAGTCTGATCTTTTGATGTGGAAGTTCTGATTAGAAAGTGCAAACACAATTGTTCCTTTTATAATTTTAAAGCTGTGTCAATCAGCTGTAGAGATAGTTTTCACTATCACAGTAAGGTTCGTATCACATTTAAGTCTAATTGGAACTTTGACAATATGTCTACCCCAAAGGCTATACTTTCTTCTTATATTTTTAAATATTGTTTTACATGTGTGTGTTTGTTTGCATGTGTTCCTGTGTACCATGCAAATGCCTGATGGCCACTGAGGTCAGAAGAGGATGTCAGATCCTTTAGGACTGGCTATAAGACAATATGAGTTGTGGGGCAGCTGAACCCAGGTCCTCAGTAAGAGCATAAAATGTTCTTTATCTTTGATACATACCTTTATCCAATAAAAATGCTAATATTCTTAAATACATGACAGAATGTGATGCTAGAATATTCTCTAGTGACTGTGTAGCATCACTTCTTCTCAAGTACTCATAACCCCTGAGAGGAAGGTACAGACAGAAGTGGATTGAGCAAGGCTTTAACACAGACCATACGTGGACACAATCATTTTGATTGTGAGAAATTTATAGGTGCAAGACACAGAGAATGATGATAAATAAGCAAGTTGAACTGGAGATGACATTCATTTGTTCCATGGTTGTTTAACTTCTTTTGCTCCTGATACATAAAATGAAAGTTTTTGGCCTTTCTAGTTCTGGAAATTTCTGCTTCTCTGAATCCTGAAATACTCCCTTGTAAGATCTCCTACATCCTGGAATATATCATGTCCTATACTTAAAATTAAGTAACAAATGCTTAAGGAGTCCAGGCTTAGAAGTCCTAAAATTCTAACCTTTTACTTCATTAAGGTGAAGCTGTCTAAAGTAGGAAAGGAATTTTCCAAAAGTAGTTTGAATTGGTCTTTGACTTAGATTGTTAGAGAATTAGTCAGAGGTTCTTTCTCCTACACTACGTATTTAAATTATATAGCTTTTGTTATTGCAGTTCAGTTTGCTTTAATAATGAGCTCTGAGTATCATTTCTGGCCTTAATGACCTTTAGTAGCCAAAGGATATTAACTTCCAATCCAGTTTCCTATTATTTTTACTTCCTTATCTTATGGTCACCTCCTTTTTAATCCTTTAGAATCCAGTGTATTATTTGAAATATTTATTTCTATTAAAAAATCTTGCTAATGTTGACCACTGTTCCTATTTCAGCAGTATTTCTTATGTGCCATTAGAAGAAAATAAAATGAATAAAGGCCATATTTTGGTTTTATAACTAACTGTTGTAGACTAGACAGTTTCTGGAATATGTGATACAAATTTTTAATTAAAACGTGCTTTTTTTTTTTTTTTTTACTTCTTATTGTTGTTCTCTCTGTATATGTTCACATCTTGGCAGAGGCAAGAAGAGGGCATTGGATCCCATGGAACTGGAGTTACTATTGGTTTCAAGGTGCCATGTAGTTCTGAGAGCTGAACCTTGGCCTCTTCAAGAGCACCCAGTGTTGTTAACCACTGGTCCATCTCTTCAAACCCAGTTTTTAACTACTATATAAATTTCCACTAGTATCAAATCAGTTTAAAGAAGGCATTAAATAGTACATTTGAGCATGGAGATTGATTTGTGTTCTGACTGGTTCCTTGAAACTATCTCATTATGCCAATATTTTCCAATTAATAAAAGAATGGTTGAGCAGCAGTCCAATAGTTCTCAATATTAGGCAATAGTGCACAAAACTGCATATTTTAAAAATTCTCAAGCATTTCTAATGTGTAAATAAAATTATAAACAAAAACTTGAGTCTCAAGAGTACATTGTTGATGTTTGAAAAAATTTTAATTCAGTGAAATTTCCTTTGTTGATTTCATTAATGAGGTTTAATTTTCACACAATAAAGTTCATTCAGCATAAAGCACCATTAATTTTGGCAAATTTACTCTCTGAGTGACTCCTTTCCCTGAGGAAAACATCTGATAACTTTTATCATAAATTATTTTGGCTTCTTTTAGCTCTTGTTGTAAATGCAAGCACATAGGCTATACTCTCTCTCATCTAGCTTCTGCAACTCATCAAAATGTTAGTGAGGGTTATCCATATTTACATATACTTTGGATAAGTGTAGCTATAGCTTTATAAGACATGGTCAGATATTTTTAAAAAGATAACCTCAATTTTTCATTCCACAGAGTAACATGAGATGGTTCTAACTGCTCCGTATTCTTGGCAGGACATATAATTGGAGGCATAACTTAAGTCTGAGACATTCATAATGGAAAGTATTATCAGATTATGTGTTCAATTTACATTTTACTCATGATTGATATTTTAAAGCATTTTTGAAGTGACTATTGACACCTTTTATGATGTGGTTGTTTTAAATGTTGCTTCTTTTGAAAAAGTCACAATATAATAATATATACATTATAAGTATATAGTAAGAGTTTGGACAATTTCTTGAAACAATGTCACCAAAAATTAAGTCCAGATATAGTATGTTCTTTTACTTTCTATACAGTATGTAGTTCTATGATGAAACATCTGCCATCCTCATCAGAGCAGTTGTGCCCTCATTTAAGAGACCCTTAAGGTATAGACTGTGGACCACTGATATTCCATTATAGAAGTAGGGATAGAGTGAGGGAGTTCCAGGACTAACTTTTGTATGTTCCAGACATATGTTCTGTGCTGCTTGGTCTTAGGGTTTCAAGAATTACAGTAGTAGAGGGTCTGACAAGTTAATTGAAGGGGAACCCCATATAAGCTGTTATGGGTAAGCCATTATTGGTGCTGGGTATAGAATTTCTGTAGCAGTTGTTTTGAGGTACCTTGCATTCCTGTAAACAGCACCTCACCAGTGAGAGCATGGGTAAACACACCCAATAAACTCTTCTTCCCTACTGAGATTCTTTATTCAAATTGGACTTCACTTGATTGTTAGAGTATAAGGGGTAGGCACTGTTTATTTCTCCTCAGGAAAGGAATTCCCTAAAACAGTGATATTGCTGAAAATGTTTAGCACATGGTTCTTCATGAAGAAAACATTCACTTTCAAGTTGATCATGTTGTCTGTGATTGTGAAAAGGTAGAAATACAAGTATACAACTGGCCTCCACATAACATAGCACCACTTCTGAGGGTCTTCTGGTAGGTTTTTAATTCATTTCCTACCTTAAGTGGTGGTTAAAGATGAACAGTAATTCATTTGATAGTATTAAAGCTTAGATTAGTTTTTCTTCTGCTTCTAAAAGCCAGTAATTTTGTTTTACATTTTTATATGTTGATTTATATTATTACATCTATATAAAATAAAACACATACAGAAAAAGAATCACAGAACAATCAGGAAGTACATTCATGTTACATTCATAGTGTTTTGGCTGTTTGATTTGGCAACCTTGAAGAA
>OU015760.1:85528250-85564238 GCA_907169655.1 Acomys percivali
TTCTTGGATTTGGAAATGGGGACTGAAAAGAAAGAAGGGGAAAGAAAGGTGGAGGTGCATGGGGAAGATGTGACAAAAAGTGGATTGTTGAGTCAACCCCACAAATTTTAGGCATTAACTGTGCACACAAAGTTATTTATAATTCATTGGTATAGAAACTTATATATCAATGCAAAATAAGTTTAATTTTGATACATTGGTTTAGAATTCAAATTTAATATTATTCTTCACAAACATTATACATATTTCTACTCTAATGTGAGGTATTGTACCCATACCACTCAAGTAGAATACAATGTTTACCGCTAATACTTTGAAAATGCTACTGCAGGCTGTTTAGGATAAATAAGTTAAACAAGTTAATTGTCAATTGTTCAAATAATGGTCATTTTAATTACTAGTCTATTTATACCACAAGAATATACATCATAGATATAATAGATAAGTATGATTCTATAGACAGATAAGGTAAAATAGTTAAGGTCTTCAAAAACCTCAGAGTCCTACAGAATATGGCACTTAAAGATGTCTATATTGTTAAAATGATTCTTTGACAACAAAACATGTTAACTCCTGACAACACCCAGCCTACCTCAAAGAGGATGATGAGCACCAAAGAACCTCCTCATGGAGGTGTATTCAAATATGGCAAACCAGTCATTGGGCAAAATGTCCTCATTTCCACCAGTGACAGAATTCTGCCTAAAACTTGGCAAGCTTTGATGCAGGCAGAGTTGATGATGACCAAACTCTGCCAAGACAGGGTAATGAAGTCCTAAATAGTTCCTGCCTCATAAATTTGTCTGTAAGATATATTGGACAAGAAGACTGAAGATGATGCTTCAACATTTTAGAGAGCTATGGATGACTGTTCAGGCAGCAAACTGTCTCTGTTATTTTTTCTTATTATTAAATTGGGAATTATTTTTCTTTTCCCTTTTTCTTGCCAGGTAGTAATCTGTTCTTTGGATGGGAACAATTTTTACCCATTACCATTTGAAAGAAAATTTGGTTATTTTTTTGAATAAATCTGTCATTAATATTTATGTAGAAATATTTGTATATATATGTTTCACTATGCTAAAATGTACACAGTGATGAAAGTTTTAGATTGTATGATAACAGTTTAAAAGAAAGGACTCCTGCCTCCAGATTTTGATCATTGTTCCTGTTGCCACTTGGGCATCTCTTTCATCTCAAGTATTCCCATTTCTCAGGTCTTACAATTATTTTCTGTTCTATTGTAGTGTCTTCAAAAAGTTCAGTGTGTTAGGTATGCATATTATAATATTGCCTGTAAAGAAAAATGTAATCATGAAATTCACAAGCAAATTGTTGGAACTCAGAATGAATTATTCTGAGTGAAGTCACGCAGAACCCCAAAGACAAATACAGTGTTCTCTTTCAAATGGAGAGTGATTTGCATTGAGAATTTTAAACCCACCAAGATAGGAAAGATGTTTTCTTCAAGGTTGTCAAATACAAATAGCCAAAACACTAAGAATGTAACACTTATATAATTCCTGATTGTTCATGGTTCTTCTTGGTATAGGTAGTTTATTGTATATATGTGTAATAATATAAATGTATATGTAAGAAATAAAAAATGTTTAATTAAAAAAGATGTTTTGTTGATGAGAAACTATAAATACTGATTTCATTAAAAAATAGCAATTGGGAAAAAATGTATATGCTAACTTCAAGTTGTGTGTTTTGTGTGTTTATCTCAGAGCACATGTGCTCATCAGGAATTTAAAGTGAGGATAATAGATTATAGTTGAGGTGAAAGGAAAGTAATAGAGAGAATATTGGGGGTGGAAATGTTCAGTGAGGTACTGAAATGATCGGGAAGAGAAAGCAAGAGGTTGAAAAAATAAAATATGCATGAAGAACTTGTATGGGATCCTATGGCTTTGCAACACAGTTAAACAATACAAAAATGTGATAGTAGAACATATGTGATATGATAAGACAGAGGTATGGGGATACTGGTAAGTAAAGATTTAACTGAGGGTGAGGAAAAGGAGTGCTGAAATGGGGGGTGAGTTTACCAGAGCTAAAGATGTATGATGAATCCTTCTGAAACCCTATCAGTTCATAAGGTAATTAAGCCATGGTTTCTTCTAAAAAGGAGTGTGAAAAGAGGTATTTCACATGGGATGAATACCACTCCCGGAAGAAATGGGGTTTTAAATGAAAACCTCAGTGCCATGCACAAGTTACCTCCCTACAAGTTGTTTGTTGGTGAAATCTTAGAGGCCTCCAAAACAAGAGAGGCTATTGCCTTGTTATTAGTTTGCACAGCATAACTAGAGAGTAAGATCCTTTGGCTGAACAAACTATATACTTCAAGTGCAGCACTTAGATAAATAAATAATGAATTGACGCAGGATACTAAATTCCTGCTGGCTAGTTTCATTATGCTGCTGGGGTATGGAAGGCATCAGTGGTCTTACTTAGCACTGTACCATACATGCTACAATAATAATCTGCCAGAGAAGATGTACACATTGGTACAATAGGTGCAATGTGGCTTCTTGCGGGGAAGGATGTTCAATATCCTTGAGGAAGCCCCCACATGTCCATGTTTGTTACTGCATCACTCACATTTGCCAAAATACAAAAGCAGAATAGGTAGTCATCAAAGTTAAATAGATAAAGACAATGTCATATAAACAACGGAATTTTATTCAGCCACGAAGAAAATGAAAATTTCAGGAAAATGCATGAATCAGGAGATACTTATGTTAAACAAAATAAGGCAGACCTATAAAGACATGTGTTGAGTTTGGATTTTACTATTTATTTATTATATGGATGGTATGCAAACAGAAAGAGAACTGTGTTGGTTGCTTTTCTGCTGCTGTGATGCAGTACTCTAACATAAGCAGCTAGAGGGAGCAAGGGCCATTTTGACTTGCAGTTCATGATTACATTCCTTCATGAGATGGAATTCATACCAGCATGAGCTTAAAGCAGCTGGTCCTTCTTGCATGCACAGTCAGTAAAAAGAGACCAATGAGTGCTTGTGTTCAGCTAGCTTTCTCCTTTTTATACAGTCTTCCCAAGGGAATGGAGCCACCCACAGTGGACAGATTTTCTCACCTCATTTAACATAAATAAATTAATTCCTTATAGGCATTCTCAGGGTTCTGTCTGCCAACTAATTCCAGATCTTATCAACTTGACAATAGATATTGTGTATCACAAGGACTGTGAAAGAAGAATGGAAGAACTTTTTTGAGGGAGAAAGACCATTAAGAGGTTTAGAGGAAGAACAAGGAAGGGTAATAAGAAATGAATAAGAACATAGAATAATTGCATATATTTATTAACATGAAGCAATGAATACCATTTCTTTGTATAAGAAAAAATAAGTTTAGAATGCAAAAATTTTAAAGATTAGAACTTTGTCATAGTTGTAAAATTATACATCCTCATCAGGAATATTCAAATTGTCCCATACAGTATCCAATATCCTTGAACTGACAGTCATATTTTTATTTTAAACACTAGGGTTATTGATATTTTAATTGTTCTTTACTTTTATGACCCTGATATTAAATATCTTATTTTGTTATTGTTCATTCATTTGCTTTTGAGATGTATTCCTTCAAGTGTTATCAACAACCTTTGAATGGATTGCTTGCCATAGTTTGTAGAGGTATAAGCAAGTCTCTGTAACATATATTTAGAGTAAAGCCCTATATATGATATACGTAAATATTTCTCCAGTCTCAGACTTCTTAGTGCTGGTCTCCCTTGTGAGCTCTACACACCTTAGCTTCCTTGGACTCCTTGCTCCATTTCTCTTTCCCTTCCTCCCTCTTTTGCTTTTTCTTTCTTCCTTCTTTCTTTCGACTGGCCTGTTTATTTATTTATTTATTTATTATTTACCTTACTTCCTGGTCATAGCCCTATCCCTTTTCACCTCCTAGTCCTACCCTTGCTTCCTTTCCCTCACCCTACCTCCCATATTCCTCAGAAATGAAGAGCGACCCTTTGCATCCTCCCCAGCTCATCAAGTCGCATCAGAACTGAGCATGTCTAATTCCTCTGTGGCCTGGCAAGGCAGCCCCACCACAGGAAATGATCAAAAAAACAGGCAACAGAGTTCATGTCAGAGACAGCCCCTGCTCCCCTTACTAGGGGAACCACATGAAGCCTGAGCTGCCCATCAGCTACATGCATGTACAGGACCTAGCTCCAGTTCATGCATGGCACTTGATTGATGTTTCAGTCTCAGAAAGCCCCTCCAGTTAGTTGGCCCTGTTTATCTTTTTGTGAACTGTTTGTTTTTGTTTGTTTTTTGTTTTTTGAGATAGTTTCTCTGCATAGCTTTTGCTGTCCTGGAACTGGCTCTATAGACTAGGCTGGCCTCAAACTCAGGGATGCTCCCGCCTCTGCCTCCCATAGCACTGGAATTAAAGGCATGTGCCTGGCGTGCTCATTCCACTTTTATTTTCTTAAAAAAATTATTTTTAAATAGATTTTAGTTTTTTGTTTGAATATATTAACCAGAATACATTTATTTCAGGTTTGCATATGGCTCAGTTCCTTCCAACTGCATCTCAGAAGATAATTCTTGACTTACTAGTGAAATAAGTATCAACTAAATAAAGACGAAAACTTTACATCTTTGTCCATGGTTTGTACTCATTGTACATAATGAGGAATTAAACAGGGATGTCTGCTTAGAAGTTTATCATGTATTTTGACTGCATTACCCTTCACTCTAATGTCTTCCCTCTTTCACTCTCACTGTTTCCATCCCCCAGATAATCTCACTTCTACATCTGTGTTATGAGTATATACATAACATGTTTTGTTTCCCATAAATTCTAAAAATTAGAGAAAGTATGATATGTGATTTTCTAACTTATTTACTTAATATGACAGTCTACAGTTACATATGTATGGATTCAGGTACAACATATGAAAGGTAAATATGATCCTCAGTTAAGAACCAGGTACCTAAGGTACATGTACAAGTGAACATGTATGCATGTCTATAAATTTGGGAGAAATTATTTTTCCAAATTATATGATTAGGTATGCCTTCAAAGAAAGATTTTTCTATAGGTTAACAACTTTTCCAGTGTTGAAGGGAAGATGAAGATTATAATTTTCCTGACATTCAGAGTTCACTTCTCAGTAAATTCTATTCTATTTCAAGTTCTTCAAAAATTATTCTCATCTTGCCAACTTTAGTCCCTGTTTTTCATACCAAAATCTCCAGTCCATTTTATCAAAACTTTGGTCCCTTCACTGATTGCGGTTTGGTTTTAGAATTGCACCACTTTCATTTCAATGAGTGTTTTGATCATTTTGACACTGCTTCCATTGTGTCCGTGCAGGAGGAGCACAAGGTGTTTAGGCTGCCCTAACCCCAACGAACCCTGAACCTTCCATGAATACTACATACCTCTTTGTATGTCATTACTTAGGTGTGTTACAATATATGCCCTTTAAAAATATTGGCTCATTAGTTTGGCCTTGTTAAGACATAATTGATGAATAAAATTTTGTGCCATCTGCCATTTGTGGCCACAAGTCCTATATGTATTTGTGAGTTCATCAAACCATGTATCAAAAAAGGGTGGGCAGGGAACAAATCATTTCTGTGCTGAACACACACACACACACACACACACACACAGAAATACACATTATTGTCATGGGAGTTATCTTTACTACTCTCGTCTTTTAACATTTATTCTGCAGTTAATATATACACCACTATTGCAGAACCATAATGTTCTGAATCTGACTATATACCTTCTCTTTATCAATGAAATTTTTATTTTATTATCTTTACAAATGTTTTGTGTTACTGGTAACACTCTCATTATTTTGCCTTGTATGACTTCTTTAACATTTCTTAGCTGACTGAACTGCACAGGGCTTTGTTTGTGACAGGTGTTGGTTTGCAGCATAAACTGGATTTTGACTCACTATGTAAGCCAGGCTAATGTTTAACTCAGGAATCTCCTGCTTCTGATTTCTCAGTCTTTGTTTACTATTGAACATTGTTTTATCATTACTCTGTTTAAAAAATTATTTGTTATGTCAACTGGTGTTATGCCTGCATGTTATGTGTTTGTACCATACATATGCAGTGCCTATGTAGGTCAGAAGAGGACACTGAATCTACAGGAACTGGAGTTACAAATGGCTGAGAACCATCATGCAAGTGCTGGGCTTTGAGCTCAGGTTCACAGAGAGAACAGCCAGTACCTTCAATCACTAAGCCATCTCTCCAGGAACCTTTTCTTCATTTTTAAAGCAGAGTCTTGCTTGGTAATATATTCTGGCTTGGCAGTCTCTATTTCACTACTTTAAAAATAAAATTTATTCTCTGCTGGTCTGTAAGATTCCTGCGGAGAAATCTACTTGTGAGAATTCTCTTATATGAGATAAATTCCTTTTCTCACCTTGCTTTCAAATTTCTCTTTGTCTTAACTTTTGCTGGGTGGATTATAATGTTTTTGGCACTAAAATTATAGGCAAGCTGAAATTTTATTAGAATGTAGAAGTCGGTGTATCTTGAGATCCATAGTCTCTAAGTTTTAGTAAATTTTCTGACATTATTCTTTTCAACACCCTATTTCTTATTCTACTCCTTCGGGGTTTTCTATATTGTGATTATGATTTGATTTGATGGTATCTTGTTATTCATTTCTTTTTGTTCACTATTATTTTTTTCTTGCTTCACATATATATGACTTTGTCCTAGTTGACAGATTCCTTTATAAAACTTAAAATTAAGTAATGATCTCTTTTCTGTTTCTTTTCTTTTCTTTTTTTTTATTAATTTATTCTTGTTACATCTCTATGGTTATCCCATCCCTTGTATCCTCCCATTCTCCCCTCCCTCCCATTTTCCCCTTATTCCCCTCCCCTATGACTGTTCCTCAGAGGGATTACCTCCCCCTGTATATGCTCATAGGGTATCAAGTCTCTCCTCGGTGACCTGCTATCCTTCCTCTGAGTGCCACTAGGTCTCCCCCTCCAGGGGACATGGTCAAATGTGAGGCACCAGAGTACATGAGAAAGTCATATCCCTCTGTCCACTCAAGTGTGGAGACTGTCCTGTCTATTGGCTAGATCTGGTTAGGGGTTATTCGAAATTACTAGATATCCATTTCTTTGGAGTTGTTTCATGGAAAAATCATACATTGTAATTAGTCATATTCCAATGGTGGCACCAAGCTTGTATTTTTTCCTTGAAGTCTTACATTGGTATCTGCATATTTGAAAAAGACAATTACCTCCTTCAGATTTTTATGGGCTGGGTTTGATTAAGAAAAGGACTTCACTTGTGAATGTGTTCACGCATGCCAGCCTGCTGTTGGACATGTCATTTCTGGATTCAGAGAAGCTCTAGTAGCTTAGTTGTGGAGCTGTCTCAGTAGAGGAAAGCATCAACAAGGACTAGAAGACACAGTAATCAAGTGGTCGCATTGGTGGCAAGGGTCTTTACTAAAGAGTTTTAGTAGTGCCAGTTGCTAAAGATTGGGAAATCATGGCCACCATGATCCTTCTTGGAACCAGTTATGAAAAAAAAAAAAGTAGTCCTTAAGTAGCACCATGAGTGATGAGGAATTTTTGAGTGATATTTGACTATGTAATTAACATGCTTAATCATTTGATTTGTACTATCTTTTGTTATAAATACTTGATATAGCAATAGAATTTGATTAAATAAACCACCATTTCAATTAGATGCTGTCATTGCCTTCATTTTATAGGTTTGGAAAATGATGTATAGGAGGGATAATCATGTACTTGAAGTCATATATAGTGATAGAGAGGTGGATTTCAAAGTTGTATGTTTAGATTTTATGATTTTATTGTGTAGTGTCCCACTGACTAGCAATGAGTATATTAAAGTTTTTGAACAGCAAGCAAAATATAAACAGTTGTATGTTTGGTAATCATCAAGATATACCTGTACTCAAAATAGTACTAACCATCTTAAGAACAAGTTATATTCCTTCAGATGTCTTGTTTTAGGGTCCACAGTAATACTATTTCACTCAAAGTAACAATTACCTTAGTACAAACTATTTACTTGTCACTAATTCTACCCATCTATTTAGCACAGTATCTTGCTGGCTTATAAATGTTGTGACCTACATGATGATAGTATAGTATAGTGGCTGAACGTTGACTATGGAGGCACATAGACATAAGTTCAAATTCTGGGTCTAATTTACTAACTACAAAATCTTCGTTGAATGGCCTATTTTTTCCTTTTTCCCAGACATAGGCATCTCATCCTTCCTTTAGTTTTCTCATTATGGAAATGTTAATGCTATTAATGTTACTGAATATTAGATTTGGACCCTTAGAAAGAAACTTTAGAGTCACTTAATCTATTAGGAGAAATGGTTATTTTAATAACAGATTTGGAAGATTAAATTTGTAGTGTCATGATCAGCTTTGTATTGATGAAAACCCTTTCTCTCAAGTGTTGGTTTATGATATAATCACTTGATTGCTATCATAGATACCCCTCCATTACTATAAACTACTATGATATACACTCAAACTTGAAACTATATTATAAACATCATTAGTAACTTTTGTTAGATTTTTCATTATTCCAATAAAAGTGTCTAAGATAGGTAGCTATTGTAATATTTTTTAATGATTACATTAGTATAAAAATAAAATCTTTTGCCCAATACCTGATACATAATATCCACTCAAAAGGAAGATAGAACTTATCGTATAGATTGTTGTAAAGATTCAATTGAAGCAACTGTATATCCTTTAGCATAGCACCTAGGGAATAGAATCTAAAATATTACTTAGTAATTATTATATTTTATAATTTATAAAAATTTATAATTTATAAATTATTGCTAAGTCTTCCCACTCTTTCTTGATCCAGGGTTTTATTTGTCAAGATACTTACTCAGTATAGCATTATTATTATTTATTATTTTATGAAGCAATATTAAGTGGGTTATTGTCCATTGGGTTGTAAGACTTGACACCTAAAAATGTTACATCTCTTTTTTTAATCAGTGTTTATTATTTCTGAGCACACATAAATCAAAATAAATGATAATACACACAAAACACAGTACTGATCAGCCACATCTCTGATAATATGGACTGCCCATTGACATTTTCTGACCCATATTATCTGATGTTGAAAAGAACCTAAATAAAATCATAGAAATGATTCTTGCATCCTGTTGACTCAATATAGCAAAGATCAACTATTACTCTGTGTGGGAGTGAATCATTCAATCACACCTTAACAACTGCAAGCATAGATGTCTCCTTAGCTGATAAGGGGCCTATGAAAGATTATTTCCCCCCCCCCCCCCCGAAAGTTACATCTTTTGTCAAACTTCAGTTTTCTCTTGCCAAATTTACATTGGGTTTTGACTTGGGGGTGACTGATTGTAAGTGTAATGGTATTGAAGTTCTGTAGGTTCAGCATGTATACTACCATATAAAATTTTAAGGTAGTTCAATGAATATTCATGATCTGACATACATTTTTGAAATCTATATTAACATACCCAGTGATTAATTTTGATACTCAACTTCATACTATTTATTAATAGAATCACCATGCAAGTTTTTGACAAGTTTATATGGGGAGTTTGTATACTAGGGTATTTGAGAGGTGAAGGTCCGCCCTAAATGTAATGATTCTGTTTGCTGAGGTCCCAGACTGAAGGAAAAGGAGAAAGCAAGATGAACACAAACATTCACAGCCCTTTGCTTTCTGATGTGGATGCAGTGTGATGCAGATGCAATGTGACTAGTAGCCTCAATGTCCTTCTATCCAGACTTCCTTACGTATGTGATTCACAACACACATGAACTGTGAGAAAGATAAATATTTCCTTCTTTAAGCTGTTCTTGCACAGTGTTTGTCACAGCAGCATATGAAGTAGCTCATATAATAGTCTTTGTTCTGTATATAGTAGGTTTGTAACTACGATATTGTCTACTTCCATTCTTTGAACCTTTATTTTTTTCTATGTCTTATAATGTTGTTCTTAAATTGTTCTTGTAGTGGCCTCTAGAAGTTAGTAAATTATTTTGGTTCACAAGTCAAGAGCATGTTCATAATATATTAAGACATTCTTTGTCGTTTACATTTTCTCATGGGAGTTGAATGTTCCAGAGTGTGAAGTTATTATCAACTTAATCCTCAAATGTTAGAATTGGGATATATAGAAAGATTAAAGAGAAGCCTGGAGTGCCTCTTTGTGGCTGTTAATGTGTAATGGAAATTAAATGGACATTTTTCCCTGAACAAACAGTATATTTAATTTATTCTAAGTTGAATTTCTAGTATGAAGAGTATTGATACTTATAACACATACAAAAACTTCTTTGGATTTCTCCAACATGTTCAGAATAGCCTTTTCACCCACATATTTATAAATGCTGCCTTAGGTTAAAGTCTCAATTCTTTTATGTGGCTAATTAGCCATAACATTTTAAAACTAGATTTCTCTTATTTTCTGTCTGCACCTATGCTGTAACCACACTGACTTTTCTATTTTCTGCTCTTGCATACATAGAAAATACTTTTCCTTCTGTTGCAAAGCACTCTACTTGTCTCATTCTTGTAACTCAGTGACATGTATTAATCCGATAATTATCACATCATATCATAATTCCATGTTTTATTGTTTATTCCCTCTATATCAAAATCATGCAAAGGAAAGAAAAATAGGTGATTCATAATGCCTGCTTTTCTATATGTTAGGAGAACAATGTACTATCAAACAGATAGTTTTATTTTTATAAATATAGCTATAGTTTTGTTTATTCACAATAGTTCATTGAAATCCCTTCAAGATAGTGGCTATGGCATGAATTATCCTTTTAAAGAGCCTATATTGTACTTCACTATATGAGGGTATTAGTGCAAACAACCTCCTACAGATAATCATTTTATATAATGATAACCATAACTATAATTATCAAACTTATTAACTTACTAGGGACAATGATGCAATAAACATTCTTTTTTGTTTGTTTTTTTCTTTTATTAATTTATGCAGATTGCAATTACGTTGTTATCCCATCACATGTATCCTCACGTACCTCCCTCCGTCCAGCAATAAACATTCTTAATTATTTCTTTTCTTTTATCGATAATATATTTTCAATAAAATTCACTATTTTTCATGTAATATATTCTGATTATGCTTTCCCTTTCCTCTACTTCTCCCATTTCCTCCCTATATCCCCAAATGTATAGTTTTCAAATGTGAATTGAGCTGAAAGTTCAGTACACTCCATTTAACAAGTGCAAGGTAAGGGTTCCAGAGAGAAAATGACTTCTTGTTTTCAGATAAAATGCCTTAAAAGCGATCTGCAACAATTTAATTCTTTTGTTCTGCCTGCAATGATTCAGAGGTCAGCTGCAGACAAATACTCCTTCAAAACTGAAGTCATCAGCAGATGCAGTACTGAAATCTGTATAGGAGAGCATACATAATCCAAAATTCTAAAATTTGAAATGTTCCAAAATTTGTAACTTTTTTTGCTTGAAATTTTCCCTACATGAATAACAGATATGAAAAACAACTTATATAAAGTGTTTTGAAACCATCTACCCCACATCCCCTCACCTCCCTTTTCTCACTACTCTCTGTCACATGTCTTCTCAGTTTCCCATGCTCCAGTAAACGGCCCTTATATTCATTCATGTACTACTAGTAGCACTAAGTGTACTAACTCACTAGGCAGAAAAAGAAGGGCATGGGAAACCTACCACAGTCCACATCGCTGAATACAATTTCCTCTCCCTTCCCCCAGCATCTGTCAACTGTCAAAACTCCTCAGCTAGGGCTGTGAATTTATGAGCCCTTCCTCTTTCCATGCTTGAATTTTTGTCAGCTTCATTTTGTGCATGTCTTGTGCTTGCAGTCACAGCTCTGTGAGTTCATATGTACAATGGTTTCCTTGTGTCTGAAAAGCAGTGTTTTGCTTATGTCTTCTACTACCTCTTTATCTTACAGTCTTTCTTCTTTGCTTATGATTCTTAAGCCTCATAGAGAAGGCGTTGCTATAAATGTCCCATTTAGGGTTGAGAATGCTGCAGTTCTTGGAAAAGATCTGAATCTTTTTAAGCACTGACATAATCACACAGACATATTTATATCATGATATTTTGCTTCATGTACAAACTTATCAAGTGTTTTATATATAGTCATCATTATTATTTGTATATATTATAAATAAAACACTAAATGAAGGTCATGTTTAAACTTGGTTTTTCCTTAGTAATTCATATGCAAATATTTCAAATTTGAAAAAAATAAGAATAAAAACTATCCACTATCATATTTCACCTTAAATTATATATGCTTCTGATTCTAAACATTTTGGATAAGGGATGCTGACTCTCTAGTTACATGCAGATAAATATGTCCTTTTTATATTTAAAAAAACATGACTACTGTTCTTACTCATTATCACCCTTTCATTTCCACTCTCCAATTCCTCTCATGTCCTCTCCATTCTGTTTCAAAATCATTAATTCTCATTAAATCAGTTTTGACCACTTGGGCTTGTATAATCTGTAAGGGATTTGTATAATATCTAATGGATTTGTATAATCTGTAAGGGATTTATATAATATCTAATGGATTTGTATAATCTGTAAGGGATTTGTATAATCTATAATTTGTATAATCTGTATCACCAGAGAAAACTGACTCCCCCCCCCTCAACAGCTATCTCTTTCTCAACAGCTATCTCTTCATCTTTGGGACTTGTTAAATTCCCATGTCTTCATAGGCATGTCTACTGATATTGCGTTATGCAGATCTTTCTTAGGCAACCATATTGTTGATATTTAATGGGTTCAGCATTTATATCATGTCTATAAGACACTATATTGCAGCAGGTGTCCTGGTCTTTTGGCTCTTATAGACTTTCCACCTTATCTTATGCAGTGTTCCTCAGGCTCACATGTATCAACTGGGACTAGCCCCCTCATACTCCCTTAAATTCTCTGCATTTTGACCATCTGTTCACAGGGTATATACACCACATATTTTCCTATCCATGGTGTCCCATGGTTCCTTTCCTCTATGATCTATTGCCTGTTACCTTAGTTTTCAGAACAGCTATCAGAATAGATGTGACGTTATATTTTATGACAGTCTTGATTTGCATTTCCCTGAATGCTGACGAAGTTGAGAATGTTTTACATATGTTTACATATTAGTCATCTGTACATCTTGTCTTGAGAAATGAATATTTATTCACATATTTTGTCATTATTTACAATTATGTTATTTGTAGACATTCCACATTATTAGATGTAAGCTTACAAATATTTTCTACCACAAATAAATTGGTTTTTTATTAGTCCTTTGAGTTATACAATGTGTTCTACTTATATTCACCCCACCCTTAACTCTTCACAAATTTATCCCTGCCTACTCATCTTTGTGCCCTTTTGTTTTTCACCCATGAAAACCACTGTGTTCTGCCTCCCTATTCCTGGATAGGTGGTCTTAAGTTGGGCCATATTCAAGTTATAAGAAGCTAATGAAAACTGACCTCATGTTTCCCAGCAGCTAACTCAGGGATAGGGTTAGAGTTAAACATACCAGTAGCTCCTTGGCAAGGGAGGGAACCTTGGCTCCATTTCCCCTCTCCGTGCTGGGATATTGTCTCGCTTGGGCTCACACAGGTTTTGGACATGCTGTCACTGCAAGTGTGAATTCTCATATACAGCTTTCTTTATGTGTCCAGAAGATACTGTTTCCTTGTATCCTTTGCCACTGGCCTTTATACTATTTCTACACCCTCCTCCACAATGATCACTGAGCCCTTGGAAGAAAGAATGTAATGCATTTTCCATTTAAGTCTCACCATTCTGCATTCTTTTATTCTCCGCACCCTAATCAGTTGTGAGTTTCTATGTTAATCACCATTTAATGCAAATAGATGTTTTTCAGAGGCAGTATGAGAGATGAATTAATCTGTGTGTATAATATTATATCATTGGGGATCAGTGTAATAATGTCCATTTAACAACATAATAGTAATAGGTTGTCCTCTGGTGCCTATGACCTGTCTAGTCAAAGATTCTTGGTCCAACAATGGTGCCATGTATGGGTGTCACCTTATGAGCAGTACTTACATTCCACCAGCAAGTAATTTTTGTTGTTGTTGTTTGTTTTGCTTTTGTTTTGTTTTTTGTCTTTTTCCTCATGAGCTTCATACCACTAAGGCACCAGTAGGTATATTTTGCCACTATTTTAGTGCATAGTGTTTAAAGTTGGATATATGACTGAACATTTCTTTACTCCTTTGATGGTTTCCATAATATCTTCCAGCACCATGAATTCTAGCCAGTAGGCTGCCACTTCCACGTTTGTATTAGCTTGCTTTTTTTGCCATGTGCTATGGTGCAAGTATGCGTTGTCTTCATTAATAGGGTTATACAGTCAAGTTCTGAAGGATAACAAAGAACAGTGATAATATCCTGTGATGTTTGATCCAAAGGACACAAACAGGCTTGCAATTCCATTATTGGTATAATTTGCTTAAAAAGCTTCTAAGTTGATGTAATTATCCTTGGCTGCTGCCTGTGCTTATATCATCATATCCAAAAAGTATTATTGTAGGTTATGGAATTGAAGAACACTTACTTAATCTCACTCCCAGTTTGTCTCTAATAACATATACACAGTCACAGATATACATATAACACAACATACACACACACACACACACACACACATACACACACACTCACTCATCACATATGTAAATGTCAATGAGGTTTGCCCCTGGTGCTTTCACCAGTTTCATATTTTGTATTTAAGTGTATTTGACTGAGTTTGCCTTTATTTTTATGAAGTCAGTTGCATGTCTGTTTTCAGTTTTTCCAATATTGCTGTACACACATGACCTCTATTCATCAGCAAACAGCCTTTTTCTTATTTATTTTCTTATTTGTATTATTTTGAATGATGGATTTAATGACCAAAAGATAATCATTTCTTTTCCTTGGGTTGCAAATTCAGGATTTTGGTCTATAGACCATATGTCTGTTTTGCTTTCAATTTATATATGTACATGAGGAAAGAATACCTATTCAGTCTTATCATGCTATGTTTGTTTTCATGTGAGTACCATACTGTAGCTTACTATATAATGTAGAACTAGAACGTGTATTATCCACTTTTTGTTTTTCTTGGTTAAGATAACTTTAGCTATTCAGTGTTTATTGTGAATTTATTTTTTCTTTTTTATTATTTAATCAATTTATTCATATTACAACTCAATTGTTATCCCATCCCTTGTATCCTCCCATTCCTCCCTCCCTCCCGCTTTCACCCTATTCCTATCCCCTAGGTCTGTGACCAAGGGAGACCTCCTCCCCCACTATATGGTCATAGGCTATCAAGTCTCATCTTGGTAGCCTGCTTATTCTTTCTTTGAGTGCCACCAGACCTCCCCACCAAGGGGAGGTGGTCAAATATGGGGCACCATAGTGAATTTAAAGGTAATTCTTCTTTCTGTTTCTCTGAAAATTGCCATTGTTTTTGAGGCTGTAGTTTACTTTGGCTTACATGAATATTTCCACACTATTACTTTATCTTACCTGTAAATGTGAGAATTCTTTTCATTTTTACTGTATTCTTCAATTTTATCAATGATTTTTAGATTTCAGTAGTCAGACATTACAGCAAATGTGATCATTTTTTTCCCTCTCTTCACTCTGCCTACTTCCACACTCCTCAATTTCAAATTCATTGTCTCAAAGAGATGCCTGTATACCCATGTTCATGATAACTATATTCACCATCTATGATACTGGAAAAAAAACCTTCTGTCTTCTGATGGATGAATACAGGCAGTAAGCTACAGTATGGTGCTCACAATTAACTATTTAACTTAGAAAAGGAGGGACTCCTGCTATTTGCATTAATGGACATGGGGAGTATTGTGCTAAATGAAATAAGACAGAAATATAAAAATAAATTCTGCATGGTATAAGTCATGTGTAGACTCCAAAACAGTCAAATTATAGAAGCTGTGGATAGAGCTGTGGTTGTTAGGGACTTGAAGTAAGAGAAATGGGAAGATGTTGATCAAAGGGCAATAAGGCACAATTATGCAATATAAATTCCATCAGTCAAATGGAATGTCTATAGCTAACAATAGTGGATGGCATATTTAATTTTTTTTGGAGATATTTTAACATTTTTTTATTTATTATAATTTATTCAGATCACATCCAGATTGTTATTCTCTCACTTGTATCTTCCCATTCACACCCTCCCTCTTCCACCCTATTCCCCTCCCCTAGACTAATGACAGAAGGGGACCTCTTCCTTCACCATATGACCACAGCCTATCAGGTCTCACCCAGATAGCCTGCTTTCCCTTCCTCTGTGTGCCGTCAGGTCTCCCCACCAAGGAGAAGTGATCAAACAGAGGACACCAGAGTTCATGTCAGAGGCAGTCCCCGCTTTCCCTACAACCATGGATAATGAGTTGTCCATTGGCTAGATCTCAACAGGGGGTCTACGTTTACTTTGTGTGTTGTCCTTGGTTGGTGCAATAGTTTTTCTAGGCCCCCGAGTCCAGATCCACTAGCCTTGTTGATCTCCTTGTTGGGCTCCTGACCCCTCTGTGTCTTTACATCCCCCTATTCCACCAGCAAGTCCAGCAGCAAGTCCCAACATCTGTCCTGATCCCCCACCATCTGACATCAGCCTATCAGGTCTGATCAGGATAGCCTGCCTCCCTTTCCTCCTTGTGCCTGCAAGGCCACTCTGCCAAGGGGTAGTGATCAAATCAGAGCACTAAATACTCCTATCATGAAAATAACAATTCTCAAGACTGCTTTAAATCAATCTACATGACTATGGCTTGATGGTGGTGGTTCTCCCCAAACTCACTGACTTATAAAAACTACGTATGTTCAAAGTGTTTATGCTTTCATTTCTTCATAAGGTAGTTTTAAAATATAAGATGCTGAAAAATTGTTCTGATAATACTGCAGGTTGAACAAAACCAAGAAACAATGATAAGTTTTTGGCTTATTTAACATTTTCAAGTGTACCAATTAAAATCCTGTTACTAGGAATATCTAGTGTAGTTAAAAAGGATTTGATTGAATTGATAAAATGGTAATTACCTCTCTGTGTTTACAGTTGATTAAAATCTACTTAATTTTCCTGTGTGAATAGCAAAATCAAAGGGAGTGAAATCCTAATTGGGAGTACACGTACATATCTGGAAGTGTAAGTGGAGATTTCCCACAAGATATCTATGAATCAAATGTGGAAAATGGAGTTCATAGCCAAGGATGAAGAGTCATTAAACTGCATAAAGTTCAAGAAGTCCTAATAAATAAACACTCTGGTGTGAGAGTCTAAGTATATTTTCATTCTGAATCTTGGAATACTTATGTGATAGATGTATATATATGGATATAGATATGGATATTGATATAGATAAGGATATAGATATAGATAAGGGTATAAATACAGATATAGATATAGATAGATATAGATATAGTCAGCTTGTAGCCTCCTAACAACCTACTATGTTGGTACTACATTTCTGCCTAACAAAATCACACAGATTTATCAGCGTAAAACAACATTTTATTCAAGGCTTTAATTTCGGGGTGTGGTTTACGTTGATCATTTGCAAGGCTATAATCCATGTATTAGTCAGAGTGGAGGTCTGATCAGAAGCAAGCATTTCACTTCCAGGTTTACATGGCTATTGGTAAAATGTAGGATTCATTTTTTCATACATGTAAAAAATTATAAAAGTTTGTTACTTTATACAAACAAGAGGCATTCTCTGACTTTTTCTGAAGTCTATACCTTCTTCAAATGAATTAGTCTGATGAGGTCACATCAATTCAGGACATTGTATTTTCAGTAACCCAAAATCAACTTATTTGGAGCCATATTTAAGTCAACAAAACTCCTTTCATCTATCATGCAATGCAGCCTAACCATGAGTGTGATATCACAAATTTAACAATGGGTCTGACCACGGTCACTGCCTAAGGGTTCTGGCATGACCTAAGCAGCTTGGGTCTGAAATACTGACTAGGGACAGTAAGGACATGAGGTCAGGAGAACTGTTGCACTCTGATGGAGCCACACATGTTATCACCATCATCTCTTGTTTGTTAAGTACAGCACAGGGAGAAGGCTGTAGACCAGCAGGATAAGGCTATAAACATCAAGGAAGAAGCTCCAGTTGCTAGTTTTTGTACACACTGCTGAATTATGTGTAAATATTCACACATGAATCAAAAGGTTTTGCTAACATTGAGTCTAATTCACATGGGAAAAGCTTTGCCAATTTCCCTTGAGTCTAAGGCTTTAGTCATTGTCATGACTCTGCCCATGTCACCACTACACGTTCTTGAAAGACAATCTATAGAAAGGGTGCCTACTAATTAAAACAAGAAAACTGAAAAGTCTTGGCTCCAGAAAATGCGGTCCTTCTTTTCCTTTTTTTTTTTTTCCCACTTTGGCAAATGTTGGTCAATTCAGATATTAATTTCATATGGCTCTCTTTATAATGACTGAGCTCTTCAAAGTCAGAAAAGAATTAAACTTGAACCAATGAAACTCTGATTCATAGAGACAAAGTAAATTAATATTGGCCACAGTCTCATGTGAGCAGGGTTAGGAGACCAACAGCCAACAGATGGGTTTGTTTGGTTTTGAAGAAATAAAAATGCTCAGCAAATGGTTTTGATGGTATTTACATAGCTCTCTTATTTTCCTAAAAATGTATTGAATAAGTTTGTTGTGAAAATTATATGTCATTAGTATTTCAAAACAAATATTTCACACAATGTTACTCGATGAGAACACTGTATTTGAAATAGTAATCAAATTGGCATCCTAGTATACCCTTTTTAACCCAATGGCCATTGAAACGAGAATGGATTAGATGTGGCAGGGCTGAAAAAGCCTCTACCTATGAGTATTGTATATAGAAATATTGAATAGTTTCTTCAAGTTGATAGGGACCAAAATATGAAGCCCTTGTATAAAACTAAAAAAGGCTGAATTCTGTGCCAAATTATCAAATTATTATGTTAGGTAAAAATTAGTGGCTGTGAATTACTTAAATGCCATTTACATATTCATAGCTGTATTTTCCCAGTGTTAAACATAAGTTTCTCCAAAGCCTCTAGATAGCAAGCTGAAGTTTCTACCTGCTTTCCACAGATGCTGCCATTATTTAAATGTGGCAGCTAAGTGCTGCCTAGAACACTGGTTTTGGAATAACAGCTGTGAATGACTTCTTCCTCTTTGAGTTAGTGTGCTACCTTTTCTAAACTTAATTTCTTTAAATTTAACTTTTTGTTTCAAAGAATATTGACATAGAACTCCTAGAGAATAAATGTTTGTTATGTTTTCAGTAGTAAACTATACCTGTTATTATATGCGTTACTCACTGAGTGTTTAATATGACTGTTTATTGCTTTCAGCACTGTATCATAAAGGTGGCACAGAGTCTGATAGTATATGCCTAATAAATCATGATACTACTATCATATTCTATTTCCTGACAGGAATCAATACCAGTATACTCATTTTTGTCCTAGTCTAATTGAGAAGTCATGGAAATTAACTAGACACAGATAAACAGATGAGTAAACAAAGAAAATGTGCTACTTACACACAATGCATATTATTTTATTATAAAGGATAAGTGTGCCATCTTCAAGAAAAGGACAATTAATTCAAACATAGAAGGAAAAACACTGTATGTTTTCATATGCAAAAAGATAGGGAAGATGTTTTCTTCAATGTTGCCAAACACAAATAACCAAAACATTATGAATGTGACATTTATATAATTCCTGATTGTTTCATGGTTCTTCTTGCTATATGTATTGTATTTATATGTAATACTATACATACATATGTAAAATATAATTAAAAATAAAAATCTGTTATAAATAATAAAAAAGAAAAAATTCCTTTCATTTTTAATATTTAAAACAACAAAAGAAAAATCTAGATTTTTAAAAACAAGAAATGAAACTAGAAGGGAAACAATTTTGGGAAAGATCATGGGGACTGGAGACAAAAGAGGATAATGGAGTATGAGTAAAAGCAAAATACATTATATGCATGCATAAAAACGTCACAATGAAACCCATTCTCTTGTGCAATTTATAGTAACAAAACCAGTTTTAGGTTTGTTATGTAACCCAAGGGCCATTTTGTGACTCTCCTCTAGATCCTTGTACTTACTTGGATGAATGCAATGATTTTTCCTTCCCAGAATCTTTCACTAAGAAACAGTCCTGTATCCATTCTTCAACTGAGGGACATCTAGGTTTCCCGATTCTGGGTATAACAAATAAGGCTGCTATGAACATAGTTGAGCAAATGTCCTGTTGTATGGTGGATCATCTTTCGGGTATAATGACCAGGAGTGGTACAGCTGGATCTCGAGGTAGAGCTATTCCCAGTTTTCTGAAAATGTTCCAGAGCGATTTCCAAAGTGGTTGTACAAGTTTGCATTCCCACCAGCAATGGATTAGTCTTCCCTTTTTCCCACATCCTCACCAGCATGCGCTCTCAATTGAGTTATTGATCTTTGCCATTTGGATAGGTAAAAGATGGAATCTCAGAGTTGTTTTGATTTGCATTTCTCTGATGACTAAGGATTTAGAGCACTTCTGTAAGTTTTTCTCAGCCATTCGATATTCCTCTTTTGAGAATTCTCTGTCTAACTCTGAACTCCATTTCTTAATTGGATTATTTGGTTTGGTGGTGTTTAATTTCTTGAATTCTTTACATATTTTGCATATTAGGTCTTTGTCAGATGTAGGGTTGTTGAAAATCTTTTCTCAGTTTGTATGCTGTAATTTTGTTCTGTTGACAGCATCCTTTGCATTACATCAGCTTTTCAGTTTCATCAGGCCCCACTCATTAAATTTTGACCTTAGAGCCTGGGCTGATGGTGTTCTCCTCAGGAAGTTGTCTCCTGTGCCAATGAGTTCAAAACTCTTCCCCACTTTTTCTTCTAACAGATTTAGTGTATCTTGTTTTATGTTGAGGTCTTTAATCCACTTGGACTTTTTTTTGTGCATGGTGATAAATATGGATCTACCTGCATTTTTCTACATGTAGACATCCAGTTAGGCCAGCACAATTTGTTGAAGACACTATGCTTTCTCCATTGTATAGGTTTGGCTTCTTTGTCAAAAATCAAGTGTCCATAGATGTGTCGACTTATTTCTGGGTCTTCTATTTGATTCCATTGATCAACCAGCCTATTTCTATGCCAGTACCATGCTGTTTAATTACTGTTGCTCTATAGTACAGCTTGAGATCAGGGTGGTACATTTACACTATGGAATACTACTCAGCTATGAAAAACAAGGAAATCTTGAAATTTGCAAGCAAATGGATGGAACTAGAAATGATCATCCTGAGTGAGATAACCCAGACCCAGAAAAAATACATGTGGTATATCCCCTCTTACAATTGGATATTAGCCCAACATGGATGTCCTCTGAGAGTGTTCACTCAGTGGGGGAACAAGATAGATGCTGGGAGAACTCACTGTTGCTCTCCACATGAGAGGAGTATGGATGAGTCGGGAGATAGAAGGACCCAGAATGTCCAGGAGCCACACTAGAAGACCATCAAGGCTGGCTGATCTGGACCCAGGAGGGCCTGCACAAACTGCTGTATCAACCAAGGACAGTGCATGCATTAAACCTAGACCCCGTATTCAAATCTTTCTCATAGACAGTTCATTCTCCATGGTGTTGAGAGAGCAGAGACTGACTCTGACATGAAACTATGGTGTCCCCTATGTGGCCACTTTCCCTTGGTGGGGAGGCCTGGTGGATCTCAGAGGAAGGGGAAGCAGGCTATGTGGATTAAACTTAATAGGCTGTGATCATATGGTGGGAGAGGAGGTCCCCTTCTGTCAGAGTTGTAGGGGAAGGGAATAAGGTGAAAGAGGGAAGGAGTGGTGAACAGGAAGATACAAGTGAGGGGATAACAATCAGGATGTAATCTGAATAAATTAATTTAAATATTTTTAGAAAAGAAAAAAGAAAGAAAGAAACAGTTCTGTAGTGAGAGTTTAGCATCCCCCCTTAGTCCCTCCTCCAGTTATGCTTGGTTATTGATGGAGGAAAAGAAGTCAGGCTGAGGGGAAACAGTGACCAGAATATATTATAAACATGTATGAATTGTCAAAGAACTAACTCAATAAAACATTTGGAAACACAATAGGGGAAAAGCTTCTGTCTTCATCTCATTTTCAGGTCATGTTTCAATAGTTCCCCTTCATTGCCTTTAACTTTCATAAGCTCCAGTTACAAAATGATGCAGAGAAAAATCTACTTTTCAACACAAAACCAGGAAATAGAGAGAGCATATATAATATGTATATGCCACTTTATTTACTGAATTCTCTGTGAAAACACATATCATTTTAAGGTTTTCATAGCATTTTATGAATATATTACCATTTATATAAATTTTATCCAATTGCATGGAATTTAGGTTTTCTACCATCTGCATAGATCCAATAAAATAAAGCCAACATAATAGGATTTGATATGGGATTCTCAGGTCACTTTCTCATCTTCTAACTTTCTATTTCATTGACAATCTTCAGCATGACCTTTTCTGTTTTCATCACGCTGACTCCTGGAGTTGTATTATTATTATTATTATTATTATTATTATTATTATTATTATTTTATTATGAGAGTACAGAATGGATGTCACAATAAACTTCATTGCTGACCAAAGCAGAATCATTAGTCCTTTCATCATCTAATACAAAGCTAAGTAACACGAAGCAAAATACATTGGGCCATTTTTATCAGATGTCAGCACATCTGTCAGTTGTGGGCTGGGACTTTAAATGGATCTGTGCAGAGCATCTTAGCAAAGCAGTTTATGACTATATATTAGATGTAAAGCCCAAATGAGAATCTGTCACCTTTGTGACTTTTTGACGTGAATTTAATATAAAACACTATGATCAAAACTCATGAGGGAGAAAGCAGAGGAGAGCTGGAGCATAATCAAATTTTACTGCAGTTCTTTATCTTGAAGTTGATATCTTGGTTAGATTAATGGCCTTTGTCTGAATATTCTTTTGTGTAACCACTTTAATGACCCTTAGAGCTGATGGACAAAAGCAAAAGTACTGTCTTGGATATGGGCTTGTGGAATGTGAAAATAAATGTCATGAACATTTATTTTTTTCTGTGCAGTTGAGCTGTATTAGATAGTTAAGAAAAGGATCACTCATCATACAGATACTCAGGATATTTGAGTCCAAATGATTGATCTGTTCTATCAAAGTGTTCTTTTTATATTATCTACTGACATTGTACCTCCTATGGTTAACTCTAGCTATGATTCTCATGAAGACTTTATGGTTTATGTAATAAGAATTAAATTCAAATCAACCAAAATATTGACACCCTACTACATAAGCTCTCAGTTTAAGGTTCTTTCCAGGGATGAAATAGAATAGAGTTATCTCCATGCTGTCTGTTACTCAAACACCTAGTAACCTATCTGACAACAGTATGAGAGAAAGGGTTAGTGAAAAAATGAGGACTTGGGCACAAAACATAAAAACAGCAAAAAGGAGTGCACTTCCAAGTTTGAACTACTGTAAGGAGTAATGTGGACAACAGAAAGCTGGGTGAATGTACTGGACCTGAAGAATGGAATCCATAATTAAGTGGGAGAAATAGACTGTAGGGAGGTGACGGCATGTAGATGCACATATGGGAACCATTATGACTTCAGTCACAGCTCAGTAAAGACCCCTCTCTTCAACGTCTCCTTTGTGTCGAATTCAAGACAAGATGAGACTTATTTGTGACTGTCTCTATGGATGAGCAGACAGAATTTCTGGAAGTCGAGGGAAGATTAGGGATCATGGTCAATGTTACACAGTTTCTAAATAGCTGAGGGTGTCATTTGAAACCCTCACCATCAGTTTCTAAATAACTCTCAATTGCTAAGTGCTTGCTGTATACTTAGTGCTATTTCTACACTTGATGTTGAATACTAGCAGGGTGACATACAGAGACTGATTCATCAATAAAGGACCATGGATGCAGAGGACCTAGACTCCCTCCCTGCTCAGATGTAGTTGATAGGCAGCACTTCACTTTGGTTGGGCAGCCTTACCAAGCCACAGAGGAAGAGGATACAGGTAGTCCTGATGAGACTTGATAGACTGAGGACAGATGGTAGAGGAGGAGGATTCTACCTTTCTGAGGACTAGGTAAAGGGGGAGGACAGAAGAGGGAGACTAGGAAGGGGCCTACAATTAGGATGTAAAGTTAATAAATTTAAAAAAAACTTAATATAAAAACACATAGCAATACCTGGATGAGACCTGATAGGCTGTGATCATATAGTGGGGGAGGAGGTCCCCTTCAGTCACAGGCCTAGGGGAGGGGAATAGGGTGAGAGAGGGAGGAAGGGGAAATGGGAAATATAAGTGAGGGGATAACAATTAAGATGTAATCTGAATAAATTATTCAAATAAAAAATAAATTATCAAAAAACCCCACATAGCAACAATGAAAAAATAGAAAGAAAAAACAGAAGTCTCAGCTGGGCACTGTGGCACAAGCCTGTAATCCCAGTAGTGAAGGAGGGAAGGGAGAGGCAGGCAGATCCAGGCCAGCCTGGTCTACAGAGCAAGTTCAGACCAGCCAAAGCTACACAGAGAAACTCTGTCTTGAAAAACAAACAAATGAAACAAAAAGATAGGTCTCAAAGAGTTTTATTCACTGTCCCAATGTCTTAGGTGTTGTTTTAACAATTCAAATTCACATTTAATTCCATCAATTTCTATGTCCCATGTTTTCCATTTTATTTTATTTTTGATTTTTGATTTCTCTGTGTAGGTCTGGCTTTCCTGGCATTCATTCTGTAGACCAGGCTGGCTTCTAACTCACAGAGAGCTCTGTGCAAACTCTGCCTCCCAAGTGCTGGGATTAAAGGCATGTGCCACCACTTCTTGGCCATTTTTAAAAAAAATGTACCTGTACCTTGTGAGTATAGAATATGTTAGTTATAAAAATATTAAAGACCTTCTAGAAAATATCTTTTAGGGTAGATTTTTAAGTAGCTAGAATATGAACACAATTAAAATGGGAGGTTATTAAGATGGGCAGGGAAATATAGGGGCATGATAGTGTAGAGTAAGACATGTATTGAAGAATTAAGTGAATTGTGTTAGCTTGGCTGCATTGCACAGAAAACTCACACAGAAGAGGGTAAGACTTTTAATCACACACATGGATACCCTTATTACAAAAATGATTACTTTCCTTATTTTGGTGACAGGATATCAAAAATTTTTTAGTCTTGAGATAATGTTATCTGATTACCACACATATCTGTTATTTTTCACCACTACACTGAGAATTCCAAGAAAGCAAAAGGTGTGTTTTAATTGATTGTTTCACTGCTATATTTATATTCTCAGTATCTAGAGCAGTGTCTATATTTGAATCTGGGATGTTATAAATACCTAAGTGTTTTATAACTGCTTTGAGTTCTGAAGGCACTTCATATATACCATAATACAAGTAATATCTGCTGGAACTCTGTAATTTGATAAGGAGTAGATATAATGGACCCGTGACACTTTTGAATGAGGTAATGATTAGTTTTGTTTAGGGAAATGATCCTGAATGGGTTTATAGGCTGTATCTCAGGAGGGATTGAGTATGGAAAAGAATTTAAGATCTATTTCTAAAATTTTTCTGCCCAAGAGATGATTTAAACAACCTCATTGGAAGTAGAAAGAGGAAATCATTTGTCCTTTTGTGTATAATTAGTATGATTTTATACTGATTAGATGCAAGGGAGTAATCAATAAAAGAATTGTTGAAAGTAACTCAGGATTTCAGCTTGAGTGTGCATCAAGGGTTGATATTGGCACTAGCTTAGAAAATAAAAGCCACAAAGGAACAAAGCTAGTATCATGGGTGAAGTAAATTGGATAGACTGTAAAATCAGAAACATATATTTTGAGACTAAAGTGCTTTGGGGATACATATGTAGACCTACTAAGTTGTAGTCATTTGGATAAGCATGTCTGAATTTACTAGATAAATTAGATACCAAGCAAGAATTATCAAGACTGTAAAGCCATGAGAGAGGCTAAAGTGTTGAAAAAATGTGAAATGATAAGAGAGGTCAGCAAAAGCATGAGGATCAGACAGTAGAGTGATTCTACAATGACAGTGACACAATGTGATTAGGGATGCAGAGATGAGAACAGGAACCTAGGACAGACAGAAGTAGCCATTTGTACTGACAGTTGATAGAACAAACAAAATAAGAACAGAAATTATCACTGGATTCATTAATTGGAAGAAAGTTTTACTTTTTTTGTGAAAATTTTCTTTATTTCTATAATGTGTTTTGATTACGTTTACACCCACACTAGCTCCCCTCCATCTCATCATGGTCTGTGTCTCTGTCTCTCTCTCTCTCTCTGTCTCTCTCTTATTCACAGAGTCCACTTAGCATTGCTACTATGCATAAAAGTGTAGAACTATCATCAGGAACATGGATAGTCTCTCAGTGGAAACATAGTAGAAGATATTTCAATATGGAATAAATCAAGTAAAATAATTAAACTAGAATCTACATTGCAAGTCTCTGGATGGTGAATGTGAGGGGAGGAATTCAAGAAGCAGAAGCAAGTGTCATATACTCATAATAACTTGAAGGAAGCTGAAGAGTGGGGCTACAATTTGAAAACAAAAGTGGGGAATAAGGAAAGGAATTATTGTGTCCAAGAAGACTTGCAGATGTATACTTATCAAAGGGGAAAATCAGTGCTAAGGAGAACAATGACTGGATGACTGAGGCAAAGAGATGCTATGAAGACTGAGAGGAGAGCAAGAACAATGAAATGCTAGGTAGAACAAAGAAGGGAACACGAGCAAGCAAGGCACACCCACAAATGTTTAAGGTAATAATTACTATGTAGAAGGAGTAGTTTTTCAAGAAAAAATAGGATAGAGTCAGAAAACACAAAGTGGAGACAAGGCAATTTTCAGGAGTTGGTGTTACATGGCCTCAGCCTCTTCTGAAAAGCAGGGAGCATTTCATAGACAGCAGCTCTATCTAGGTTTCTTCTTAGATAAAAAGGTTTAAAGTATTAAAATACAAATCCCCCTGAGGTTATTTGCATTTGGATATAGTACAGTGAGCTTTCTCTTGACTTGTTTCATAACCATACTAAATTCCGTTTCAATGTGTTGTTGAAAGTTTTGTTCTAGAAAGCTGAGTTTGGCAACTCTAAAGCCTTTTATCAGAAAGCATTCATATCAGTAAGTAGTTTTATATCTAATCCTATGTGTGATGGTTGCTATGGAAACAATTGAATACAAACTTTATTTAATATAATACCCAGCTAAGCTATTGATCAGGTGGGACAAAGACAGCTTCAGGCCATTTCACCCAAGGAAAGGGCAAAACAGAAAGTAGATAGGTTTTTAGGTGAAAAGAACTCTTCACTGGAGGAAAAATTAGTCTTCATACATAAAAATGCAGCCAATACATAGGTGGTTATGGCTTTATCTATCTACTTTGAACAAACAAAGGAAATAGAATCTTGAGTGTTTCGAGATGGGAGATGACAAGAGTCATTATTAAGGGTAAGCTCACAGATGTGAAGGAAGCCATAGGGCTGGGTCATTAAATACAAGTAAAACTGGAGCAGAACCAATGTCTGCACACACTTCAGTACACAATAGAACAAGTAGAGGGCTTGTGATGGGCACAGCTGAAAAAAAAACCTGTCTAAATAGAGCACACTTAATGTAAGCAGTTTGAATTGCAGGGATTAAAGCAATTTAACACAGAGGCCAAACATCAAGGAAATCAGTGATTTGAATACTATTAAAACACATATACCAAATTTTATTATCCATTCATTAATTGGTAGACTTCTAAATTGATTTCATTTTCTAGCTGTTATGAATAAGGCAGCAATACACATAGATATGCAGGTATCTGTGTCTTATGGTACAGACCCTGTTGGCTATATGCACATGAATGCTTTATCTGGATATATTGTAGTTCTAATTTCATCCTTTCAAAAACCCCCACACACAGCAGGGCAGTGGTGGTGTACGCCTTTAATTCCAGCACTTGGGAAGCAAAGGCAGGTGGATCGCTGTAGGTTTGAGGCAAGCCTGGTCTATAAAGTGAGTCCAGGACAGCCAAGATAACATAGAGAAACCCTGTCTCGAAAAAAAAAAATACCCTCCACACTGATTTTTGTAGTGGCTAGACAAGTGTACATTCCCATTAACAGTGGAACAGCATTTTCCTTCCTTCACATCCTTGCCAATATTTATTGAAATTTTTTTGAGAAGGCTATTCTTACTGGGGTAACACAAAACAGTAGTTTTGATTTGCAATTTTCTGTAGTCTAGAGACATGGAAATTTTCTTCAATATTTCATAATTATTTTTATTTTTGAAATTATAATATAATAACATTATTTCACAGAAAAATGGGATCTTCTGGAGCTATAGTTACATATGGTTATGGGCTGTCTGTGAATAGTGGAAACCAACTCCCAGTTCTTCTGGAAGAGCATTGAGTGCTCTTTTATACTGAGCCATCACGTTAACACCTACAAAACATAGCTGAAGTTTAGAATTGGGTTTCCTACCACTTGTGCTGTCATTATTTGGCCACCATTGTGTGTTACACGGTAATCAGGGGACACAACAGTTTTAGTTACTCTTTTCTTTCTACCTAAGTAAATCATTGTCTGATCATTAACATTATGCTTTGTATACTTAGCAGCCAAATCAGTGAGGGATTGGCACTTCCTCTGATGCTCCAAGCTGAACAAGTCAATGAGATGGCTCAGTGTCCAGTATCTGGTCAATAGTGGGGTGGGTTGGAATTTCTGCTTAATACAATGCTTGAGTATTTAGTAAAAGAGAAAACAAAATGCTTAGTTTCTCTCCTTTAATAAATTTGGTTTACTCTTTGTCAAGGCAGCCTGTAGTAATGAGCATGGTTTTCATTTTAAAAGAAAAAGTTTTCTACTAAGCAAAGAAGCCTCCCATGAAATGACAATAGATAGGCTGTTGATCAGGGTAACTGGAGCAAGAGATACAATTATAAATAGGAAGTCTTTTTTATCAGCAATGATTGTAAAATTTTTATTTTACAAATTTTATTTGTAATTCTTTCTCAGTCTCATGCACTTACTAGCATGTGTGCATGCGTGTGTGTGTGTGTGTGTGTGTATGTGTGTGTGTGTGTGTGTGTGTGTGTGTGTGTTTGGGTGTGCACAATGTGTGATCCACTGAGTTAAAAACAAGTTGCCTTATGAGAATGGATGGGAGGTTATTTATTGAAGTATGGGCAACTTAAAAGCTCTTCTATCACTGAAGATAGTGACATCCCGTCCTCTAGCCAACATTAATTGTCACTAATCCCCCAAGGAATGGTGGGGACTCATGATCCTTTTGTCAGTCCATGATGAGTGTTGATCAGCTCAATCTTGTGAAGGTCATGTGCAGGTAACCACAGCTGCTGGGAGTTCACAAGTGCATCAGCCCTGTCGCCTCTAGGAGACAGCATTTCCCAGCACCCCTCTCCAGTGTCTATTCCTTATATTGTATTGCCTCTTCACCTGCCATGTTCCCTTCACTGGGGGAAACAGTGTGTGTGTGTGTAGGTGATACAGATGTCCAATTTAGAACTCTAAAAGTCATGTATTTTCTATTCTTACAAGTAATGTGTCTTTATAAAAATGGGTAGAATTTACTAAAGCCGTATAGTGTGCGTCAGGCACTGTGTTATGAATTTTGCATGTATTCACGACTTTAGTCTCTCAATATCCTTGTGAGAGCCCTTCATCTTTAATGTCTCCAATTTAACCATGAGGAACCTGAGGATTACATGAAGGTGCATGACATGTGTGATGGTTAGGATATGGAGGCATTAGCTTTACTTGCGTGAAAATTCTAGTCCTAGAAGCAGCTGTTCATTAAAATATTAAACAGGCTACAAAGATGAGACTTGATAGTCTATGACCATATGGTTGGGGAGGAGATCCCTTTTGGTCACAGATATAATCTGAATAAATTAATTAATCAAATAAAAAATATCAATTGACACGTAATTCTTATTTTGTAAGTCAAGAACCATGTGTGGCCATGTTTATTCCAAGTGTGATCCAGGATCAATTCGTAGAGAATACTCCATTAATGAGATTTATCTCTATCCAGTTAATCAAAAATTTTGTTTTATAGCTTCTTTACTAAAGTGGAGTTGCAAGTACACTTACAATTCTAGCATACACTATATGGCTTGTACTAGCTTCACAGACTTCTATTGTCAGTCATCTATTGTGCAAGTCGATGAAATGGCCACTGCTAGGACTAAATTGCTTCTCTAAGATGGAGTACCAGATAGGAATTTTGTTAAAACTTGTATTATAGTCTTATTCTAGCTATTGTAGAAACTAGAGTGTGCCTGATGAATTCTTAAGTACCCGCATCCATTGCTTTGAAGTAGAACCTTTACTTCTGATATAAACCTCAGGAAAGTGGAATTAGGACATTTATTTCCTCCCTCTCACATTTGCCCTTCACTTGTTCACCCTGCTCAGACAAGTAGAAAAGACTCACTATTTACAAAAGGGCCAACTTACTGCTATCTCAGGTCCCTGAAGTGTCAGTGATGCATCATGCTGATCTTTTCAGGGTTCATTGCCCTTTATAAAAGGCTCTTGGAGAGAGAATGCTTATCCCACAGGAATGTCTCTCCAAAGTTCTCTTGTAATGTTAACAACAGAATCTGGGTGCTCTGCACTTGTGTACTCAAATCTCTGCTTCATTAATAACAAATGTACTTTTTTTTTTCAAGACAAGAGTTTCTCTGTGTAACAGAGTCCTGGCTGTCCTGAAACTCAATCTGTAGACCAGGCTGAACTCAAATTCAGAGTGATCAACCTGCCTCTGCCTCCCCCATTGCTGTGACTAAAGGCATGCACCACCACACCTGGCAAGGAATATACTTTTTACAATGCCTTCACCTTTAACACCCTCATTTTTCTTATCCATCAAATGGAGATATCACTAGCTTTCATCTCATATTATGTCAAATACTTAGGACATTCATGGGCAGTTTACAAACACTCAAAAAATTTAAAAAATAAATTCAGTGGGTCATAAAACAAAACAACATGAAAAAGATATCTGAATATAATAAATTTGTAAAAGAAACTGTAAAGAATGTATTTTAAAAAGCCCTGAGTTCAATTCCCAGCACCCACATGGCAGCTCACAACTGTCTGTAACTCCAAGATCTGACACTTTCACACAGACATACATGCAGGAAAAACACCAATGCATATACAATAAAAATAAATAAATAAATTATATATAAAAAAAGAAAGGACGCAAGCTGAGCAAGCCATGAGGAGCAAGTCAGTAAGCAACATCCCTCTGTGGCCTCTGAATCAGCTCCTGCCTTCTGCACAGTTTGGGTTCCTGTCCTGACTTCCTTTGATAATAAACAGTGATGTGGAAACTTAACCTAATAAACCCTTTCCTCCCCAAGGCTTTGGGGTTTGAACAAAAAGAATGTATTTAACTAAATTTTTGTTTTTTATTATAATTTATTCACATGACATCCTTACTATTATTATTATACCCTGGCTCTTATCGTCCCATTCCCAACCTCCCTGCCTCTTCTGCCCTATCCTCCTCCTCTAGACCTCTGACTGCGGGGTGGAGCTCTTCCCCCACCATTTGACCTCTGCCACATCTCATCTGGATAGCCTGCATCCCCTTCCTCTGTGTGCCCAGGTGGCCACCCTGCCAACAGGCAATGATTAAATTGCCAGCACCAGAGTTCATATAAGAGGCAGTCTCCGCTCTCCCAGTCCCTCAAGTGGAAAAGGAGGTGCACATCAGCTACATCTGAACAGGGGTGCAGGTTCTCTGCTTGCATTGCTCTTGGTTGGTGCAATGGTTTGTGCAAGCCGCCATGGTTCTAGATCTGCCTGGCCTTGATAGTCTCCTTGTGGAGCTCCTGATTCTTCCTGGTTCTTCCATCCCCCCCCCCATTCTTCCATACCACTCTCAGTACTTCACGTTGAATCCAGCAGCGACTTCCAGCATCTGTTCTGATCCCCCGCTGGGTGGAGTCTATCAGAGGACATCTATGATGAGCTAATATTCACTTATATGTGAGTATATACCATGTGTGTCTTTCTGGGTCTGAGTTACCTCACTTAGGATAATCATTTCTAGTTCCATCCATTTGCCTGCAAATTTCAAGCTTTCCTTGGTTTTAATAGCTAAGGAGTATTCCATTGTGCAAAATGTACCACAGTTTCTTTATTTATTCTTCAGTTGAGGGACATCTAGGTTCTTTCCAGATCCTGGCTATTAAGAATAAAGCAGCTATGAACATAGTTGAACATCTTTCAAGCATTTGCCGAGAAGTGGTGTGGCTGGGTCTTGGTAGCACTATTCCCAATTTTCTGAGAAAGCATCAGAATGATTTTCAAAGTGGTTGTACAAGTTTGCACTCCTATCAGCAATGGAGGAGTGTTCCCCTTTCCTATATCCTCGCCAGCATGTGCTTTCATTTGAACTTTATTTTTGTAATATTTTTTTAAATTAATTTATTCTTGTTACATCTCTATGGTTATCCCATCCCTTGTATCCTCCCATTCTCCCCTCCCTCCCATTTTCCCCTTATTCCCCTCCCCTATGACTGTTCCTGGGAGGGATTACCTCCCCCTGTATATGCTCATAGGGTATCAAGTCTCTTCTCGGTGACCTGCTGTCCTTCCTCTGAGTGCCACTAGGTCTCCCCCTCCAGGGGACATAGTCAAATGTGAGGCACCAGAGTACATGAGAAAGTCATATCCCACTCTCCACTCAAGTGTGGAGACTGTCCTGTTCATTGGCTAGATCTGGGTAGGGGTTTAAATTTTACCACCTGTATTGTCCTTGGCTAGTGCCTTAGTTTGAGCGGGACCCCTTGGCCCAAATCTACCTTTCATAATGTTCTACTTATGGTTTTAAAATGGTTTGAATCCTCCTAAAATGTTATATCTAACTATCTGAATGTATTAACAGATGGGGCCAAATAAAACCTTTAAGTGTTCATTACTGTTCAGTCTTGATGAATGACTTAAATCCTTCCTGTTATAATAGGTTAATTGATTCTCTTCAGATTGGGCTTACTTACATGCCAGTTTGGTTACCTTTATTACATGCCATTCTCTATCTCAGCTTTATGAATACTTACATCTATTTAGAAATTTGAAAATAAGAAAACTTCATGGGAGGAGACACCTCAGTTTTGTAACAGAACTTTGAACCATGATATGCCTATTTTGTTTATAAGTCAAACATTTTTATTGTATTAGTGACAAAGAATGAACTAATATCACTGATTATATTGAATTTTATCTGGCAAAAGTGCTATCTTGCATATTGTTGTATATAAACTATTAATATTTAGCTGTTACTATCATTAAGGATGAGATGAACTAGTTTTTTAATACTGTGTCATAAGATACACCATTATTCTTAGGCATTATTTACATCAAAGTCCTTGAAGCAAGAAGTGAACAGCACAATACAAATAGAGACTATGAGAAAACTCACACACAAAGGACTATCCATCCCAACAGACATATATATCAAATCTACAAATGGACCTAAGAACTAAACTAATAGAAATGTTTGCAGAATAGAAAGTGCTCTAGATCTTCTTTGTATCTAACTTTCAAATATCATTCCACTTATAAAAAGTGATAATATATTTGAAACTATGTTGAAATATCATTAATCACCTTTCATAATAAAAATGAAGCATCATTAGTAGGTCTGTGGCAAAGGGGAACGGGTGTCCTCATATTATTGATAGGAACACAAATAACATAATTCAAATGCAATTTAATCTGGTGATCCCTTAAATATTCAAATACAAATATACTCATCCACTGTATAAACTTATGCTTATTTTGCTATTTGCTTCTTCTTATTGTTAACTGTAGCACTATTTGTAATATCAAAAATGTAAATGTTTTCATTCAGTTGAATGACTAAATTGAGACATACCTAAGGAATGAATGAATGAATGAATGGCATGAATGAGGAAACTGTAATGATGAAATGAAGGTTTATAGTTACATGAGTGAAATGAGTACAGAAAAGTATACTTGGTATAGTGCCATTCTTATAAAAGTGTCAGGCTAAGAATAATTATTACTATTTCATGTTCTATAAAGATCACCATAAATCAACATAAGGAAATAAAAGGACCATTTACTTATTCATACATAGACTTGTGGTTGAGCATGGCCAGAAGTTAAGAGAAGGAAGGTTTTTATTAAATGGATTTGTATAATTATTTTTGTTACAATGTGAATGATAATTTGGAAGAATGTTTTAGGAGAAGTAACATGATTATCCTTGACTGAGTGACAGAATTTTCATAAGAAAGCCTGTGATAATGCTTTGACTCATCTATCTTAAAACAGAGATAGACAGGTTCTTGGGTAGTGAGTTAGTTTTTCACATTGATAGTGGCACTTGTCAACATTGAGAACTCTTCTTTTTATATTCAGTTGTAACTATTTGAAACTATATTAAGGCTAAACTTCATTTGTTTCTCTGTATATGTGTTTATGTGAAATTATGTATCATAATTTTTTAATTTTTTTACTTTTTATTAATTTATTCTTGTTACATCTCAATGGTTATCCCATCTCTTGTATCCTCCCATTCTTCCCTCCCTCCCATTTCCCCCTTATTCCCCTCCCCTATGACTGTTCCTGAGGGGGATTACCTCCCCCTCTATATGCTCATAGGGTATCAAGTCTCTTCTTGGTAACCTGCTATCCTTCCTCTGAGTGCCACCAGGTCTCCCCCTCCAGGGTACATGGTCAAATATGAGGCACCAGAGTACGTGTGAAAGTCATACCCCACTCTCCACTCAAGTGTGGAGAATTTTCTGTCCATTGGCTAGATCTGGGTAGGGGTTTAAGTTTTACCTCCTGTATTGTCCTTGGCTGGTGATGAAACTGTGATACATATACACTATGGAATACTACTCAGCTATTAAAAACAAGGAATTCCGGAAATTTGTGGACAAATGGATTGAGCTAGAAATGATCATAAGGAGTGAGTTAACCCAGAAGCAGAAAGACTCAAACGATACATACTCACTTATATCTGCATACTAGCCCAATGGGCATGTCCCATGAAAGCCTTCCCTTACCAGGAAACTGGGACAGAGGGGATGACACCCTATTGGCACTCTAGATGAGAGAAGCATGGGAGAATAGCAATGTAGAAGGATCCAGTGGGTCCTAGAAACCTACAAGTAGAACATTATGATAGGTAGATTTGGGCCAAGGGGTCCCGCTCAAAATGTATCATAATTTTTATGTGCTGTGACAGCACCATTTCCCCTCATAATGAGTCCTTATTTACTTAATTCTATTGATGTCATTTTTCAGTAAGGTATTTAAAAAATGAGTTACTTCTACTCGCCTTGTCTTTTCCTATGTCATCTTTCCACAATTCATTTAGGCATATTGTCTCTATTCAGCTACCACTTCCATTATCATTTGTTGGCCTACAGAAGCATCCTTAATAAAAGCAGCTCTGAGCCTGGTGTGGTGATGGAAGTCTTTAATCCCAGCACTCAGGAGGAAGTGGCAGGCAGATCTCCATGAAATCGAGTATAGCATGAATCTCAAGGTTCCAGGCCATCAAAGGCTACACAGTGAGACCTTGTCCCCAAAATAAATCAGCTTAAAAATCCTGAAGGAATGTAATCCCTGCTGTTCCTACCCAATTTGTCTTTACACCCACACACACACACACACACACACACACAGAGAGAGAGAGAGAGAGAGAGAGAGAGAGAGAGAGAGAGAGAGAGA
>OU015760.1:85564248-85575013 GCA_907169655.1 Acomys percivali
GAGAGAGAGAGAGAGAGAGAGAGAGAGAGAGAGAGAGAGAGAGAGAGGAAATCTGAAGTCATATTTTAAGCTTAAGGGGAGGAGTTTTTGTTCTAATGTTTTTGGTCTGGAAATTCTGTTCTGTATTTGTTGATGCAGTTTCCACTGCTTTTCTTTGTATATACATATCTATCCTTCCTTGATACTGTCTATACCCCTTGGGACATTGTGGTCCATGGCAATAAATAACAGTTCATTTAATTGAATTCTGCATGCCCTGTAAGAGCAAATATATACAGAAACCTAGATAACCCAAAACTTCTGGATCTGAAAGAAATCACTCCATATCAGATTGGTACCTACTTAGTACCAGCAAACAAAAGCATTCATCAATGTAACTGTGGTTTCCTCTAATCATGAACGATTAAAGGCCAAAGACACTACCAAAAGAGATAGTAAATGACAGATTATAATGCTCACTTGAGTCAGTACATTTCTGAAGTATCTGTTCCTCTGTATCAAGGTTTTGCATGTCTTTGCTGATGCTGATTAGACCTTCCAAAAACGGCTATTAAACAGAAAGTATGAATCTGCATGCCTTGACTTTTCTATGCTTCGATAAGCAGAAAATATGTATGTAAAAATTACTATATGACCTGAAGTCATCACAGGCCTTTAAAAAGTTTAGTAATACAGCATAAAGACAGGCAGAAATTAGCATAGTGGTGAAACCCATAGGATTCAGTGTTCAGCAGCTAATGGGCAGACCATGCATATTAACTTATACACTAAGGACATTTTCACTTCTCATCCTGTACTATGCCCTGTCATCCAAAAGGAGAAAAAAAATGAGACAATTTCTATCGGATGTACTTTGAGCACATTTTCTCCTTAAAAACTTCTGGAAGTTCTTATAGTTTATCTTATTTGATAGTTGCCTTGAGAAGTGACATTATTAATAGGTGATGCAGACATTTACCAAGGTGGAAACTTACCCCCATCTCAGTACCTTTTGCAGAGCTTGACAAGCACAAAATCTCTCCACATTGTAGAGGTAATCGGTCAGCTGTATTTTCTAGGGGGACAAGAAATATAAGATGTCACACTGATAGATGAATCCAGAAAGGCATCTTCAAAGATCACTTGCTGCCTTTGGGTTTCAGTGATCTGAAATTTTTGCAAACAACAATCTGATTGTATTTGCAATTTTGGGGGGGGGCAGGGGAGGGGGCAGCAGCAAGATAATCAATATCATTCTTTTATTAATGAAAAGGTACAGACTGAAAGTCATTCTAAATACTCTATTTAAAATAGAAAACACACACACACACACACACACACACATACACACATGGAAAATAAATGAATCTGGACACCATTCCAAATTGGGTCAGGTTTACCTTAAATGGTACACCATGGATAGAATGGTTTAATAGGTAAGTCAATCTTGAGATGGTATACACACTGTATTTAAGGGATGGTAATCTTGTGGGGTTTTTCCAAATGGAGATGATGAAGCAACTTGGATGCTAATTCTATGAATCTAGATACACAATTGTGCCTATGTGGGACTTGCACAAGCATCGAAATATAGAGGTAAAAAGACATATTTCTAAATAGGCTGCTCAAAACAGACTCTTACTAGAATATTTCTTTCATATGGTTTGATAACAAAACAAAATCAAAATTCTATATCTGACAATTCATGTTAAGTTAAAATGTAAATACTTGATGATACAATTACATTTCTAAAAGTTTATCTAAAAGATAATCCTTAACAAAATATTTTATACGCAAAGATTATGTTTCAACAGTCTACAAGATAGGTTTTAGGATTTGGCAATGGTGTTATCTGGAGTATATTTCTTGTTGCAGTATGGTGCTTCATTTTATTCATATATTCAGTGTAGAATGGTCAAATCAAATTCATTAGTGTTTTTATCACCACACTTATTTATCACACTCCTTGGCCTACAGCCTTGTATGTAATAGGGAAAATACAAATTTTAGATGGGTATACAAATAGTGAACTATTAATACAAACATTTGAAAATGTGTATTTAATAATACTTGACTGCTTAATTTTCAAATATAGGTATCCACTATGTGTTAGAAATATAACTGGAGATAGGAGATAAAACATCAAAAAGTAACTTAGATCTACTTTGGGATTGTCAATTCTTGAGTTATCCTTTGCACAGCCAAAGGTAAAAACAAAAACTATTATTTCACAATAATATTGGTGCTATTATTTTAACAATGCCAAGAATGAACAACAGTTTGCATGATTTATATATCTCAAATAATATGGCAATAACTAAAAGGTTTCATTATGAATTTCCATATATGAATGTAAGAATGTTGATCATATTCATTCCCTCTGTTGCTCTTTCTTATGCCCCTCACCTTCCCTTTTTATCATTAGAAATGTTAGAAAAACCATTAATTTATATTAAAAGGGAAAGTAATAATATGTAGAAAACACTAGTATTAAGAATTTTACATAATTATTAAAAAAGAAAACAGTTTTTTAATGTGTTCTAAACATGATTGGATTAGATCTACTTATTCTGCAAGCAGTTATAGTCTGTCACTGTCTTAGTGACAATACAATAGTTATCAAAGCAAACATGGTACTCATTCCTGTGAAATTTAAATTGTGTATATGGGCAGAGTAAAATATTATTACATTTGCAATATCAATTAAGTTGGAAGTCCTTTCTTAGTGATTCAGAAAATCATTGCATCACAAGCAGTCAATTTTAGGTTTCATGATGTATGTTAAATAAATGAGAAAAACCATACATTTTATGGTGATGAACTAAAATGGGATGAGTGAAGAAGGGCGAACAGTAGAAAGAAGAAGGGGTAACGTTAGGAAAGAAAGTGGTCTCTGAGGTGAATACATAGACGCACTCCTTAAAATTTAGAAAGTGCTGTGTATGAAAACAACTTAAAACACTGAACTTTTGTTTGATTATACATTTTTAGAGAATAGCCATTTATCATCATCTAGCTAAAATATATGTTGCCAAGAGCTATTAAAACATACTTCTAATTTGTGTTTGGTATCTATGATTCAAATTCATGATGTATGACACTTGAACTATTATCACAGATAAGGCTTGGGGCCCATCCGAGTTGCCTTTAGACTTAGACTGCATTGCTCCAAGAGATGTAGGAGAATTTGAAAAATCTACCTTTTAAAGCCTTTTATAGTAGGTGTAGGATATCTGACATGCATTACATCAACAGCATGTTTTCTCTGATGAAGCTAAGGCCAGTATGTCGTTGGGAAGGGGCATCACCTGCAGGGCTATAATCAAAGCTTTTGTTCCAATTCCCTGAAGGACTTAGTGAATTTGGAAAATAAGTTTGAGTATTTTCTTTTTGTTTCTTCTGTTTTTATGATATTTGAAGATGTGGTAGACAAATTATTTGAAATCATCATTTTGAAACACGAAAATGAATCCTTAGGGCTGATGTTTGTATATTCTCCATGTGATCTCCTTGGTAATTGTGTCCATGAAGTTGTTGTTCATAGGACACTGGATAAGCCTGTTTTTCAAACACTCTTGGCATGGCTTGAAAGCATTTCTGGTGAGTTTGAGTGCTTCCTTTAGCAAATAAGATCCATTAACTTGAAACTGTATTTGAGTAATGTATAGCATCCTTCTGAGGAAAGCGTCTACGGTGTGATCTCTGTGTTCAGTGTGCTTGGTGTTTTCCTACTCAATCTTTTCAGTCTTCACTTTAATTCAGATCTCCAGCACCCATTTGAAAGCTCTAGGTATGGTAATGAGCAGCTCTAGTGCCAATGCTGAAATGGAGGTAGGAGGATCCCAGGAACTTGCTGTCTAGCCTGTCTAGACAATCTGTTAAAGTCCTGATTAAGTCAGAGACCTTGTTTCAAAAAGATAGCAGAAAAACAATTTATGAAGTCACCTGATGTCAACCTTTGGCCTCAATACTTGTGCACATACACATACATTTATGGACCTCCTCTCTCTCTCTCCCTCTCCCCCCCCCTTCTCAGTTTCATATGTACTCACAAACATGTACACACATGTTATACAGAAAACAAATTTTAGTCACACAACAAAACAAAATTAAAAACAAAGTTTCTAAAAGGCTACTTAAGGAACTTGAATCTCTTAGCTGTTTTCAGGCAATTGGGACTTTCCCAATTTAGACTTTATGCCACCTTGTAAATTCTACGTAGGGATTAAGTTCATAAATAGCCTTTGATAATTTAATTACAAGGAAGGGTATACCGGTTAATATTTGACTGTTTTTTAAAAGATATAAGGGAAGTGGATTGATTATAGGAATTGCTGGCTAAAATGTCCTGGCTGAGTTCAAGCTACTAGCACAGATTCACTTAATACAAAATGGGAAGTGATCTAGACAGTCTATTTCTGAGATCACAATGGATTCTCATAGAACAAAGGTGGTCCTGCAATGGCCACTTGTATTAGTTTTAAAGCATCACCATGTTAAGCTCTAAGCCCAAGGAAGCCAACATAAGATAACCTCTCATACTTTTGCCTGCATTCTCCAAATAATTACTATAATAAGCTAACACTTAGTGAATTCTTATCATCAAGCAATGCTATTCTTTGTGTTGTGCATATGTGTGTATGTTATTTCATGGTATTCTCACAGCAGCAGAGAGTATGGTTATTTTGATCACATTATACCTCAAATGACTATGGCTTAGAAAGTTGATTTAGTTTCTCTTATGTCATGGAATTTTTATATTGTGCAGCTGGAATGCAAAGCACAATTCTATCTAATTTTGAAGCTCCTGTGTTGTCAGATAGTGTTCAGAGGACTCGTGTAACTGTGTTTTCTGGCTTAGTGCTTCATCGCTTTTCTTCATAATGTTTGCAGGTACAGACTCAGCCTGGGGGGCCTGTAAGTTGTCTCATTAGCTATCCAACTGAGCTTTCCAAATTTCTCTTCAGACACAATATGTTAGTTCTGCCCACATGCCTTGACCTGCCTGACTGTCCTGGCTCTCTCTCCATTAGAGAAGGCAAATACAATTAGACTTTTCATCACACATTGGCCATCTGCTCACCAGTGTTTTTCAGCTGTTTGGGAGCCAAGGGCACTTTGAAAACCAGCATTCAGCTACCAGGGAGATGTTTGAGCACCATGATGCTTTGTACTAATGGCATGATATCTGAATATGCAAATTCAGGAAGCCTGGAGTCTATCACATCCTCATTAGGTATCCAAAAGAGATATTTGTGCTTTTTTGTCCACAAGAAAAACAACTGTATATAGAAGCCAATTCTGGTGCAAGTTCTCTAACAACACATATATTTTCTTTCCTTCTTTTCCCACCAGACCTATTTTAGGTTGATGAGTATGTCTTAATTTTTCTGACAAAGTGCTTAACAATTCATCAAGAATGATCCTGTCTCTTATGCTTTATCAAAGGGTAGTTGAGTTGACCTTCAAGTGCCAGTGAAAATCATTTCATTTCAGAACATGTCAAAAAGCAATACATCCAGCCCTTGTATATTTACCAATATCTATTAACCATTTTCCCCTCAGGATTTGTTGACCTTCCTGGAAGAAGTCATTTGCTAAAACACAGGTTCTATTTGCACTTATTCAAAAGGACTGATATCTCATTCATTTTATTAAATCATAAATTGAGTCAACAATTAATAATTGCAACAATAAAGTTTCCAAGTTCATCCTTCTGTATGGCCTTAAGAACAGAGCATTGTGTCATTTAATTTTACTTTTAAGCTACAGAATATTATTTTTCCATGCCTTCTCTTACTATACCTAAGGAGAAGATTTGATAGAATGTGATATTACATTTAAAATAGTCTCTAGAGTCAGTACCTAAATAAATTGATTTAAAAGTCAATTCTGAAATGTGGAATATTTAACAGTAAAGTGCATTTAATAGGTAAGTGACTCAATTATTTTTCAGATATCATACTATGGACAAAATGTCATGAGGATTTATCATCTTAATGTTTAATTTAGTAAGATAGCTTCTGAGAATGGGTTTTCTTAGTATCCAAGCCTTTTGAAATTCTGATATAGATTAATTTCAGACCTTTGCAAGGGAGAATTTTTAACTCTAGGCACAAATGACCTCTTCCTTTCTCTATCAGAAATGAAAGAATTTCTAAATACTCACTTAAATATTTTAACCTGATTCTGTGAAATCTTCCCATTTCATAAATTATACTGGCATGTAGAAGTTTAAAAAAATGAAATAACCCCAGATAGAAATGTACAATGAAGCCTTATTTATAAGATTTGGTGATATGCACAGCACAACCTATAAGGTATATCAAGAAGTTCAGTTAGAATGTTGATGAAGGAATGTAATAGACGTCATGTGTGCATTAAAACAAATAGCATCAACAAAGCCTTAAATGACCGCACACTATTGATTTATTTCATTGACTACAATTTGCCCATTTTAGATAATAAGTACTATGTAATGGTTTAGTAGTACTATACATTTTAAAGGTTTCAGTATTTTTAAAATAGTCTAAAACTACACAGCTCTGATACCTCTCTTTGAGATAGAACCTGCAGATGCACCAAAACACTGAACAGATGGTGTGTGAAAAGGAGTTTGTATAGTGAAAAGCCTTACAAAATTTTAAATAAAGAAATTTGAGAATAGCAATGTAGAAAGATCCAGTGGGTCCTAGAAACCTACAAGTAGAACATTATGATAGACAGATTTGGGCCAAGGGGTCCCGCTCAAACTAAGGCACTAGCCAAGGACAATGCAGGCGGTAAACTTTAAACCCCTACCCAGATCTAGCCCATGGACAGGACAGTCTCCACACTTGAGTGGAGAGTGGGATATGACTTTCTCATATACTCTGATGCCTCACATTTGACTATGTCCCCTGGAGGGGGAGACCTGGTGGCACTCAGAGGAAGGACAGCAGGTTACCAAGAAGAGACTTGATACCCTATGAGCATATACAGGGGGAGGTAATCCCTCTCAGGAACAGTCATAGGGGAGGGGAATAAGGGGAAAATGGGAGGGAGGGGTGAATGGGAGGATACAAGGGATGGGATAACCATAGAGATGTAAAAAGAATAAATTAATAAAAAATAAAAATAAAAATAAAAAAAAATTTTATGAGTCTGCTTTGAATTATCTGAAAGAAGTATTAATTTTCATTTATCTCAAATTTGATGTAAATATGACAAATTTCCATCTGATTTCATTTTTCTAGAAATCCTTCCAAAATATATTAGCAAAACACAATGTAGCTGTCCATTACTCAGATGAAAGCATAAAAATTAAGTTACATGAAATTATCCATCCAAAAATACACTTTCAAATGTTTTTAGCTGGGCATGTTGGCGCATGCCATTAAATCCCAGCACTTGGGAGGCAGAGGCAAGCAGATCACTGTGAGTTTGAGGCCAGCCTGGTCTACAAAGCAAGTTCAGGACAGCCAGGGCTACAGAGAAACCCTGTCTCAAAACACACACACACACACACACACACAAAAATCAAATGTTTTGACGACTCCATTATGATACTTTGAGAGACTCTTCATTTTTACTTTATTTTTTTAGACATGGTCTCTTTACATAGCCCTGGCTGTCCTGGAACTATTTGTAAACCAGACCAGTTTCAAACTCCCAGAGATCTACCTATCTTCGCTTAGTGTATGCTGGGATTAAAGGTGTGAACACTAACCACTATACCTGGCTTTCACTTTCTTTTGACTGGCTTCCAAACTTTTTCATGTCTCAACTATATAGTAAGTTGACTTTTTTTGTGAAAGCCTCCTCCTTTGCAAAACAGAAAATATATCCAAGAAGGTAGCTTTTTCTTAGAATTGACTGCTATCAAGTAGTATGTTTCTGTCATAGCTGAAATCATGTCATGTGTGAAAGGATGTTGAACTTTATGAATTTAACTGAATATGATTAGCTCCATGGAATCTATAAGGTAGAATCATTGGATATATTTCAGTGACCCAAAGAAACCCTAGAATGCAGATTGAATAGCTCTAGATTCAGGGATTTAAAGAAATTATTATCGAACATAAGGAAATATAAACAGAGAAAACAATACAAAGAATCCATAAATCTAAGAGCTAGTTCTTTAATTTATAAGCAAAATTGACTGACTTTTGATGCAATTAACCAAAAGAAAGAAAAAGACAACCCAAATTAACACAGTCAGAAATGAGTTGGTAAACATTACAATAGTCACTAAAGAAATACAGAATATTGTAAGAGAATACTTTTAAAACCTGTACTACATGAAGTTAGAAATATAAAAGAAATGGATGAATTTCTTGATTTATTCAAGTTATAAAGTCAAACCAGGAAGACATCAAGAACTTAAACAGAACCAGAGAAAGGAAACTGTAACAATAAAAAACCTTTTAACCAACAACAACAAAACAAAAACAAAAACAACCTCCCCCCCCAAAAAAAACCTGATAAAACAAAATCCAAGTCCAGATGGATTCACGGCAGATATCTACCATATTTTCAGGGAACTACAACTAATTCTTCTTAAACTCTTCAAAAGGAAGAAAATGAAAAAAGAAGGCAAAAAGAAAAAACACCTTCAAGTTCAATTATGAAGCCATTAACTTGAATATCCAAATCAGATAAAATCACAATAAAAAACAAACCCACAGAGCAATATGTCTGATAAAAATAGATATGAAAATCCTCAAAACCAAAAAGAACAAAACCAACAGATAAAATACAAGCATATATCAAGAAGATCATCTATTATGATGAAGTTGGCTTTGCTTCAGAAATGCACGATGGGTTCTACACATATAAATACATAGATATAATAAATCATATAAATGTAATTAATGATATAATTCAATAGATGCAGAAAAGGCCTTTGACAAAGTCCAACAGGCTTTCATGATAAAAGTCATCAAAAGGAAGGAACAAACCTCAACATTATAAAGGCTATGTATGACAAACTCATAGCCAGTACCATCCTAAATTGGAAAAAAAAAGGAAAGTAATATCATTAAAATCAGGACCATCCACTATCTGCACCTTTTCAATATATTGCTGGAAACTTTAGCTTGAGCAATAATTCAATAGAATGATATTAAAAGGATACAAATAGGAAAATAAAAAAGCAGATTATCTCTACTATCATATGTTATGGTGTTCTTAAGGGATCCCATCAATCCAACCACAAAAATTCAAGACAATCATCACTTTCAGAGAGTTGGCAAGGTTCAAAATAAACTTAGGAAAATCAGCAGCTTTTCTAAACACCGCCGACAAACATACTGAAAAAGAGATCATGGACTTATTCTAATTTACAATAGCATCAAAGACAAAAAACAACCTTCAAATAAACTTAATCCTGGGAGTGCAAGACCTTTAGAATGAAAACTTCAAGCCTCTGAAAAAAACATATTGAGAAATGTATTAGAAAAATAAAGTCATCTCATGTTTACGGGTTGGTAGAATTATTATTTGTGAAACTGACCATTCTCCCAAAGCATTTACAGAGTCAGTTTAATCCCTATCAAAATACAAACAACATTTATCAAAGAAATAGAAAAAACCCTAAAATTAATATGTAATCTTAAAAGTCCCTGGATGGTCAGAGCAATCCTGATAAATGAGAATACTGCAGAAATTGCCGTTCATGAATGTCAGGATATATTATAGAGCTATAGTAATAAAAACATTATGATACTGGCACAAAGCAGTTATGTGGATAAATGTAATAAAGTAGAAGAGCCAAACTTGAGTACTTGTAACTACAGCCAATTAATATTGAAAAGAAAAAGAAAAAAAAAAAAAAGAACAAACAGTGCTGGGAAAATTGGATGTTTACATGAAGAAAGGTACAATCTTTTGATGGTTGTATAGGGATCCACTGCTTAAGGCAATGCACAGTTGGAGCACTATACTGGGATGATTCAAGCTGGACCTGATGTGACATACTCTTTCCTGTGGTCTAGATCCAATGGTTCCAGAAAATACTATGAAAACTGCCCATAGAGGGAAGCAATTAAGCAGTCCTATTCACCTGCAATACCTGTGAACCATGACAATTAGCAGCATGACAAGATATGCTGTGCACTCTCATGTCAGTGGCAACCAATCACTATCTAATTGGATCTATGGTCCACTTAAAAGAAGAGAAATTATATGTATTACTAAAATCCTAGCCAGTTTCCATGGGCTAGTGTGGTCAGAGACCTTAGAAAATAATTTACATTTGCCACTTTGCTAGACCATCATAATTCTTTACTACCTTTAAAATCTTATCCTTATACCCACAGACAAGTGTAGCTATCACACTTCACCAAAGCCCATATTTACAAGGAATAGAAGGCATCATAGAAATCCCAAACTGAGAACCATAGAAAGACCAACAGCTTGTGTGGGTAGCCCAGCCTCAGTGGATGCATTAGAGATCTGTATCTGTGGCTTATAGAACACCATAATGAGGTAGAGAGATTGTAAGAGTCATAATCCCAAGATTACTTATGTAAAAGTCTCTCCTATAAATGGCTGCATAAACAAGACCAGAACAATGGCAATATCAATGGAAGGAGGAAAATTTCTTGGTCCTAGCCACAAAGAACTACAGGCAATTAATGACTGCTGTGAGAAGGAAAATTAGGCTCTTTCGGGGATGAGCACCATTACATTTTGACCAATGCAAGTGGTCAGCTCTAAAGCCATATACACACAAACATCAAAAATAGCCTCAGCAGAATACACACACACACACACACACACACACACACACACACACACACACACA
>OU015760.1:85575023-85591612 GCA_907169655.1 Acomys percivali
CACACACACACACACACACACACACACACACACACACACACACACACTGTACATATTGTATGTAACAACACTGATAAAAGAAAAAGTGGCCATCAACTTGAGAGACAGACAGGGACATGGCAGGGATTCAAGGGAAGATAGCTGGGACAGGTAGGAAAGGGCAAAATAATCTGATTCACTTTCAAATAGGACATTTAAAAATCATTCAATTTATTTCTTATTTGAGAATTTAGTTTTATTTTTTCTTTTTTTAAATTTTTAAATTTTATTTTATTAATTTATTCATATTACATCTCTATGGTTATCCCATCCCTTGTATCCTCCCATTCCTCCCTCCCTCCCATTTTCCCCTCCCTACCCTCCCCTATGACTGTGACTGAGGGGGACTTCCTATCCCTTTTATACAGTGTATTTTTATCATAGCCACCCTTCATTTTCTTCTTTACTTTTATCTAGATTCCAACATACACCCTCCTCTAATTCATGTCTTCTTTTTTTGTATACTCTGCTGAATTTAATTATTATTGCCCATATAGACATGTATGAAATCATACAGTGGACAACCTAGCTGCTGCTACATGTCTAAAGAAAATTGACTCTCTATTCCCCAGCAGGCATTATTTCCTAAAAGCTTCTTGTCTGAGAATGGGCTCCTCTGAGTCCCTAACACATCAAGGCTGAAACTTTAACTGGCTTCATCCTGTACAGATCTCAGGCAGATAGCCATATCTGCTGTGAGACCACAATTGCAGCAGCCATATCATGGTAGAAGACAGCTCTGCCAAAGACCCCTCTCCATCCTCTAACACTTACATTCTCTTTGCTCTTTCTGTCTTGATGTTACCTTTGATTTTTCTTTTCTAGTTTCTTAAATATTGTATTACAGTGTATTACTGTGTGTATTAGTGTGCAAGTAGCTGCTGTGAAGGCGTGGTGGTCACAGTGTGAACTTCTATGCGTTTGTTCTCTGCTTCAAACACGTGATACTTAAGGGATCAAACTTAGGTCTTAAGGCTTGACAGTCAGTGCCTTTAACCACTGAGCAATATTGATGACCCCACTTCACAGTTTTTTACAGTCATGATGTAAGAGGATAATGAAACAATTTTTAATAAACATAGAAGGCATGAAGGTGCATGATGCAGCATAGAGCTTTCATCCATTTGGAATCAGAACATAAACTCTCAATAGGAAATGAAATAGAGCCATCAAACCATCATTATGCCCAGCCATATCTATTATAGCATTTGCATTTTTAACAAAAAATAAAATATTATTTAGACGTTCGTAGAAATGTGACATGTACACAAGATAGCATCATGCAACAATGGCAGTACCCTGGTTGGGAATTAGGGTCATTTAAAAAAACCTACTGGAGTCGCAATCAGGTTTTGAGTGATTATTATAATAAAAGCTATTATAATAAAGTATTTATAATAGGGTTATTATAAATGTATGCAAATCAAAATATGTAAGCTTCTTAGGGAAAGTATAAGGAATAATATCCTATTAAATATTACATCTACAAATAAATGATGGATTTACACAATTTCCATTCCTCCACCTCTCCCTTCGGTTTCACCCATGCCTCTCCATCCCTTTTCAAACTCACAACCTCTTAAGTAATTACTAGTTGTTTGCATGTGTGTGTGTGTGTGTGGGTGTGGGTGTGTGTGTTTGCATGGTGTGCTGTATAGTGTAGTCTACATGTGTTGTATAATTATGTAAGTGTGCATGTGTGCTAAAGCACATGCATGAAGAGGCCAGGATGCTAGCGCCTTGTTCTATCAGTCTATACCTTAATGACTAGAGACAGGGTTTCTAATGGAATCAGAAGCTCTCAGTTTAGGCTGGCTGGCCAACAAGCTTTTTGCATCTGCCTCTGTCTGGCCTCAACTGCCAGAATTACAGACATACACAAGTATGCCTAGCCTTTTATGTGAATTCCATGTTATTAAACTCAAGCCCCCATGCATATGCAGCAAGCACTGTTACCCACTGACCCTCCTTACCAGTCCTCTTTGAAGTTTCATATGACAACCATATTCAAACCCACTTGTAAACAAACTCATATTAACTTGGTAGTTGCTATTCTGTCATCACTATAGTGACACTAAAAATAACAGGTGCAAATGATGAAGAGATCTTGACCAAGTATAAATATAATAGCTGTGTGAGGCAATATTAAGATCATTAAGTAGCTGAAACAACAAAATTCAGCATTTTATTAAACAAACATTTTCTAAGTGGGCCTATGAAGTTGCAAGGATTTATGCAAGGCTGTAAGTCCATCTGTCAGAAATATTTGCTAAAACTCCTGTTCAGGTTGGTGGGTTGGTCTTGATGATTTTCTGTTTCCTGTTTTTATTTTTTTAACATGGTAAAGTGTAACAAACCATGGAGCCTAATTAGTTCTTCCCATGTATGTGAATGCATGCTTGTGTACATGGGTGTCTATGCCTATTTGTGTGCTTGTAAGCATATGTGTGTGCATTTGCATGCATTTGTGTGTGTGTTTGTGTGTGTGTGTGTGTGTGTGTGTGTGTGTGTGTGTGTGTGTGTGATATTATTCACTGGAAAATGGTTAACTTACCAGGGGACCACATCTCTAAAGAAAATTGACTCACTCTTTCCTTGTGCCTGTCCATAGTCAATAGCCCTTCCCATGTGGATTTTGGAATTATGGCTGAATTGATTTTGTGCAGTCACCCACAGCTGCAATGATTTCATGTTTGCATGAATACATTGGTCCTGTCATGTCCAGATGACAACATTTCATCCGAATTCTCTCTGACCTTTCTCTCTTACAATGCACTCTCTGAAAATTTGTCTGCATCTTGTGGAGCAACTGGTTTGATACAGATATCCCTTTAATAGGTTAAAAAGTCCACAGATCTTTGTCTGCAAAAGGCAGCTTGCATAGTGAAGGTCGCACTAATCTGTGGGTATTGTGATAACTATTGAAAAGATGGTTTGATATTATGTCCATTTAGCAAAATAGTAGTAGGTTCACATTTTGAGCCAGTGGGCTCTCAAGCCATGGATTTCTGGATAGATTTATAGTACCAGGCCTGAGGTTCTTCCTGTGAAAAGGAACTTAAACCCAATCAGAAAATGGTCACTTACTCCTATAGCAATAATGCGACTTTTTCCCCCAGGGATATATTTTCCTAGGCCAGACAACTAATTGGACTGGGAACATTCACAATTTTGTGCTCTAATCAGTACCATCCATCTCAAGAACATTCAACATTTCTATTGCAAAATCAGTACCCATTAAACAATAACTCCATTTTCTTTTTAATTATTTTATATATACCTTTATATTATTAATCATACATACAATAAACTACCGACAACAAGAAGAACCATGACACAATCAGGAATTATAAAAATGTTACATTCTTAGTGTTTTGGGTATTTGTATTTGACAGCCTTGAAGAAAACATTTTTCCTACCTAGATGAGTCTAAAATTCTGAATGTAAATCAATCTCCATCACATCTTGTCATTATCAACTTAAACATTTATCTAGAACTAAAATCATCTTAATCCCTAAACAAGTAAGATTCATTGTAAATCTAGACTATCTGGTTTTCAACCCTATCAAAGACTTGAGAAGGAATAAAATTAATTACCTGAGTAAACAGGAAGTACAGGTTAGTATCTTCCAAATGAGATGTCACTCCTTGACAACTACCATTCTTTGTCTATATGAATCTTTTTTTATTGTTTATTTTATTTTATTTAATTTTTTAATTTTTTTTATTTTCTTTTTTCTTTTTTTTATTAATTTATTCTTGTTACATCTCAATGGTTATCCTATCCATTGTATCCTCCCATTCTTCCCTCCCTCCCATTTTCCCCTTATTCCCCTCCCCTATGACTGTTCCTCAGAGGGATTACCTCCCCCTGTATATGCTCATAGGGTATCAAGTCTCTTCTCGGTGACCTGCTGTCCTTCCTCTAAGTGCCACCAGGTCTCCCCATCCAGGGGACATGGTCAAATGTGAGGCACCAGAGTACATGAGTAAGTCATATCCCACTCTCCACTCAAGTGTGGAGACTGTTCTGACCATTGGCTAGATCTGGGTAGGGGTTTAAAATTTACCGCCTGTCTTGTCCTTGGCTGTTGCCTTAGTTTGAGCGGGACCCCTTGGCCCAAATCTGCCTATCATAATGTTCTACTTGTAGGTTTCTAGGACCCACTGGATCCTTCTACATTGCTATTCTCCCATTGTTCTCTCATCTAGAGTCCCAATAGGATGTCCTCCCCTCGGTCCCAGTTTCCTGGTAAGGGAAGGCTTTCATGGGACATGCCCATTGGGCTAGTATGCAGATATAAGTGAGTATATACCATTTGAGTCTTTCTGCTTCTGGGTTAACTCACTCATTATGATCATCTCTAGCTCAATCCATTTGTCCACAAATTTCGGGAATTCCTTGTTTTTAATAGCTGAGTAGTATTCCATAGTGTATATGTACCACAGTTTCTTTATCCATTCTTCTACTGAGGGACATTTAGGCTGTTTCCATGATCTGGCTATTATGAATAAGGCTGCTATGAACATGGTTGAGCAAATTTTCTTGTTGTGTGCTGGAGCATCTTCTGGGTATATTCCAAGGAGTGGAATAGCTGAGTCTTGAGGAAGCCCTATTCCCAGTTTTCTGAGATAGCACCAGACAGATTTCCAAAGTGGCTGTACTAGTTTGCATTCCCACCAGCAATGAAGGAGTGTTACTCTCCCTCCACATCCTCGCCAGAATGTGGTGTCACTTGAATTTTTGATCTTAGCCATTCTGATGGGTGTAAGATGGAATCTCAGAGTTGTTTTGATTTGCATTTCCCTGATGACTAAAGACTTTGAGCATTTCTTTAATCGTTTCTCACCCTAGGACCCAGCTCGGCGCAGCCGCAGTTCTCCTGCTGTCATGCAGACTGGGCGGAGCACTCAGGTCCACCCTAGGCACCAGCTCACCCCAACGAGCAGTTCTGCCCAAGACACTAACTCAACTCAGCGGGCAGTTCTGGGGCACTGACACAGATTCAGCCCAGAGGCCCTAGCTAGAATTACCGGGCAGATTAGGCCCAGAGTCTCTACCTGAGCTGTGTGCACAGGCTCGGCGGCCCCAAGGCTCTGACTGGACTATCCACACAGTATAGACCCGGAGTACCGGGCTGATTTCAGTGTGGGTCCATAGTCCCTGGCTGATATCGGTGCATAATTCCACCCTGGAGACTCGGGTGGAGCTCGGCGTGCAGTTTAGGGCCATTGTCCTTAACTGTGCTTGGCAGACAGATTGGACCCAGAGACTCTAATGGAGCTTTTAGCACAGTCCTGGCTCTAAGACTCTAGATGGACACAGTGTGCAGTTTGAATCCAGAATTTCTGGCTGAGCTTGGTGGACGGTTTGGGCCCTGAGTCTATATGAATCTTAATACATACATAAAAATAGAATTGTATGATATTTATCCTGTTATTACTGTCTTATTTCACTTAGCCTAATGTCTCCAAGTTTAATTCATACTGTAGAATGTGTCAGAAATCTATTCCTCTTAAAACTAATGCTCCGTTGTGTATATGTACCATTTTTTATTCATTCATCACTGGTCGTTGCCGTATTTTTTGTAATTGTGAATAATGTTGCTGTCATCTCATTTCTTCTACTTGAGCTTTTTGCATTTGTAAACTCAAGATTCTCAAATTTTCAGGATTTAAGTCCATTATCTTCTTTTTGTTGAAATTTATTTATAACATGCTTCCTATACTCCTCTCAGTTCCACCATCCCTCCCTCTTCCCCCATCCCCATCTCCAACCCGTTAAAAAAGAGGAGCACACCCCCAACACCAACCCAGACAAACATATCAAGTAGTGTCAAGACTAAGCACATCCTTTTCCATGGTGTCTTCGCAAAGCAGTCCCACCAGGAAGACGTGATTGAAAAGCATGCAACAGAATCCATGTTAGAGACAGTCTCCACTCCCCTTTTTGGGGGACCCACCTGAAAATCAAGTGGCCAATCAAGCACATATGTGTAGGGGGCCTAGGTCCAGTGCATGCATGGTTGTTGGTTGGGGCTTCAGTCTCTTCAAGCCTGCCTGGGCTGGCCCAGGTTAGTTAGCTCTGTTGGTCTTCTTGTGGAGTTCTTGAGCCCTCCAGGTCCTTCTTTCCTTTCCCCCAACTCTTCCACAATGCTCCCAGCACTCTGCTAAATGTTTGCCTGTGAGTCTCAGCATCTGTTTCAAATCTCTGCGGGTGGAGCGTCTCAGAGGACAACTCTTCTAGGCTCCTGTCTGCAAGCATTGCAGAGTTTTTGTTATTAATAGTGTCAGGGGTTGTCTGTGTCCCATAGAGTGGGTCTCAGGTTGGGCCAGGTATTGGTTGGTCATTCCCTCCATCTCTGCTCTATCTTTATCAATTCACATCTTGTAGGAGGATGCATTTTATGTCAAAATTTTGGTGGGTGGGTTGGTGTTCCCCTCCCTCCACTACAAGTTCTCTTTGGTTAGAGGGTGGCCTCTTAAGTCTCCAAGACTCCTGCCTCTAGGAATCTCATCAAAAGTCACCTCCATATCCTTCCAGGAGCCTATCCTATCATAGGTCTCCATCTTGTTTCAGAGATGCCTCCACTCATGGTTTTTCTTCTCTCTGCAAGTCCTCTTGTCCTAGCATCCCAGTCTCCCCATATATGCTCCCCAATCTGGCTGGTTAAGCTAGTGTCCTCTTCCTCCCTCTCCACTCCATGTGTGTCCCTCCAGAATTGCACAATCAGTCGAAAGGATGGCCTTCCCAAAAAAAAGGAGGGCTAGTTGTTGGTCAAGTATGAATAACTGTGCTCCCCTGCTAGAACCTCCAAACAAGGCTATTATCTTCTTAATTATTTTTTCTTCTCTCCTTTCTTTCTAAAAATTTCCTAGTGGCTATATTGACATTTGTTGTTTTCACTGCATCAGTAATCTCTTTCCATAGGTATGTAGGTCTCCACAGTCATTTATATTCTATGTTTCACAAGCCATGCTTGCTGCTTCCTAGATCTTTCCTTGGCTTGAAGTTACAGAGATTCTGGAGTTCTTTGAATTAGGTGACATACATCCCATGTGAAAATCCTGCAAAATTGGTGATTATGCTTTCTCTGCATAGGTAGTGACTGGATATCATGCCATCATTTCTTTTAAATTGTGTTTTTCAGGGCTTGAGAGATCCCTCAGAAGATAGGAGTAATTTTTGCTCTTATAGAGAACACTGGTTTTGTTTCCAGAATCTACATGATGGCTTACAACCATCCATAACTCAGTTCCAGGGATTCTGTTAATTCCTTCTGAGTTCTGTAGGCACAAGTCATGCACATGGTATGCATAAAAATACACATAAATAAATATGCAGGTATGATACTCATACATGTATAAGCAAATAAATCTAAAGAAATGCTCTATGTCTATCATCTAGAAGACATGGGGCTAGAGTGAGTAAAAATGCCACAAAATTTTCTGCCACTTTGAATATGACATTTTCTTCATTGTTTATTGACAGAATGGTTGTTTTTATTAATGTCTAGACTCCTTTAAAATATATCACTAAACTATTTATATCTGTTTAATGTTATTCTTGGGGAAAAGGGATCTAAAGCTTTCTAGTCTTTTTAATGTGAAATTATATTACTTCATAGCTAAAAATACGTTAATAATTATGTAAATAAAAATTTTATAATATGCAATATAATGTAATTGATTTCCTAATTACACAAAACATCATAATATCCCAGTACTCTTTAATGGATGACTGTGTGGTTATCCCATGTGTATCCAAGAAGTTTCAAATATGCTAATCTGATAAACACCAAAGCCAATTTGGGAACAATTGTTCTGAAGGAGTTCTTAGCTTTTATTGTCTCGCCCAATCATATAACTCCTGTGCTTTAAATGCCTTCTTGAATTTATATTTCATTATTCAGTTCTCAAAAATGAGTATTTTTGAGATTATAATTACATCATATCCCCCTTTCCCTCGCCCCAAAACCTGTCATATAGTTACTTGTTCTTTATTAAATTAGTGCCTTTCTTTTTCATTGCATTACATATATATATATATATATATATATATATATATATATATATATATATAACATGTATATTTCTAAATATATAAGTACAACCTGATCAGCTTGTATAGTGATACATTCATGTGTATGTGCGTGTAGTGTATGTATGCGTGCGCATGTGTGTGTGTGTGTGTGTGCGTGTGTGTGTGTGTGTGTGTGTGTGTGTGTGTGTGTGTTTTCTCAGAGATTACCTTTTGGTATTAGATAACTAATTACTGGGTTCTTTTCTGGGAAATACTATTTCTCCCTCTCAGGATTCCTTAGTTACCTAAAATTCTTTGTCTAATGTTAGGGCTTTGTGGGCTTTCCTCTATCCATGTAGCATGTCTATTTTTCTTGTTTAGCTCATGCTTATGCAGTCATGTTGGTGAGAATTTGTGGGTATAGCTACTAATAATGTTAAAAACTGAATAATTTAAAGAAGAATGTCAAATTAAGTCACTCTTTTGTTGAATACCCTCTAGAGTGTTCTTCAGCGCTGATGATCATTATAAATGCATACAGTGTTCTACAGAATGTGTTTCTTCATTTGACTACATCTACCCATTATCTTCTTTCACTACATTCCAGCCACACTCTTCTCCATAATGTCATCAAAGTTCCATGCAGTCGGCCTGCAACTCAATTCATTTAAATAGCCTCATAACAGAACCATGATAAAATTCAACTCAGCTGATAAATATGTGCAGTGAAAAAAATAATACTATTTACCCTGATCTTATGTTTACATATTGCATATATATGTATATATACATATATTTCAACTTACATATATGTACAACTAGGATGTTCTTTTGTGTATTGCAGTGCTAGCCTTTAATACCAGCACTTGGGAGACAGTCAGGCATATATTCAAATTCAAGGCCAAATTCTTGGAATACTGTCATTTTTTTATTTTATTTTATTTTTTCCATAGGTTTACTTTTTATTCAATGTTAATGTTACAGAGTCTTACACTGTTGAACCATGCCTGAGAACCCAAAGAAAATGCTGCAATGGACAGCCTCATTTATCCCGACAGTGTATTAAAACTTGATTCATGTGCAGTTTGATAATTTCACAATCTTAAAAAAAGACTTGGAATTTACATCTGCTGCAGGTCTTCAGTGTTTCAGTACAGTATGCCATTAAACAAACCTTCACATCTGTTTCAGTTCACTTCTTAAACCATAACCCCTAACAGAATGTGGTGGGTGTGCAAGTGTGTGTAGGTGGGGTAAAGTATACTTTAAGTACGTGGCTCAATGTGTGAGATTACTTGTTAAGGTTTCTGGTGCCCAAATAAGTTTCCAGTTTAACCAAGAATCTCAAACTTCTAGTCACCCAACCTCCTCAGGACTGGCTCAGATCATGCCAACATGACTGCCCAGGAGACACTAGGCTACACTATACCTCCCGCTCCCCACGCTGCTGCACTCACCCACTAAACTGCAAGACATGTTCTCGCTGGGAGAGCTTCCCTCATTACCTGTTTCACCTGTCAGTAGTGAGCAGGTCTGAAATGTATTTGGCAAAGTGATTCATTTACATAGAGAAAACCAGGCATTACATATATGCCAATATTTTTTATAGCACTTACAGTATGGAATGTCCAGTTAAGTGGGGAATAGAAAACAGTATATTCTCAATGTACTTTTAGCTCCAGACCTAATTGTCAACTCATTATTTGGACATAGGTCTGATTTTTTCGTTCTTGGAATTACATGCATTAGTCATATATATTTTCTTTTTGTTTTTGTTTCTTCAGATAATTAGAGAAAAAATTTTTTAAAAAGCACTTAAAATATGAGTCCTGGGCCTGATGTTCTCATTACATTTGTAGCTGAATATCCTCAAGGGATTCTTTATTTGTATGAGTATGTCTTCCCCTAAGGTAATGGAAGTTTTTCAAAGTTGGCACCAGGTTACTAAGGTAATTGCAAGTTCTTCAAAGTTGACACTAGGTTATATTTATTTTGCATCTCCTTGATACTGCACTGCAAAAGCATAAATGAGTAAACAGTAATAATGTATGGAGGATATGTACACAAGAATAGTGCTGATTCAATAAGGAACTCAGAGAGAGTATGAAGCTAAGACATGAAGAAATTAACTTTTTTACTTTATGCCTATGTGTTATTTCTTGAGTGCATTGTCTGGGCTGCAGGTGCAAGTAATCACTATATAGATGAGCAGAATCAATAGCTCAGTTTAGTGAATGGCTTCTTGCAGTGTTACATGGATTTACAATCTATGAAATCAAAGACATTTGTCAAGTATTGGTGCTTAATGACTGAACCCATGAGTTTCAAGGCTATTTTACACACCCAAGACTTTGAGAAAAACAATGACAGTGGACATTTTTAATTTCTTACATTTATAGGATTTGCACAGATGTACTTCTGACATATAAATGACTTGAGTAAGTAAAGTGATGTTCTTTTTTTTTTTTACTTTATCATAGCTTTAATAGCCTTTCCTTCTTTTCTTTATTTTTATTAATTTATTCTTGTTACATCTCAATGGTTATCCCATCCCTTGTATCCTCCCATTCTCCCCTCCCTCCCATTTTCCCCTTATTCCCCTCCCCTATGACTGTTCCTGAGGGGGATTACCTCTCCCTGTATATGCTCATAGCATATCAAGTCTCTTCTCGGTGACCTGCTGTCCTTCCTCTAAGTGCCACCAGGTCTCCACCTCCAGGGGACATGGTCAAATGTGAGGCACCAGAGTACGTGAGAAAGTCATATCCCACACTCCACTCAAGAGTGGAGACTGTTCTGACCATTGGCTAGATCTGGGTAGGGTTTGAAAGTTTACCGCCTGTATTGTCCTTGGCTGGTGCCTTAGTTTGAGTGGGACACCTTGGCCAAAATCTGCCTATCATAATGTTCTACTTGTAGGTTTCTAGGACCCACTGGATCCTTCTACTTTGCTAGTCTCACATGGTTCTCTCATCTAGAGTCCCAATAGGGTGTCCTCCCCTCTGTCCCAGTTTCCTGGTAAGTGAAGGCTTTTGTGGGACATGCCCCTTGGGCTAGTATGCAGATATGAGTGAGTATATACCATTTGAGTCTTTCTACTTCTGGGTTAACTCACTCATTATGATCATTTCTAGCTCAATCCATTTATCCACAAATTTCGGAAATTCCTTGTTTTTAATAGCTGAGTAGTATTCCATAGTGTATATGTACCACAGTTTCTTTATCCATTCTTCTACTGAGGGACATTTAGGCTATTTCCATGATCTGACTATTATGAATAAGGCTGCTATGAACATAGTTGAGCAAATTTTCTTGTTGTGTGCTGGAGCATCTTCTGGGTATATTCCAAGGATTGGAATAGCTGCTGGGTCTTGAGGAAGCCCTATTCCCAGTTTTCTGAGATAGCACCAGATAGATTTCCAAAGTGGCTGTACTAGTTTGCATTCCCACCAGCAATGAAGGAGTGTTCCTCACTCTCCACATCCTCACCAGCATGTGGTTTCGCTTGAATTTTTTATCTTAGCTATTCTGATGGGTGTAAGGTGGAATCTCAGAGTTTTTTGATTTGCATTTCCCTGATGACTAAGGAGGTTGAGCATTTCTTTAAGTGTTTCTCAGCCATTTGATATTCCTCTGCTGAGAATTTTCTGTTTAGTCCTAAGCCCCATTTCTCAATTGGGTTATTTGGTTTGGTGGTGTTTAATTTCTTGAGTTCTTTATATATTTTGGATATTAGACCTTTGTCAGATGGAGGGTTGGTGAAGATCTTTTCCCAGTCTGTAGGCTGTCGCTTTGTTCTCTTGATGGTGTCTCTAGCCTTACAGAAGCTTATCAGCCTCATGAGGTCCCATTTATTAATTGTTGACATCAAGGCCTGGGCTGTTGGTGTTCTGTTCAGGAAGTTGTCTCCTGTGCCAATATGTTCCAGGCTCTTCCCCAATTTTTCTTCTAAGTGACTTAGTGTCTCTGGTTTTATGTTGAGGTCTTTAATCCACTTGCATTTGAGTTTTGTGCAAGGTGACAAATATGGGTCCAGTTGCATTTTTTTACACATAGACATCCAGTTAGACCAGCACCATTTGTTGAAGATGCTATCCTTTTTCCATTGAATGGATCTGGCTTCTTTGTCAAAATTCAAGTGACCATATGTGTGTGGATTCATATCTGGGTCTTCAATTCGATTCCACTGATCAACCAGTCTGTTACTGTGCCAGTACCATGCTGTTTTAATTACTATTGCTTTATAGTACAATTTGAGATCAGGTATGGAGATCCCCCCGGAGCACCTTTTATTGTACAAGATCATTTTTGCTATTCTGGGTTTTTTGTTTTTCCATATGAAGTTCAGAATTGAACTTTCAATGTCTTTAAAAAATTGTGTAGGTATTTTGATAGGGATTGCATTGAATCTGTAGATTGCTTTTGGTAGCATGGCCATTTTTACTATGTTAATTCTCCCTATCCATGAGCAAGGAAGATCCTTCCATCTTCTCATGTCATCTTCAATCTCCTTCTTCAGAGTTTTGAAAATTTTTTTCAAACAAGTCCTTCACTTGCTTAGTTAGAGTCACTCCTAGATATTTTATATTGCTTGTGGCTAATGTGAAGGGTGTGGCTTTCCTAATTTCTTCCTCTGCAAGCTTGTCATTCGTGTATAGGAAAGCTACAGACTTTTTTGAGTTAATTTTGTATCCAGCCAAATTGCTGAAAGTGTTTATCAGCTCTAGGAGTTCTCTGGTGGAATTTTGAGGGTCACTTAGGTACACTATCCTATCATCTGCAAATAGGAATAGCTTGACTTCCTCCTTTCCCATTTGGATCCCCTTGATCTCCTTTTGTTGTCTTATTGCTTTGACTAGAACTTCGAGTACTATATTGAAGAGATATGGAGAGAGTGGGCAGCCTTGCCTTGTTCCTGATTTTAGAGGAATTTCTTTGAGTATTTCTCCATTTACTCTGATTTTGGTTGTTGGCTTTCTGTATATAGCCTTTATTATGTCGAGGAAAGTGCCTTGTATCCCCGATCTCTCTAAAACTTTAAACATGAATGGGTGTTGGATTTTATCAAATGCTTTCTCTGCATCTAAAGAGATGATCATGTGGTTTTTTTATTTTCAGTTTGTTTATATGGTGGATTACATTGATGGATTTCCGTATATTAAACCATCCCTGCATGCCTGGAATGAAGCCTATTTGGTCATGATGAATGATATCCTTTATGTGTTCTTGTATTTGTTTTGCAAGAATTTTATTTAGTATTTTTGCATCGATGTTCATAAGAGAAATTGGTCTGAAATACTCTTTCTTTGTTGAGTCTTTGTGTGGTTTAATTATCATGGATTTCATTTTCACAGCCAGAATTAAACCTGAAGCTCAAACACTTAAATAGGCAATACATGATTATACTAGTATTTTTATTTAACGTCTAGCTCTAACATGGACCAGAAACTGGTAAGATGGGGCAGGGCATTAAAAGGGTGGGGAAGCAGAAACAGTTAAGTTCATCTGGATTTCTCCAAGTTAATAGCAAAGCTTCATGGGAGAAATGAAGCTCCCAGGAAGCTATAGGAACATTTTTTCCCCTCTGGATAAGGAGGATTTGTCCTTTGAAGAACATTATGCAGATGCCCCACATCCTCCTGGGACAAAAAGAAAATTCTCTTTCAATGATGAGAAGTAAGGGTCCTATTTCACAATGGACTGATAATGGTACACATGGATTGCTGGGGAAAGAGTACTGTATTGTCCAAGAAATTTAGTCTGAGTCAGGAAAATAATCCCCTGCTGCTTGGGACTCATGGAGGAATTGCATCAGTAGGGACGGACTAGCACAAAAGTAAAGACACTAGCTGCTTTCTCTTCCCAGAGAGGACAGCTACAGTACAAAAACAAATCACCAAAGAGCATAATGGAAACCACTGGTGGGAATAGTGCAGCTTTCTTTAAAGAAAGGAAGAAAGAAAGAAAGATAGAAAGAAAGAAGGAAGGAAGGAAGGAAAAAAGGAAGGAAGAAAGGAAGGAAGCTTTGGCAAGTAGGGGGAAATTACATTGTGCTAGAATTCATGGCTTCTCTGGCCTCTCCCCATGCTAAAATGTCCTATTTTTTTACCAAGAGTAGGAAATGCATATGTCTCCATGCTTCCTTCCCTCGCTGCACTGCTTTGCTCCAGTTTCCGAAACCCTTGGTAAGGAGCAGCCTATGTCATTGGCAGAATTTTTCACCTCTCCCCTGCAGCTGTCCAATCTCTAAGTCCCTCTTCTGTTTGTCTCGGAGGACTCTGCGTGCCACCTTACTGCTGGCAACTGCTTTTCACTATAGAACAGTTCAAACATACCCCGACTGGAGGCTACTTTCATTTGCTAACTCCAAGATTCACAGAGGATCAATATCCACAAAATCTCTCTAAGGCTTATTCCCTGTCCTCTCTTATCTCTGTGTCAGTTAGAGGGATAGAAAGAAGAGCACCAAGTTTCACTGGCATTGCTTAGTGTATACTTGAATGGTTGTTGACTATAGAGCAAAGAGCTTAGCTTGGATGCCAAATCAAGTCAATCCCTGCTGTCCCCATGTGGAGGCTGAGAGGACAAAGAAGACAATTAGTTTGGATACGTGAGGTTTACCTCTAAAGTATAGGACCCATCTGTATTCACCATGAAACAGTGAAAAGATAAAGAGTTGAGTTCAAAATGCATGAGCTTAACTCTTTCCTTTGTCACAGACTAGTATGTGACCATGGTAAATCTAGTCTAGTCACTCAGTCTGGCCCTTGGCAAAGATACAACACATCGAAGCATAGGCTTGTCAAGGAGGGAGTATAGTAAGGAATTATTTTCAGAGATGTGGTGGTGGGTCCCTTGTCATCAGGTCCTCAATGTGGAGATTCAGTGGACATGCTAGGCCTCCCTACAGCTTTCTGAAAGATTGTGCTCAGAACAAAGAAAGTTACACTTGGTTACGAAAGGTGGTGGATGCCATTAACTGCCTCTTCAATGCCATTGTCATAGTGCCCTAGGGATACAGCTACAGCAGCTGTGAGAAAGTGGGGAAAGCCTCTCAAAGTGGCTGCTTTCAAAGAAGGCATTTGCTGAATGTTGTAACGTCCTGTTCTGTAAGAAGTCTCAGTGCACTATCTGCTCTTGTGGTAAAGCTTAGTGAGTTGTGTTCTGTGAGCCTCCATTTTCCTGGATTCTGCTACATTGAATTAGGGTGGTGAGCTAGCCTGACAGCAGTTGGAGTGTGATGTGAATCTACAAAGCTTTACTCTTCCCTGAGGGATATATTGTTTTCTAGATGAGGAAACTAGGACACAGAGAAATGAAATGGTGCCCCTAATATTACACAGCAGCTAGAAAATTGAAGAGCCTAAGTAAAAATTCAGGAAGCCTGGCTCTAGGGTTCATTCTTTGTTTTATTGGAAGGGAACTGATTAGCCAAAGTTTCTAGAATGTTCTTTTCTAATAGAATGAGTGAGAGCACAGTTTGTCTACACTGGAATATCTCTCCAAGTCCTTCCAATTGGCTCAGGAAAATAACTGCTGGAGAGAGAGTCATAGAACATATTCTACTCTAGAGCCTACAGAAGGGGCATGCCCCTGCTGACATCTGTGTTTGGGGCTTTTGGCATACACAATATATTTTCAACCATCTAATTTGTAGTCATTTTTACATCTGCCTTGGGAACCTTGGGTGGCAGGGGGAACTGATAGACTATAGCTTCTCAGAAGCCATTGAGGGCCAGAGTCAATAGAGTCTCATATTAATAACACTAATCCTTTGGAAATGGTGAGCAGAACAGTTGTGGATGAGATGGACTCCTTCCTCTTCGCATAGAAACAGCTATCTCGAGCAGCAGGGACATCTGCTTCCTGAGCTGCTGGAGAGGGGCCTCAGTTCCCAGCGGTATCTAGGAAACCCCAAGAGTGGCCAGTCATAATGGCCCTCAGGAGAGCTTATACATTCCAGTTAATTTACCTCTCAACTCGCTTGAGCTATATTTCATCCCTTCTGGAATATTTTGTTTTGTACCTGATAAAATGGAGAGAAAATGGACGGCTAGAGAGTGAGGGGGCGAGAGAAGTATATTTGTTCATTTGCAGAACATTTTCACATTACTGTCACTGACATTTCTCTTGCCTAGAGACATATTTGAAATGAGGGTCTTAGATTAATGCTGTCAAGTCTTCAAGGCTACAGAAAGGTCCTCTACTACATGTACCTCTCTCTCAGGGGCTTCATGGTGCTGACTCAAGGGATTGGGTTGTGGGAGCTGCTGTGTGGTGGGGAATGATTAAAGGAAGACCAAAAGGCCTCAGCTCAGCCTCCTCATCTTATGAGTATTTCCCGGGTTCATCGGGGCCAAATCTCTTACCTTAAAAATGCACCCAGAGAGATTTATCCCAGACAGTACATTCTGCCAACTGCCAAACTGGGACAGAAAAGCAGAGCAGCATCATCATCTTCTTCTTCTTCTTCTTCTTCTTCTTCTTCTTCTTCTTCTTCTTCTTCTTCTTCTTCTTCTTCTTCTT
>OU015760.1:85591622-85623678 GCA_907169655.1 Acomys percivali
TTCTTCTTCTTCTTCTTCTTCTTCTTCTTCTTCTTCTTCTTCTTCTTTTCCTTTTGACTCATATTGCTGGACAGGCATGGATCCCTTTCCCAGTCACTGTGAGTTCTAGGCAAGCCTCCTGAATTTGTTTTTCAGCTCCAATTCCTCTGTTCTTTCACTGGGATCTGCAGCTTAGCACACCACTGCTCTTGGAACACTATGACCACATTATGCTTGCTTATTGATATCCCTGCCTTGTCCCTTAGGTCAACACCAAAGTCTAATGTATCTCTGCTGTCTTTGCTCTCCTCCCAGGGCTCAGGTAAGTAGATACCATGGAGCAGGAGCTCTCTATGTGTTTGTGAAATGAATGAACAAATGAATGAATGAGCAAATATGGGAACAGTGACGTTTTGTGTTAAAGTACATACTGAGAGAGAATTAAAATGTATTCATTTTCTCTTAAATTGCCAAAAGGCTCTGAGCTGCAAACCTCAGCCGCTGCCACTGCTGTCGCTGGAGCCGCCACTGGTGCTGCTGCCTCTGCCGCCGCTGCTCCAATCCGAGAAAATCCACGCTCCTCCCATGTGTAGGGGCACGCAGGTCCTCCGCACCCTGGTCCCTCCGAACCTTGGAGCACTCCCGCTGCCGTGGTGTTGGGACCCTGGTGTTCCTGGCTCAGAAATCCATGCAATTCCCTGAATTGTTCACTGGAGCCTCCAAACATGGTCCACACTGCTCGGCGCCATCTTGGATCCCCCTAAAGTGATGTTCTTAAACTAAACTCATATGTTATGTTTTTATATCACCAATAAGTGATAGATATTTCCTTTCTTTAAATGTCTTTTTCAAAGGACTTCACTATGTTAAACGTGTATGTGTTCTAATGATGAATTATTTCTGAGGATTGATCATTTGTGCATAAACAAATCAATCACATCATATCTCATCAACCTCTTACTGTTTTGTGTTTTCAGAATGGAGGATGAGTGGTTTTACATAGGACTTGCTAGCACTTATCATTTAGTACAATTTGTTTATATGAGTAAGTATAGTTGAATATACAGATGCAAATGCATTTTATACTTCTCTCTAGTTTGATCATGTTCTGTAGACTCATCATTATAAAATATATGTTTATAATATATTTTTAAAATTTTATTTTATTAATTTATTCATATTACATCACAATGGTTATCCCCTCCCTTGTATCCTCCCATTCCTCCCTCCCATTTTCCCCTTACTACCCTCCCCTATGACTGTGACTGAGGGGGACTTCCTCCCCCTGAATATGTTCATAGGGTATTAAGTCTCTATTTTAAGAGCTTAAGAAAAGCTGGTATTCTTGTGGTCATTCAAGATGAAAGAAATGCTTAGTTGGATAATTCTAAGTGAGAGAGACTTTAAGAAGGGTACATGAAAGGAAATACATTCAACAAGTTTATCTACATGGCATAAACACAATCTACCTTAATTTGGATTTTGATGTTTTTTTCTATTTTCTTGTAGCATATTAGACTTGTGAGATCTTAAGAACTCTTCTTCTCCAAGTTGTAGTTCAGGGCCATCTCTTTCTCTAGTAAGAAGCCATATACCCAAAAGTCTATAAGCATCACAAAATAGACTTCATGAATAGGATGAAGATAAGGAGAGCGATAATAAGAGAGTTGAGATGAGGAGTTAGAAGAAGTAGCCACAAATTTGGGTGGATAAGGAAAAGGAGGTGGATCTGGCAGGAGTTGTGAGAGGGAGGTATGATTAAAATAAAGCTGTGTACAATTCTCAAAGAACTAAGTAAAAAATGTTCCAGCAGTAAGTGCTTCAGTTAAGATTCCTCATCAGAACAGGACAGCACCCAGCACAGCTTCAAAGAAAGCATTTCAGACTGTCCCACACAGGACATTAATTAAGCCTGGAATTTCTCAACATTTAGAAACTGGACCACAGATGCTATTCCTAGTTTGTTTAAGCATTTTCCCCAATTTTATTTGGGTCCCTACAAAGGTATTTTTTGTCCCAAATCAGCCAGAAGGAGCCTTAAGAGAACAACATCACATTTCCCTTTTTTCTTTTTTTATTAATTTATTCAGATTACATCTCAATTTTTATCCCCTTGCTTGTCTCTTCTCGTTCCTCCCTCTCCCCCTCTTTCACCCTGTTCCCATCCCCTAGGTCTGTGAAAGAAGGAGACTTCCTGTCCCATCATATGTTCACAGCCACTCAAGTCTCATCTTGGTAGCCTGCTTATCCTTCCTCCACCAAGGAGAAGTGGTCAAATAAGGGGCACCAGAGTTCATGTCAGAGTCAGTCCCCGCTCTCCACTCAAATGTGAAGAATGCCCTGTCCATTGGCTAGATCTAGTTCAATATTTACTGCATGTATTGTCTTTGATTGGTACAGTAGCTTGAACAGACCCCCACATTTCCCTTAAGGGGGATCAGGTAGGTTTTTGGTTGTTCTCTTGGGTTATAGAGGGTTATTTTCACTGGGAGTTGGTTATACGTTATTAATGGTATTATTCAGAGAGAAATCAAGGTTGGACTCAGGGGTGTCTCTCTTTTCCTTTATCTTTCTTTCTTTTCTTTGGAGATAGGGGTTGAACAGAAAGAAGGGGGAATGTAGAACTATATAGGGATGATAGGACAAAAACTATATTATTGAATCTACTCCTCAAATTAATGCCTTGTTACAAGATTTTTACAAATTCACTGGTAGATAACTTTGTATATTGCTGTAAAATGAGTTAAGTTTTGATACATAGGTATATAATTCAAATTAAAGATTATTCTTTTTTAATGTAGTTATTAATTTATTCATATTACATCTCAATTGTTATCCCATACCTTGTATCCTCCCATTCCTCCCTCCCTCCCATTTTCCCTTTACTCCCTTACCCTATGACTGTGACTGAGGGGGACCGCAGTATATATATATACTCTAATATGAAGTATTGTCCCCATACAACTCAACTATAATACAAGACTTACTCCTAATACTTTGAAAGAGCTATTGCAGGCTGCTTAAGATAATTAATACAAGTTAATTGTTAGTTGACCAAATCATGGTTATGTCAATTACTAATCTATTTCTATCACAAGAATATACATCCTAGGTTTAACAAATAAATATGATTCTATAGATAGATGAGGTAAAATAGATAAGGTCTTTCAAAAGCCTCAAAGACCTACAAACAAGGCATTAAAAATTTTAATTTAATTTTATTAATTTATTCAGATTACAATTCAATTGTTGTCTCATCACTTGTATCCTTCCATTCCTCCCTCACTCCCACTTTCACCCTATTCCCCTCCCCTAGGTCTATGACGAAGGGGGACCTCCTCCCCCACTATATAGTCATAGGCTATCAAGTCTCACCTTGGTAGTCTGCTTTTTCTTTCTTTGAGTGCTACCAGGCCTCGTTTTTTACTATTTTAAAGATTGTTTGACAATAAAACAGGTTAACTCCTGGCAACACCCAGCCTACCTCAGAGATGATGATGAGCATCAAAGACCCTCCTTATTGAGATGGCTTCGAATGTTGCAAACAAGCCACTGGGGAAAATGTTCTTGTTTTTGCCATAGACACAATTCTTCCTAAAAATGGGCAAGCTTAGATGCAGACAGAGTCAACGGCCAAACTCTGCCAAAACAGGCTAAGCAAGTCCTCAATAGCTACTGCCTCACAAATATGTCTGGCAGATAGAAGGCTGATGATGGTGTTCCAATGTTATGGAGAGATTTGGGTGACTGTTCAGCCATCAAACTGTCTCTGTCACCTTCTCATTTAGAAGGTTACTAATCTGCACTCCTGGCATACTTAGGTAATTAATTTTATTCCTTCTCAAGTCTCTGATGGGGTTGAAGACCAGATAGTTTAATTTTACAATTAAATTAGTTGTTTTGTGGTTAGGATATTTTTAGGTTTAGATAGATGTTTTAAGTTGATAATGACAAGATATGATAGATAATGGTTTACATTCAGAGTTTTAGATGCACTAAGATACAAAAGATGTTCTCTTCAAGGCTGCCAAATACAAATAGCCAAAACACTATGAATATAACATTTATATAATTCCTGAATGTTTCATGGTTCTTCTTGATGTAGGTAGTCTATTGTATATATTGTAATAATATAAATGTATATGTATATGTAAAAATACAAATGCAAATACAAACAATGTTTGAAAATATTTCCTTTTTATTTAAAATATTTTATACAACCCTAAGTCCTCCTAGATCTAAATAAAAATTGCGTATATATTTAAGACATTTCCCCCAAAACAACAACTGTATTGCAAATGCCAAGTAGTTTCCTTTTCACTAACTGTTGGAACCAGAGAGAAATGATGTGGATCATAGTCTTAAACAAACGGGTTCCTGTCACAATTACTTGTGGTTCCTTCATCTGTATGCTGATAGAGAATTTTAAAAAAACCTGAACTCAGCAAAATAATTTCCTTGTCAAGCCATTTCTTCAAGATTTTAAGCCAAGAAATTTCTGGATGTGTAATGAGATATACGTATTAGATGACTTAACTTCATAAAATACTTTATTTGGGGCATAACATTCAATTTTATTGTTTCAGAAGAGTTTGTTGGCTTGACAGGGAAATTATGCAGATAAATATTTTGTCATAGAAGTTGGAAGTATGTTTTACATATACCTGCTGTATTTTATATTCTACCAACATTTATATGATACACTTTTGCCCCTTGCCTCTATTTTATTTTTTCTTTCTTCCTTCCTTTCATACATACCATTTTTATTCCCTGCCTTTTCGCTAATCACACATAGGCACAGTACTGTAAGAGTTAGTCCCACAGAGTGTTGACTTTGAATAATTTGAGAATCCCATTGCCCAGTGAAGCGACATATACACAGGCTTGTGATGTTTTCTTTCTCCTCCATTACTCTCCTCTCCTAGCTCTCATTCTTTGTAATTATTAAATTAGATTCTTATGTTAAATAAGACTCACTCTACCTTGCTTTTTAATAAGAATTTAATTAAAGTTATGAGACATTTATGTATCTCTTCCATTTTTCTGTCCATCTTTTCTCTAAAAGTTTCTTTCTAACTGAACTATAAATCAGGACCAAGGGAGCCATCAGTGGCTGCAGGTAAGATTTAGAGGATCCTAACTGAATCCCTGAGAATTTTACTATTCTCTGGATATTTAGTCAGTCATATGCCTATTAAAACTGTAACACTATAATTATATTCGATGGAAACAACCTTTTTGTCATGGAATATTTGGAGAAAAATTTACTCTGCCCTTTGGAAAAAGTTCCATAGTCTTGCTGGCCTTGGTTTTGGCTCTATATTGCTAGGCATCTGGATGAAGATTGAAAAAAAAACAGTAAATTACCCAAATTTTTCAAAGCATCTGAGTCTGTAGTATGATAGATGAGACCTGCCTTTGTCTATGTAAAGTTAAATGGAGATCTGGGTTTTATTTCTTCATGTCATCTGTGTTAAGGTATATTTTAGTCTAAGGACTCATATAATTACACAAAAGGCATGAAACTTCTGGAATTATTTAAAAATTACCCCATATCTTCTCACTTTGCATGTAGACACAGCCTCTGCCAATATCAGTGCCAGCTGCTAGAATGCTTTACATATTTGGCTTTTTTCCCCTCGGCATTGAATTTGAGCTCTTTGATGTAAAATTTGTTTCCATTTGAGAACAGCAATTTTCACTTTCTAAAAAAAGGAATGTATTACTTCATCACAGTTACAGAAGATGTTCAAAACTATTTAGATTATAAAAATCAAGAAGTTTTTAAAAGAAAAAAGTTGGTAGTATAGGTAATGCACACAGAAATGTTAGATGCATAAGTAAATCTGGTCAAATCTGCCTTATGAAGAGTCAAGTAGAATCTCTCTCTGCACAAGAAACCTGCCTCCTCTACTAAACACCCTCTCTCAGAAGGTCACTGTAGGATGTTCTGGGAAGTCAAGGTGGGATTGTGCCACATGCTTCCTCTGTCTATTAAAGGTCATCTCCCCCAAGTCTTCTAAGATTCAACGTTAGGCAGTATGAGTCTCTTGACTCCATTGGACATTTATCAGATGTTCTTCATGTCCAAAGCATAAAATGAAACCTTATCTGGAAATTTGAAATACATTACTAATGGTCTGGGGAGAGGGCTAAGTAGTAAAGACCGCGGGCTCTTCTTCTAGAGCAGGGGTTCTCAACCTTCCTAATGTTGTGACCTTTTAATACAGTGCTTAGCCCTGACCCCCCCACCATAAATATATTTTCATTGATACTTCATAACTGTAATTTTGTTACTTTTATGAATCATAATGTAAATATCTGGTATGCAACTCCTGTGAAAAGGTCATTTGACTCCCGAGTGGGCTGTGGCCCACAGGTTGAGAACCACTGTTCTAAACTGCTATAACTCCAATTCCATGTAGTCTGACACGCTATGTCCTCCTTGGGTACTTGTACATCTGTAGCATACATAAACTCACAAAGACACATGAATTTTTTTTAAAGAATCAATAAAACTTTGGGGGGGGAATAGAAACTTATGAATTTCTGTGTTCCAGCTAAGTTCTCTTTAAATGAGGCAACCAATGTATCCTAAATTAGCCTTGTCCATCTTCTATACTTTTTGCATTGGCCTATCCACTATTATATGAGATTATTAATAAAGTGAAAACCTGATAGTGTGGCTTTCCATTATGAGTTACAGAAAAAGATAAACTTTATGTTAGATTTTCCTTAAGGGTCAGGGTGAACTATTGTCAGGTTCAAAATCTATTTAATACAAGAACTTTTGCCTTACTGAAAGTACAGGATTTGAGTTAGAATTAAAAATCTAGGACACTGATTTGTATTTTCTGAAGATATTAACCACCTTAAATGATGAACCAGGTTATGAAAATGTATATGAGATATCATTAATTAAAAATGAGAATTTGTATAGTTATTTTTTCCTAGTAATATCCACTGGGAAAGAGTGAACTGGAAACCGTTAAGCAAACCAGTATCAGTGGAGGGAATGAGACTAAGAAGCTAGCTCACTACAGTTAAGGTAAAAAGCATAAGCACAAAGTTAGGCAACAGGAGAAAAGCATAAACATGCTAATGGAAGGAACTTATCTCTCTGTATTGATTTAGCAAACATTCTGTCCAAAGCTCTTTATGATTTTAGGAACACCATCATGAATAGGACCACCTCTTAAACATCCCTCTTCAGGGTGAAACGTTGGTGGCACTGAACGTGCATGCAAAATTTCAGAAAATATGGAGTAGAAGCTTCTTGCAGGGTATATGTCTCACAGGTGAAGACTGACTAATGGAAGGAAAGAAAAGTAACTGAGCTTGGTCAAGAACCCGGTCCAACTTGAGTTAAAACAGGAGCCGGGCTTATGTCCCTGTTGTGTGGTAGTGCATCTTCTGGGTATATTCCAAGGAGTGGAATAGCTGGGTCTTGAGGAAGCCCTATTCCCAGTTTTCTGAGAAAGTGCCAGATAGATTTCCAAAGTGGTTGTACTAGTTTGCATTCCCACCAGCAATGAAGGAGTGTTCCTCTCTCTCCACATCCTTACCAGCATGTGGTGTCAGTTGTTATTGATCTTAACCATTCTGATGGGTGTAAGATGGAATCTCAGTGTCGTTTTGATTTGCATTTCTCTGATGACTAAGGAGGTTGAGCATTTCTTTAAGTGTTTCTCAGCCATTTGATATTCCTCTGTTGAGAATTCTCTGTTTAGTTCTGAGCCCCATTTCTCTATTGGGTTATTTGGTTTGGTAGTGTTTAATTTCTTGAGTTCTTTATATATTTTGGATATTAGACCTTTGTCAGATGTAGGGTTGGTGAAGATCTTTTCCCAGTCTGTAGGCTGTCGCTTTGTTCTCTTGACACTGTCACCTGCCTTACAGAAGCTTCTCAGCCTTATGAGGTCCCTTTTATTAATTGTTGATGTTAAGGTCTGGGCTGTTGGTGTTCTGTTCAGGAAGTTGTCTCCTGTACCTATGTGTTCCAGACTCTTCCCCATTTTTTCCTCTAATTGGGTTAATGTCTCTGGTTTTAGGTTGAGGTCTTTAATCCACTTGGACGTGATTTTTGTGCATGGTGACAAATAGGGGTCTAATTGCATTTTTCTACATGTAGACATCCAGTTAGACCAGCACCATTTGTTGAAGATGCTGTCGTTTTTCCATTGAATGGATTTGGCTCAACCATGTTCATAGCTGCCTTATTCATAATAGACAAAACATGGAAACAGCCTATGTGTCCCTCAGTAGAAGAATGGATAAAGAAACTGTGGTATATTTACACTATGGAATACTACTCAGCTAGTAAAAACAAGGAATTCCCGAAATTTGTGGTCAAATGGATTGAACTAGAAATTATCATAATGAGTGAGTTCACCAAGAAGCAAAAAGAGTCAAATGGTATATATTCCCTTATATCGAGACACTAGTCTAAGGGGTATTCCCCCATGAAATACTTTACCTACCAGGAAAGTGGGTCAGAGGAGAGAAAATCCTATTGAGACTTTAGGGGTGAGAAGCCTGGGAGAATGAGGAAATAGAATGATCCAGAGGGTCCTGGAAAACTACAGGTGGGTCTGGGCCCTGGGGTCCTCCTCAAACTATGGCACCAGCCAAGGAAAATATAGACAGTAAACTTCGAACCCCTACCCAGTCTAGCCGATGGACAGGACATTCTCCACCGTTAAGTGGAGAAGGAGATCTGACTTTCACACAAACTCTGGTGCCCCATATTGGACCATGTCCCTTGGATGGGGAGGCCTGGTGACACTCAGAGGAAAGATAATAAGTCACCAAGAAGAGACTCGATACCCTAGGAGCATATACAGGGGGAGGAGGTCCCCCTCAGTCACAGACATAGGGGAAGGGAGTAGGGGGGGGGAAGCGGGAGGGAGGAAAGAAAGGGAGGATACAAGAGATGGGCTAACAATTGAGATGTAATATGAATAAATTAATAAAAAAATAAAAAAAAACCAGGAGCCGGGCTTCTTCACACTTTAGCTAGCAAGTGTTCCACCATGGCATTCTGTAACATAAAGCTGATCCAAATTAAAACCTTGCTTACTTTAGGTGCTTGAGTCCCTTTGGGTGCATATTTGGTCCCAGTAAGGTGAACTTAAACAGACAGCATAGCACAGAAATGCAAAGAAATGTTTCTGTCGTGCGTATCTATCCTGACAACCTTGTAAGATCACCTGCCTTGGGGTTACCTTTAAATCACAGAGAATATAACAGGAAACAAGGTATTGGCACTTTGAAAATTCAACATGTTAAGCAGAGATTATCTGATATTATAGGATGAACTCTGGAGAAAATATTAAGAGGCAGTTGTCACCAAATACAAGAATATGAAAAAGCCATCTACCAGGATTGCAATGATAACTTTGTCAATTTCGTTTCTTCTGTGTAACTCTTAAGTACAAGGTAGTATTCCAATTACATCACCACCTAATCACATTGCATCCTTAGAAGAGTTGATGAGGTAAGTCCTGAGTCCATCTTCCAGGAGGGAGCTAGTCACATTTCCAAAATCATGTAGTCACTTCAAATACATTAGTAATAAAGAGTAACAAATAATGTGTCAGTGTCACAATAAAAAAAAGCACTTCACCTTGTTGTAATTTGACAAAGAATTACATGACACTTGAATTCCTTACTTCTACTTCTCCCTGCCTGTGTCTTTCATCATTCCTTGTCTGTCTTTGCCCTGTGTTTGTGTCAGTCTTACTGTCTGTCCTGCCTGTGCCCCTAACAAACAAATGGCATTTCTCTCTGTTTTATTGAACATCACAGAAAGCATCACAAGGAGAAGTATGGAATACTTTACAGAAATCTTCAACAGTTTTACAGGGATCTAGTGCTGACTCCAGGTGACCTAGATGACCCAGAAAATGAACATGTTATTAGTAACATCCGTATGTTATGTCCAGTATTTATGGTAGCTATTCATTTTTTGAGGCTACTTTTCAGCCTATTTTTGTTTTCAGCAAATGATTATCATAATAACCATACACATATGCATTACTCACGAGTCAGGTGGCCAGGAAGTATATGTAATTTAAGGTTACAGCTATGCATTTGCTAATGTTGTAAAAGCTGATTACATGGAAAATCCAAGGCAAGTAGTATTGATTGTTATATTTTTGTTTTAAAGGCAAGCTAAACAAACAGGCTGAGTACAAAGTAGACTAGCAGTCTTAAGACTCAACTGACCTCAAGGTATTTTTGTTTGTTTGTTTGTTTGAACTTGGTTGTAAGGTCCAGAGAAACATTTCAGTCTCTTAAAAGGTAAAATATTTTTATAATAATGTATTGTCACACATAACTAAAGATTGTGTATTGGGTGATTAAATCCAAAAATTGGAGCTCTACAGTCCAACTTATAACTAAATTCACCATTTTCAGTCCCATATAGTACAAATAGCTTACTATATAATGAATTCACCTTATTCCTTTTTGGCAAAGTTGAAATACAAACATCTTAAGAATAAATAAAACATCTTTGTTATACTCCACCTCTCAAGCTTCAGAGCTTGGGAGAGCTCTGAACAGAGAATGGGAAGAGGGTATTTTTTTGCATTTTAAATTATAATTTATTCAGATTACATGTCAATTGTTATCCCCTTGCTTGTATCTTCTGGTTCCCAACCTCCCTCTCTCTTCTGCCCCATTTCCCTCCCATAGACCTCTGACAGAAGAGGACCTCCTACCCCACCATATGACCACAACCAGATACCCTGCTTCCCCATTCTCTGTGTGCTGCTGAGCCTCCCCACCAAAGGGAAGTGATCAAATTGGGGGCTCCAGAGTTCATGTCAGAGGCAGTCCCTGCTCTCCACACAACTGTGGAGAATGAGCTGTCCATTGGCTATATCTGAACAGGAGTTCTAAGATTTTAAGAGCCAGAGGTGGCAAATGACATAAAGAAAACAGTTTTTTCTGATACAACATGGCAGATGCACCTATGAACTCAGAGAGATTTTTACAGCATTCACAAAATCCATGGAAGCCCAAGCCAGACAAAAATCCCTGAAAGGAGGGCAGAAGGTGGGCAGAAAGTCTCAACTCTGTGGAACTATTGGCATTTGATTGTTATTTGGAGAGAGAACATCACATTTTTTTTTTCAGTGAAGTGACACTTGGTATATCAACCACACTCCAAGGCTGTCATGTCAAACTATAGTTGGCCAACAAAAACTGGGATATATATGGAGGGGTACATAAAAGTGGGTGAATAAGGAGGCAGAGGAGGATCTAGAATGAGTTGGGACAAGAATGAATATGATTTAAAAATGTACAAAATTCTTAAAGAGTGAATAAAATCTTATTTTTAAGAATCATAGGTGACTATCAGAATGCACCAGTTCTTTTCTTTGTTTAAACTTGTTTATTTTAAAAAATCTTTACTTTACATGCCAATCTTAGCCCTCACCCTAATCTGATCCCTGTCCTACACTCCCTCCCTCTTGCCCCTATTCCCCTCCTCTAGTCCTCAGAGTGGGGGAGCCCTTCTTGATTAACAACTGACCCTAGCCTACCAAGTCTCATCAGGATTGCCTGCATCCTCTTCTGTGGCCTAGTAAGGCATCCTGCCAGGGTGAAGTGATAAATGCAACAGAGTCCATGGCAAGGACATCCCCAGATCCCCTTAATAGGGGACCCATATGGAGACTGAGCTTACTATCAGCTACATTTGAGGTGGGAGGCCTAGGTCTTCTCCATGCAGGGTCCTTGTTTTGGTGCATCAGTCTCCACCCACCCCCTGGGGGGCCCAGATATGTTGGCTCTGTTGGTCTTCTTGTGGAGCTCCTGTTCTCTCTGGGTCCTAGTCACAGTAGAAAGAAAGAAAGAAAGAAAGAAAGAAAGAAAGAAAGAAAGAAAGAAAGAAAGAATGAATCTTGGTACAATTCTAACCAGTTCCATTCAAATCCATATTGATAGCTTGCTTTTATGTAAAATTGAGGCACTTTCTTCTCTCATAACTTTCTATGAATTTGTAAACGTGTCTTCATACAATGCTTGCTTATTAAATCCTTTGTGGTCAGGTCAATAAAAACTCACTTTCTGGCCCTCATCAAGAGTCAATACAACTCTTAGACTTTTGGTGTGGATGAAACAACTAAAGTAAAACTGACTATGCTTATAACAATTACTTATGGTGATGGTGCTGATTAAACACTGACTTTTAGACACACTTCTCTTTTTAAATTGCTACTACAAGAAAGTATTTAAATACTCATTGGGAAAGGACAATTGCAGAATATTCACTCCTCATTTAAGACATTTGTTCAGAGAGTTTACATAGTAATCTTTGATATTTTTGAGCTTTATACTAATAGCAGGTTGATTTTGATTAAGATAATTGCTTTCAAAAATAGTAATTAGATTTCTCTTTTCAGAACATTGCACATATTTTCACAAACACCAACATTGCCTCTATTTCCATACCTAATATCCAATAAAAAATTCTCCATTATAGAGAGAAACTGTTTTTTTTTTTTCTTTTTCTAAACTGTTTTCTTTCAAATGTGAATATCACTGTAGGGAACTGCTCCCAATTTTACAACATTAATGAAACCCAATTTGATGACCAGTTAACATTAATTGTGTGGTATGTAAAGAGTTCCTAACACAATGGTTCAGAGTGGCTCTTTTACGAAGTTATACTGGCAGTGTCAAATTTTCAGCATGTCCAGAAATGAATAATGGGGTGAGCATGGCTGTCATCCGAGTAATGATTTTTGCATTTACAGGAAAATGTCACAGGTTTGCTTCTGAAAATTGTCTTTATGTTAACATATATAGTTATGGATTTCCTTCATCAGTATTCATATATACTATATAATACTCACTGTGTTTAAAAGGCTTTAAAACAATTTCATATGTATGTGCCTGTGTGTGTGTGCATGAGGTCTGTGTGGGCATGGAAGGCAAAAGACAACTTTAAGGAGAAGCTTATCTCTGTTCATCTTTATGTGGGTTCGTTGCCTCAAATTCAGGTCATTGAGTATTGGAGACTTGTTTCCTTGAGCAGAAAGCACTTTCACACACTGAGCTATCTCAGTACCCTCTGCAAGATATTCTGTTCTAGACTTTTTTTTTAAAGAAAATTTATTTTTATTTTAAGTGCACTGTTTTGTTTTGTTTTTGCCTGCATGTATGTCTGTGTGAGGGTGTCAGATCCCCTGGAACTGGAGTTACAGACCGTTTTGAGGCACTATGTGGGTGCTGGGAATTGAACCTGGATCATCTGGAAGAACAGTTGGTGCTCTTATACACTGAGCCATCTCTCCAGACTCAAGATAGTCTTTAAAAAAAGACAGTGCCTCATGTAGATTTGTCATATAGATAAGGATAACCTTGAGTTCTTGATTCCTCTGCCTCTACCTCCTAAAGAGTGGGATTAAAGGTTTGCATCACTAAGACTGGGTGTGTGGTGCTGGTGATTGAATCCAGAGCTTTGTGCCTGATATACCAACACTTTGTCAACTGAATTACATCTCTAGCTCACATATTCTTTTTTAGCTGTTTCTATTAATTTTTACATATACATTTATATTTTTATACACGAATATAATTAATCACCTAGAGCATGAAGAACCATGAAATATTCAGTAATTGTATAAATATTAAATTCATGGTGTTTTGGCTATTTGCATTTGGCAGCCTTGAAGATGTTTTTATTATTCTAAAGATTTACTGACAATGAGACAGGTTAACTTCTGGCAACACCCAGCCTACCTCAAAGAAGATAATGAGCATCAAAGATTCTCCTTATGGAAGTAGCTTCAAATGTGGTAAACAAGCCACTGGGAAAAATGTCCTCATTTCTACCACAGACAGAATTCTGCCTAAAAATAGGCAAGCTTGAATGTAGTCAGAGTCGATGGCCAAACTCTGCCAAGACAGGGCAAGGAAGTCCTCAATAGTTCCTGCCTCACAAATATGTCTGTTGGATATATTGGGCCAGAAAGCTGAAGATGATGTTACAACATTATGGAGAGTTTTAGATGACTATTCAGGCAGCAAACTATCTCTGTCATTTTCTCAAACATTCTTTTTTAAAAGTGTGACCTTTGATTTCTTTATCTATTTCACCTGAATTATCTGGTAAAAGTTTAGATTTATTGGCCTTACTCTAGAACTGATTAATCAGATTCCTTATTATAGTCCATATTTCTAAAAATTTCCCTAATGATTTTTAAAGTGATTCAGTTTTGAGAACCCCTTTCTTATAAGCAGACTCATGGTCATACTACACATGAATATCACGTGCAACAAAAATATGGATTTTTCTTCTGAAATGATCCTTTCAAGTTATCTGGGTTAAGCTCCTTTGAATTTATATTTCCAGAAGGTTGGTAATTTAACAAATGAAAGAAATACAGTTCTTAGTGAGCCGTTAGTTAAATTTCACATCAGGTTAAATTTATTCATTAGAAATGAATAATCTCTTTTTTATAGATAGATTTTCTACATATTTGGAAAACACCTATGCCAAACTTATATGTTGTTTATAAAATTTGTGACCCATACTTCTGTATCTGTCAACATATGAAGAATAATGTTCAGAGAGATGGACTGACATCCCATAATGTTAACGTAATCTTAAGCTTCCTTTAGCTTTTACTTTGGCCATCAATCGATGTTTTCTGCCCTAACAAAGAATGAAAGCTTTCTTTTGTGATAAGATACATTTATATCTATATAAGTATATAATAGATATTGTTATATAACTGTAGACCTGCTAAATTTTGAATACTTAGAGACCTATTTGTTTTGCAACCCAAAAATTATCAAAATATCATTTCATAAGTCAACTAACTTTCATAAAAAGAAATGGTAAAATTATCTTTTAACACAATCAAGATGATTTTATACATATTTCCCCTTCCTACTAAGTCTTTCGTAGTGTTCTTTCTATGCATCCTGTCTCTAAAGCATCCAGTATGTAACAATAGACTGAGTAGAAACCGAGCCTCCATTACCATGAGCTTTCAAATATTAAGGCAAGGTGATATGAAGACAGGCATCCAAGTGGTTCCAATGTAGAAATAAAAATTCATTCTTAGAAAAAACACATTTGAAGCAGGCCAACAAATAATAGGTGGTATGGCATGCGACTGCTCTTTTTTATAGTAAGTATAGAAAGTGCTAGACAGCTTGGCAAATGATCTTTTTTTCTAACATTTGATTTTTAAATTAATTGCCTCATTTCATTCATGGGCTTAGTCTTTTGGAAGTAATTCATTAAAAATCAGTCTGATATATTTGGTATTTAGTATAATTGATTCTCAGAGAAAATGATCTAATTTAATAAACTCATTAAAATTGTATAAGCCTCCAAAGAATTCACATAGTTTTGGAAGGGGTAATTTTTGCATATAGATAATGATGTTCGTTGAATTCAATTTAGAACAGTACCCTGTAATCTGATTCATGTACAACTCAACTACATTGATTTATTTGTCCCGTAGAAACCCTCTAAGGGAGAACTAGGAAATAGCTCAGTCAGTGAAATGGTTGCTGTGCAAACATAAAGACAAGAGTTCAAGCTTCAGAATGCATATTTTAGTATTTAAATTTTTTTAATGCTGGACATGACAGTGCTCATTTTTCTGGGGGACAAATACAATAATATCTCTGGGACTCACTGGCCATCTACTCTAGTCCAGCTAATAAACATCAAGTGAGAGCCCCACCATTAACCAAGAAGTTATGTGCAATTGATACCTGCTGGGGAGGGGATTGTCACTGTTTTGCAGTGCAGTATCATTGGGTATAGCAGCCACACTGCAGAGTAGGAGTGTTGCCCACAAGTAGTGGGTAAACACAGAATGGACCATATGTATGTGTGTGTGTGTGCATGCGCACACACATGTTTCTCATTTTGTTTTTTTCTTTTGGTCTTCTTGGGCTTTTTGTTTTGACTTTTGTTTTCATTATTGTTGTTGGTAGTGGGGAGGGGAAAGAGATCAGGAAGTTGATTGGGTTGTGACATGGGGAGGCTCTGTGAATAGTTGGGGAAAAGGAAAGAATAGCATCAAATATATTGTTCAAAATATTTAAATAAAATATATCAAATAATATTTAGGAGGAATCCAAGATGGCAGCGAACAGTGTGGACCGTGTTTGGAAGCTCCAGTGACAATTCAGGAAATTGCACAGATTTCTGAGCCAGGAACACCAAGGTCGAGACACCACGGCAGCAGGAGTGCTCCATGGTTTGGAGGGACCAGGGTGCGCAGGACCTGCATGCCCCTGCACACGGGAGGAGTGCAGATTTTCTCAGAGCAGAGCAGCAGCTGCGGCACAAGCGGCACTAGCAGCAGAGACTGAGGTTTGCAGCTCAGAGCCTTCCAGTTGAGGTGGTTAGTGTGGTGGCTGGTGGGAGTTGCTGTGGGAGAGGGGACTCTGGACAGGATTTGGGTTGCGTGGTGCTTGTGACACAAACTGGACTCAGCGGACAGTTCAGCCCAAGAGTCTCGAGTACAGCTCAGGGCACAGTGCTGTGGAGATGCTGGCTCAGCGCAGCAAGCAATTCTGCCCAAGGCAACAGCTCAGTGCAGCCACAGCTCCCCTGCTGTGATGCAGGCTTGGGAGAGCACTCAGGTCCACCGAAGGTGCCAGCTTAGCGCAGCTGCAGTTCACCTGCTGTGACACAGGCTGGGCAGAGCGCTCAAGTCCACCGAGGGCCCCAGATCAGCGCAGCCGCAGTTCACCTGCTGTGATGCAGGCAGGGCAGAGAGATCAGTCCCAACAAAGGTGCCAGCTTAGTGCAGCTGCAGTTCACCTGCTGTGACGCAGGCTGGGCGGAGAGCTCAGTGCCACCAGAGGCGCTAGCACACATAAACGAGCAGTTCTGCCCAAGACAATAGCTCACCTCAGCCGGCAGTGTTGGTGCGCTGACACAGGCTGAGGTCAGCACGCAGATTCAGCCCAGAGGCCCTAGCTGGACCTGCCAGGCAGATTAGGCCCAGAGATTCTAGCTGAGCTGTGCACTCAGGCTCAGCGGCCCCAAGACTCTGGCTGGACTATCCACGCAGTATAGGCCTGGAGTCCTGGGCTGAATTCAGCGTGTGGTGTGGGTCCATAGTCCCTGGCTGAGCTCGGTATACAATTCCACCCCAGAGACTCAGGTGGAGCTCGGCGTGCAGTTTAGGGCCAGAGACCCTAACCGTGCTTGGCAGACAGATTGGGCACAGAGACTCTAGTAGAGTTTTTGGCACATTCCCGGCTCTAAGACTCAGGTTGGACACAGTGTGCAGTTTGAATCCAGAATTCCTGGCAGAGCTGGGCAGATGGTTTGGGCCTGAGTCAATAACTGACCACGACATGCAGTTTGGCCAAAAGCCCCTAGCTGAGCTTGGTGCGCAGTCCCAGCCCAAAAATTCTGGCTGGACCCGGTGTGCATTTTGATCCCCGAATTTCTAGCTGAGCTCAGCAGACGGTTCAGGCCCTGAAATTCTAGCTGAGCTCAGTGGGTGGTTCGGGCCCAGTGTCCCTGGCTGGACTTGGCAGGGAAGCCAGAAGGCTGTGGATACCTTGGCCAGACCCAATGCTCATCCAGAGACCCAGAACGATTGCGGGGCCCACAGTACAGGGGAGCTGAGGATCACTGGCTGTGAGAGCCCAAAACAACAGGGCTAATCTCCTGCCATCCACAACAGTGAAGCATCAGAGCTTCCAGCCTACGGAAATCATGAGAAAACAAGTGAATCTATCATCAGACTCCCTCCATACAACTCTGAAAGCTACTCAACAAAAACAAAGCCGGCAAGATGTCTAAAGGACAGTGTAAAAGCATATGCAAAAAACCCCAAAACAACATGGCTTCTCCAGTTTCCAGCTATCCCAAAGAAAACAACCCAGAGAGCTCAAATACAACGGAAATACAAGAAAATGACCTCAAATTCTTAATAAGGAGCATATTAATGGAGGAAACAATTAAAATTCATAATCAAATACAGGAAGACGCAGCCAAAGAGGTAAGAGACATAAAAGAAGCACATAGAGTGGAACTGGAAAATTTTCAGGAAAATGCAAACAACCATATGAAATAAATATATAAAACAGTTCAAGCTCTGAAGACCTATACAGAGGCAATGGAAGAAACTCAGGAATATACAAACAATCAGATGAAAGAAATAAAAAATTCCAAGGAGTGGAATAGCTGGGTCTTGAGGAAGCCCTATTCCCATTTTTCTGAGAAAGCGCCAGATAGATTTCCAAAGTGGTTGTACTAGTTTGCATTCCCACCAGCAATGAAGGAGTGTTCCTCTCTCTCCACATCCTCGCCAGCATGTGGTGTCAGTTGAATTATTGATCTTAGCCATTCTGATGGGTGTAAGATGGAATCTCAGTGTCGTTTTGATTTGCATTTCTCTGATGACTAAGGAGGTCGAGCATTTCTTTAAGTGTTTCTCCACCATTTGATATTCCTCTATTGAGAATTCTCTGTTTAGTTCTGAGCCCCATTTCTCTATTGGGTTATTTGGTTTGGTAGGGCTTCCTCAAGACCCAGCTATTCCACTCCTTGGAATATACCCAGAGGATGCACGACCACACAACAGGGACATATGCTCAACCATGTTCATAGCTGCCTTATTCATAATAGCCAGAACCTGGAAACAACCTACGTGTCCATCAGTAGAAGAATGGATAAAGAAACTGTGGTATATTTACACTATGGAATACTACTCAGCTATTAAAAACAAGGAATTTACAAAATTTGTGGACAAATGGATTGAACTAGAAATTATCATAATGAGTGAGTTCACCCAGAAGCAAAAAGAGTCAAATGGTATATACTCACTTATATCGAGACACTAGGCCAAGGGGTACGCCCCCATGATAAACTTTACCTACCAAGAAAGTGGGTCAGAGGGGAGAAAATCCTATTGAGACTTTAGGGGTGAGAAGTGTGGAAGAATGAGGAAATAGAGGGATCCAGTGGGTCCTGGAAAAATACAGGCGGGTCTGGGCCCTCTAGTCCTCCTCAAACTATGGCACCAGCCAAGGAAAATATAGCAGTAAACTTCGAACCCCTAACCAGTCTAGCCGATGGACAGGACATTCTCCACCGTTAAGTGGAGAAGGGGATCTGACTTTCACACAAACTCTGGTGCCCCATATCGGACCATGTCCCTTGGATGGGGAGGCCTGGTGGCACTCAGAGAAAAGATAATAAGTCACCAAGAAGAGACTTGATACCCTAGGAGCATATACAGGGGGAGGAGGTCCCCCTCAGTCACAGACATAGGGGAAGGGAGTAGAGGGGAAAGGGGAGGGAGGAAAGAAAGGGAGGATACAAGGGATGGGCTAACAATTGAGATGTAATATGAATAAATTAATAAATAAATTAATTAATTAATTAAAAAAAAGAAATAAAAAAAAATCAGTTAAAGATCTGACGATGAAAATGGATTCAATGATAAACACACAGACAAAAAGGAAAACGAGAACATGAGACCTCAGAGAAGAAGGCGAGCAACACAGAGGTGAGTTTTCTAACAGAACCCAAGAGACAGAAGAATGAATCTGAGGTCTAGAAGATACAATCACAGATCTTAAAGCAAGCATAAAAGAAAATGCCAAATCTGGAAAACTCTTGACACAAAACATCCAAGAAATTAGGGACACAATGAAAAGAAGAAATCTGAGGATAATAGGCATTGAAGAAAGAGAAGATATCAGACTCCAAGGCCCAGAAACTATTCTCAACAAAATCATAGAAGAAAATTTCCCCAATCTAAAGAAAGAGATGCCTATAAACATACAAGAGGCCTACAGAAGACCAAATAGAATTGACCAGAAAAGGAAAACTGCCCGTCACATAATAATCAAAACACAAAACATACAGAACAAAGGAAAAATATTAAAAGCTGCAAGGGAAAAAGGCCAAATAACATTCAATGGCAAACTTATCAGAATTACACCAGACTTCTCAGCAGAGACCATAAAAGCCAGAAGAGCCTGGACAGAGATCATGCAAACCCTAAGAGACCACAGATGCCAGGCCAGACTACTTTACCCAGCAAAACTATCAATAACCATTGATGGAGAAAACAAAATATTCCATGACAAAAACAATTTCAAACAGTACCTGTCCACAAATCCAGCTTTACAGAAGGTACTAGAAGGAATACTCCATCCCAAAGGGTCAAGCTACAACCAAAACTACTCAGGAAATCAGTAACTATACCATGGCAAAAACACAACTACACAAACACTCATTGGAAACGACATCAAAATGAAGACTCTTAGCAGTCACTGGTCGTTAATATCTCTCAACATCAATGGTCTCAATTCTCCAATAAAAAGACACAGACTAAGTGAATGGGTGCATAAACAAGATGCAACATTCTTCTGCATTCAAGAAACACATCTCACCTATTACGATAGGCATTACCTCAGGGTAAAAGGTTGGAAAAAATATTCCAAGCAAATGGTCACAAGAAGCAAGCAGGCATAGCCATTTTAATATCAAACAAAATAGACTTTCAACCAAAATTAATCAAAAGGGATGCAGAAGGACACTTTATACTCATCAAAGGTAAAGTCAACCAAGATGACATCACAATTCTGAACATCTATGCTCCCAATACAAGGGCACCCATATTTGTAAAAGATCTGCTAAAAAAAACATAAACCTCACATCGATCCCCACACAATAATAGTGGGAGACTTCAACACCCCACTCTCACTGTGGGATAAGTCATTGAAACAGAAACTAAGCCGAGAAATAATATCATTAACCAATGCCGTGTGTCAAATGGATCTAACAGATATCTATAGAATCTTTCACCCAAACAAGAAAGAATATACCTTCTTCTCTGCACCCCATGGAACCTTCCCCAAAATTGATCACATCGTAGGTCACAAAGCAGGCCTCAACAGATACAAGAGGGTTGTAATAATACCTTGTATCCTATCAGATCACCATGCTCTTAGACTACAATTCAACAACAACAGAAACAACAAAAAGCGTACACGCATGTGGAAACTAAACAACTCTCTGCTAAATGACACATGTGTCAGGGAAGGAATAAAGAAAGAAATCAAGGAGTATCTGATATTCAATGAAAATGAGGGAACAATATAGCCTAATTTGTGGGATACATTGAAAGAAGTGTTAAGAGGAAAATTCATAGCACTAAGTGCCTTTAAAAAGAAGTTAGAAGCATCACACATAAGCAACTTAATGACACAAATGGAAGCCCTAGAAAAAAAAGAAGCAGAAACACCTAAAAGGAGTAGACGTCTGGAAATAATCAAACTCAGGGCTGAAATTAACAAATTAGAAACTAAGAAAACAGTCCAAAGAATCAACAAAACCAAAAGCTGGTTCTTTGAGAAAATCAACAAGATAGACAGACCGTTAGCCAAACTAACTAAAAGGCAGAGAGACAGTATTGAAATCAACAAAATCAGAAATGAAAAGGGAGACATAACAACAGACACTGAAGAAATACAAAGAATCATAAGATCCTACTTTGAAGGCATATATGCCACAAAATTTGAAAACCTAAGGGAAATGGATGACTTTCTTGATCAATTTCACTTGCCTAAGTTGAGTGAAGAACAGATAAACAAGCTAAATAGTCCCATTTCCCCTACAGAAATAGAAGCAATCATTGATAGTCTCCCAACCAAAAAAAAAAAGGCCCAGGGCCAGATGGTTTCAGTGCAGAATTCTACCAGACCTTCAAAGGCAAGCTGATACCGATACTCTTCAAGCTACTCCAAAACATAGAGTTGGATGGAACTTACAAAATTCATTCCATGAGGCCATAGTCACGTTGATATCTAAACCTCACAAAGACTCAACAAAGAAAGAGTATTTCAGACCAATTTCTCTTATGAACATCGATGCAAAAATACTAAATAAAATTCTTGCAAAACGAATACAAGAACACATAAAGGATATCATTCATCATGACCAAGTAGGCTTCATTCCAGAAATGCAGGGATGTTTTAATATATGGAAATCCATCAATGTAACCCATCATATAAACAAACTGAAAATAAAAAAACCACATGATCATCTCTTTAGATGCAGAGAAAGCATTTGATAAAATCCAACACCCATTCATGTTTAAAGTTTTAGAGAGATCGGGGATACAAGGCACTTTCCTCGACATAATAAAGGCTATATACAGAAAGCCAACAACCAAAATCAGAGTAAATGGAGAAATACTCAAAGAAATTCCTCTAAAATCAGGAACAAGGCAAGGCTGCCCACTCTCTCCATATCTCTTCAATATAGTACTCGAAGTTCTAGTCAAAGCAATAAGACAACAAAAGGAGATCAAGGGGATCCAAATGGGAAAGGAGGAAGTCAAGCTATTCCTATTTGCAGATGATAGGATAGTGTACCTAAGTGACCCTCAAAATTCCACCAGAGAACTCCTAGAGCTGATAAACACTTTCAGCAATTTGGCTGGATACAAAATTAACTCAAAAAAGTCTGTAGCTTTCCTATACACGAATGACAAGCTTGCAGAGGAAGAAATTAGGAAAGCCACACCCTTCACATTAGCCACAAGCAATATAAAATATCTAGGAGTGACTCTAACTAAGCAAGTGAAGGACTTGTTTGAAAAAAATTTTCAAAACTCTGAAGAAGGAGATTGAAGATGACATGAGAAGATGGAAGGATCTTCCTTGCTCATGGATAGGGAGAATTAACATAGTAAAAATGGCCATCCCACCAAAAGCAATCTACAGATTCAATGCAATCCCTATCAAAATACCTACACAATTTTTTAAAGACATTGAAAGTTCAATTCTGAACTTCATATGGAAAAACAAAAAACCCAGAATAGCAAAAACGATCTTGTACAATATAATGTGCTCCAGAGGAATCTCCATACCTGATCTCAAATTGTACTATAAAGCAATAGTAATTAAAACAGCATGGTACTGGCACAGCAACAGGCTGGTTGATCAGTGAAATCGAATTGAAGACCCAGATATGAATCCACACACATATGGTCACTTGATTTTTGACAAAAAAGCCAAATCTATTCAGTGGAAAAAGGATTGCATCTTCAACAAATGGTGCTGGTCTAACTGGATGTCTATGTGTAAAAAAAATGCAACTGGACCCATATTTGTCACCTTGCACAAAACTCAAATCCAAGTGGATTAAAGACCTCAACATAAACCAGAGACACTAAGTCACTTAGAAGAAAAATTGGGGAAGAGCCTGGAACATATTGGCACAGGAGACAACTTCCTGAACAGAACACCAACAGCCCAGGCCTTAATGTCAACAATTAATAAATGGGACCTCATGAGGCTGATAAGCTTCTGTAAGGCTGGAGACACCGTCAAGAGAACAAAGCGACAGCCTACAGACTGGGAAAAGATCTTCACCAACCCTACATCTGACAAAGGTCTAATATCCAAAATATATAAAGAACTCAAGAAATTAAACACCACCAAACCAAAAACCCATTGAGAAATGGGGCTTGGAACTAAACAGAGAATTCTCAGCAGAGGAATATCAAATGGCTGAGATACACTTAAAGAAATGCTCAACCTCCTTAGTCATCAGGGAAATGCAAATCAAAACAACTCTGAGATTCCATCTTACACTCATCAGAATGGCTAGATCAAAATTTCAAGCGACACCACATGCTGGAGAGGATGTGGGGAGAGAGGAACACTCCTTTATTGCTGGTGGGAATGCAAACTAGTACAACCACTTTGGAAATCTATCTGGTGCTATCTCAGAAAACTGGGAATAGGGCTTCCTCAAGACCCAGCTATTCCACTTCTTGGAATATACCAAGTAGATGCACCAGCACACAACAAGAAAATTTACTCAACCATGTTCATAGCAGCCTTATTCATAATAGCGAGATCATGGAAACAGCCTAAATGTCCCTCAGTAGAAGAATGGATAAAGAAACTGTGGTACATATACACGATGGAATACTACTCAGCTATTAAAACCAAGGAATTCCCGAAATTTGTGGATAAATGGATTGAGCTAGAAATGATCATAATGAGTGAGTTAACCCAGAAGCAGAAAGACTCAAATGGTATATACTCACTTATATCTGCATACTACCCCAAGGGGCATGTCCCACGAAAGCCTTCACTTACCAGGAAACTGGGACAGAGGGGAGTACATCCTATTGGGACTCTCGTTGAGAGAACCATGTGAGAATAGCAATGTAGAAGGATCCAGTGGGTCCTTGAAACCTCAAGTAGAACATTATGATAGGCAGATTTGGGCCAAGGGGTCCTGCTCAAACTAAGGCACTAGCCAAGGACAATACAAGTGGTAAAATTTAAACCCCTACCAAGATCTAGCCAATGCACAGGACAGTCTCCACATTTGAGTGGAGAGTTGGATATGACTTTCTCATGTACTCTGATGCCTCACATTTGACTATGTCCCCTGGAGGGGGAGACCTAGTGGCACTCAGAGGAAGGACAGCATGTCATCAAGAAGAGACTTGATACCCTATGAGCATATACAGGTGGGAGTAATCTCTCTCAGGAACAGTCATAGGGGAGGGGAATAAGGGGAAAATGGGAGGGAGGGGAGAATGGGAGGATACAAGGGATGGGATAACCATAGAGATGTAACAAGAATAAATTAATAACATAAATTAAAAACAAAAAAAACAAAAAAAAATCAAATATGTATGATCTGGCCTTACAATCAGATTTTTAAAAAACACTAAAACAGAACATTCTCTCTGGAACTTGCATTTTCTATAGTTATTTTTTTAATTTTTTCACTTTACATCTCAATTTTTACCCCCATCTCTTATAGTCTATTGGTGCCACCTTTGCTCCCTCATAGCCCTTCCCTCCCTCTTGTAGTCCTCAGAAAGGAGGAGTCTTCCTCCCCTAACATCTGACTTCTGATTATCAAGTCTCATCTGGACTGTCTGTATCCCAGGGAAGTGATCAACATGTGAGAACTAGAGTCCATTTCAGAAGTAGTCCCTACTACCCATATTATGGGAACTAAAAGGAGACTGTACTGCCAATAAACTACATCTGAGCATCTAGGTCCTCACCATGCATGGTCTTTGGTTGGTGCATCAGTCTCTGTAGCACTACCCTGTTCCACCTGGATTTGTTGGTTCCATTGGTCTCCTTGTGAAGTGCCTGACCATTCCAGGTCTTTCTATTACCTAACTCTTCCATAAGAATCCATGTGCTTCCTAGCATTTTAAAAATTTGCCTTATGGTTGCCTTGTTAGGTGATTAGTATCTAATATTATCATTGTATTTTATGAACTATAGTTCAGGCTCAACATTGAAGATTAGTGGTAAAGTTACTGTCCTAGTAATTATTGCTAGCAGAGAGTTGATCAATGTCTGGTATTATCTCTGACTTGATTCTTAACGTCACACCTTCTGATCTTTGAGGTTGGATCCTATACTTGTGTTAAGTAAAAAATCAGGCAGGAGCTTAGTGACTTCTGCTGAAGAGCCTGACAATAGACATCATTAGCTAAATATGGCATGGAAGCAAGGGACTGCAGAGTGGCTTCCCTGCATAAACTGGGGACCCTTGGAAACATCTTTGTTCTATAATATTAAAGGTGGAGCTTTATCAGTTTAACAGCCTCTTCACATAGCCTTTAGTTTTCTTTGTCTAATACCATCTCCCATTTAAACATGAGAGCACAGCTGGGGTTATATCGAAGTTGATATTGTGCTTGCCTTGCATGCGCGAGGTCATGGGTTTAATTTCCAGCATCACAGAAGTAATTGCATAGTAGGACATACCATGAGTAAAAAAATAAAATGGCCCCTCTTTTGTTTGCTAAGATAGTTTCAGTATATAACATAGGATAGCTTGAACCTTACCATGTAGCTGAGGTTGGCTTTAGTTGTATTATTTTACTTCGTTTTTGAGACAGTGTCTAATATAGTCCAGGCTGGTTTCAATTTGTTTAATTGAGGGTAATCTTGAAAATCAGGTCTCCCTGTCTCATCTTCCTCATGGTTGGGATTACCAAAATATGACCTATAATGCCTGGCAAAACTATGTATTCATAATGGTCTTCAACCTCTGCCATCTGCAAAGTTATATTTTAAATTAAGCTTGTAAAAAAACCAATAAGCCACTTCTAAGGAAGAACTTTGTTTCCAAGTTATAGGTGATGATTATACATATTTCTATGTGGTAACTTCAAAACATATTAGTATTAACATGTGATATCTATTGCTCATCCCACTGTTAGTAAGGATTTTAGCATCATTTCCTTCCAATATCCAGGGTAGGGCACTTTATAAAGAAAGGATTATTTATTTTGCAGTGCTGGACATTCAGAAACATAGTCTGACACTTGCTTAGCAGTGAAGAAGGCCTCAGGATAGATGATATAAAACTGATGTGTGTGCAGAAAGAGATATGGAAAGAGATTAATTAGGGGGTCAGAGTTGGCTTTTACAGTTGCTGCTCTCTCAGGAAATATCCACCTCTAAAATGTCTGACCTGCTCCTGCAAGGCAGCATGAATCCATTCATGAAAGTTGAATCCTAAAAAACACTATCACAAAGTGCTACTGTGGGGACAAGTAACCCTTTAGAAGACCAATTGTATCTAGGTTAGATATTTTACAAAATACCCCCAGTTGGAATTTTTAGAATTATACTAGGAGTTTGGAGGAAGATGTTCACTGAGGGAAAATGCCACTTTCATCACACAATATCAAAAATATAGATCTCTCATAGGACTTATCACTAATGATGTTAATGATGAACTTGATGAACGTTTTCTTCTATAAACCCGTTGTCTTTTCCTCTGACCTTATTCTACATGGCTCACATGTAAAGACTGAGAAATTGCTTCATTGCCTTGAACACACTTTGTAAGTTATCTTCTCTTGACATTTATTTGTATATTGAAAGGCATATGCATATTAGTAAGGACTTGTGATTATTTTATACTTGAGGTAGTATTTTAATCAAATTTGTTCTGTTACACAATTATTTTTCCTGTTTTGCTATGTGTACAGAGAGTGAGAGCCAGTATAAATATTGAGAAATGAAAAGAGTAGAATAGATAAAATGTCAGGAAGACACAAGACAAGGAAGCCATAGAGCAAAAATAGGAACAATTTAAAATGGCACTTATATTTCTCACTTTCAGAACTACATGAAATTGAACTATATCTCTGCCCTTGGGGGCTAAGAAAAAGAAAGGTCTTGTATATAATACAGTTCCTCTGTAATATTAGCATGAGATCTCCTTTCACATCAAGCAAACTTTCCTAGTATAAAATTTCACTTTTGATACATAAATATCAGGTCAGGTTGCAAACACATTTAGCTTTTCTCAAAAGATGTGTGGATAAGTATTTAAAAAGCTAAAAGCTAAAAATAAATCTACTATGTGACCTAGCTATCCTACTTCTTGGCATATGCCCAGAGGACTCAATAGCCTACTGCATAGACATCTTCATTACTCAGCCATGTTCATTACTGCTGTGCTCACAATAGGTAGGTAATGGAAACAACTTAAAGGTCCTTCAACTGATAAATGAGTAATGAAAATGTAATTGTACACCATAAAATACTATGCAGCTATAAAGAAAAAATGGAATTATGAAGTTTGCAGGTATAGAGATAAAACTAGAAAAGATCTTATTGAGTGAGGTAACTTAGGCTCAGGAAGACAAACGGCACATGTTCTCTCTCATTGAAAGCTTCTAGCTCCAAATCTTTAGATGTGAGTACATATCCCAAAGGAACTGCTTAACAAATATTTTCTTCTTACCCATGGTTCATTTTCCCCATCTATATAGATATGGTAAAACAAAAACAAAACAAAAATTAAAACCAAAGCCAAACAAAGCACCCCCCCCCACCAAAACAAAACAAAACAAAGACAAAAGCACCCCAACCCAGCCAACCAACCTACCCAAACAAAACAGCTTTCGGGCCAGGGAGATAGCTTAATTAGTAAAGAGCTTGTCATATAAACATAAGGACCTGAGTTTTAATCCCTACCAAACATGAAAAAACAATGTCTAGAGTCACGTTCCTGTTGTCTCGCTGCTGGACAGGCAATGACAATAAGGACTTGTTGACCATCCAGTATAGCTGAATCCATGAGCTCTAAATTGTGAGAGACTCTTATCTGGAAAAATGTGGTAGAGAGAGACTGAGAAGCCACCCAATGTTGCCCTCTGGTTTCCACAAATGTGCTAACCTACATACAAACCCATGGCCATACACAGACATTAGACAATAGTACAAAATCCTTAAATCTGATGAACTCTGATTGATTTATTGGTTTATTCATTAAATTGTTTTTATTGTATTTAAGAAATCTTTATAAAATTCAAGATTTTTTTTTTTGAGACAGGGTGTTTCTACATAGCTTTGGCTGTCTTAGAAACCACTATATAGACCAGGCTGGCTTTAAAGTCACAGAGTTTTGCTTATCTCTGATGTGTACAGAGATTAAAGGTAAGCACAACTATGTCTGACTTCTCTTACATTTTTTAAAGTAACTTTTATTCTTGTATTTTGGCCTGTGAGGTTGGTAACAAAATAGAGAAAAGGAGAAGGTTTGTTCTTTGTACTTTGCATGTCTACCCAATTATTAGCACATTTTTCATAACAATATCTCTCTCATATGAGTTACATTAACAACTTTTTCAAAAATAAGTTCATTATATCTCATTTGAGGTTTTTTTTATTAGAATTTGTTCTATTTTGATTATAATGTCTAGAAATCCAGTAGTATCTTTGTTTTTCTTTCAAAGTTGTATATATAATTAATATAAGAGTAAAGGATACACTAAAGTAACTAGCAAGATAATTCTGGTGTAGATCTCGGTGGTTTGGTTATTATTAAAAACCATTGCTTAGTAATTTTCCTATTGAAAAGACAAATATGGATAGTTTGTAGGACAAAGGTAATGGATAGAATCTTCCTGTCTAGGATACTTAATTCTAAGTGCACTAGGTCATGGTTACTAAGACGCTACTTGCCATTGGTACCTGATGGGAAGTCGTCAGTTTTCTCCAATGGAGCAGTCAGCCAACAAAATGTGGGCTGCACGTTTGCATTTTTCTTTTTTTTTTACTATTTTTTACATATACATTTATATTACAACACATAAATAAAATTAACTACATTCAACAAGAAGAAGCACAAAACAATCAGGAATTAAATAAATGTTGTATTCATGGTTATTTGGTTACTTGCATTTGGCAAACTTGAAGTAAACATCTTTTCTATATTGTTGGGTCTAAATTTCTGAATGAAAATCATTATCTATCATATCTCATCTCTATCAACTTAAAACATCTATCTAGACCTAAAAACATCTTAACCCCTAAACAACTAAGCTTACTTGTAAGATTAAACTATCTGGTCTTAATCAGAGACTTGAAAAGGAATAAAACTCAATTACCTGAGTAAACCACAAATGTAGGTTAACAGCTTCCCAAATGAGAAGATGACAGAGACAGTTTGCTGTCTGAGCAGTTACTCAAAACTCTCTATAATGTTGGAGCATCATCTTCAGCCTTCTGGTTCCATATATCTGACAGACAGATTTGTGAGGCGGGAACTATTGAGGACTTGCTTACCCTGTCTTGGCAGAGTTTGGCTGTCGACTCTGCCTGCATTTAAACTTGCCCATTTTTAGGCAGAAATCTGTCAGTGGTCAAAACAAATAAGACATTTTTCCCAGTGGCTTGTTTGCGACGTGTGAAGCCATCACCTTAAGGAGGTGCTTTGATGCTCATCATCTTCTTTGAGACAGGTTGGATGTTGCCAGGGGTTAATCTGCCTTGTTGTCAAAGAATCTTTAAAATAATACAAACATCTTTAAATGCCATATTCTGTAGGTCTCTGAGGCTTTTGAAGACCATATCTATTTGTATAAAGCAGGGTTACTCATTTTTTGGGTTGATTTTGTATTCAGACACTTTACTGAAGGTTTTTATCAGCTGCAGGAGTTCCTTGGTAGAAGTTTTAGGGTCATTTATGTATACTATAATGTCATCCACAATAGTGGTAGTTTGACTTCTTCCTTTCCTATTTGTATCCCCTTGATCTCCTTTCGTTGTCTTATTCCTCTATCTGGAACTTCAAGTATTATATTGAAGAGATATAGAGTGGATAGCCTTGACTTGTCCCTGATTTCAGTGGAATTGATTTAAGGTTTTCTCCATTTAGTTTGATGTTGGCTATATGCTTGCTGTATATTGCCTTTATTTTGTTCAAGTATATGCCTTGTATCCCTGCTCTCTCTAATACTTTAAACATGAATGGGTGTTGGATTTTGTCAAATGTTTTTTATGCATCTACAGAGATGATCTTGTGAATTTTTTCCTTTCTGTTTACTTATATGATGGATTAAATTGATGGATCCCTATATTGAACCACCCCTGCATGCCTGGAAAGAAGCCTTCTTGGTCATGGTGAGTGATATTTTGGATGTGTTCTTGAACTCAGTTTGTGAGTATTTTATTGAGTATTTTTGCAACAATGTTCATAAGAGAAATTGGTCTGAAATTCTCTTTCTTTGTTGGGTCTTTGTGAGGTTTAGATATCAAAGTGATTGTGGTCTCATAGAATGAATTTGATAATATTCCACTCATTTTTATTTTGTAGAGTAGCTTGAAAGATATTGATATTAGCTCTTCTTTGAAGGTCTTGTAGAATTCTGTGCTGAATTCATCAGGCTCTGGGCTATTTTTGGTTGGGAAACTTTTGATGACTGCCTCAGTTTCTTAAAGAGATATAAGGCTATTTAATTTGTTTACCTGATCTTGATTCAATGTTGGTATCAAGAAAACTGTCCATTTCACTTAGGATTTCAAGTTTTATGGCATAAAGGCTTTTGAAGTACGATCTAATGCTTTTTTGGATTTCCTCGATGTCTGTTGTTATGTCTCCTTTTTAATTTCTGATTTATTGATTTGATTACTCTCCCTTTGCCTTTTAGTTAGCTTGACTAAGGGTTTGTCTATCTTGTTGATTTTCTCAAAGAACCACCTTTTGGTTTTGTTGATTCTTTGAATTGTTCTCTTTGTTTCTAACTTATTGATTTCAGCTCTAAGTTTGATGACTTCCAACCATCTACTCCTCTTTGGTGAGTCTACTTCTTTTTATTCTAGATCTTTCAGATGTGTTGTTAAGTTGCTATCATGAGGTCACTTCAATTTCTTTATAAAGGCAGTTAGTGCTATGAAACTTCCTCTTGGCACTGCTTTCAATGTGTACCATAATTTTAGATAATGTTGTGCCTTTGGATTAATTGATTTCTAGGAAGTTTTTAATTTCTTTTTTCTTTTTATTTCATTACTTACCCAGATATCACTGAGTAAGGATTCATTCAATTTCCTTGAGTTTGTAGGTTTTCTCTTGTTTCTGTTGTTATTGAGTTCCAGCTTTAATCCATGGTGGTCTGATAGAATCAAGAGATTATTTTGATCTTTGTGTATCTGTTGAGGTTTGCTTTGTGACCAAGTATATGGTCGATTTTGGAGAAGGTTTCATGAGGTGCTGGGAAGAAAGTGAATTCTTTTGTGTTTGGATGAAAATTTCTGTATATATCAGTTAGGCCCATTTGATTCATGACATCTATTAGCTTTGCTGTTTCTCCATTTAGTTTCTGTCACAATGATCATTGGTGAGAATGGTGTTTTGATATCTCCTACTATTAAAGAGTGGGGTTTGATGTGTGATTTAAGCTTTAGTAATGTTTCTTTTATGAATGTGGGTACTCCTGTATTTGGGGCATAGATGTTCAGAACTGAGATGTCATCTTGGTGTATTTTTCCTTTGATGAGTATGAAGTGTCCTTCCCCATCTCTTTTGCTTAGTTTTGATTGAAAGTCTATTTTATTAGATACTAGAATGGCTACTCCTTCTTGTATGCAACAAAATGGTGGGTCCTGTTTTCACATCCATTCTGTTAGCCTGTGTCTCTTCATTGAGGAGTTGAGACCATTGATGTTAAGAGATACTAATGACCAGTGGTCATTGGTTCTTATTTTGATGTTGGTAGTGGGAGAGAGAGAGAGAGAGAGAGAGAGAGAGAGAGAGAGAGAGAGAGAG
>OU015760.1:85645085-85657566 GCA_907169655.1 Acomys percivali
TCTCTCTCTCTCTCTCTCTCTCTCTCTCTCTCTCTCTCTCTCTCTCTCTCTCTCTCTCTCCTCCCTCTCTCTCTCCTCCATCCCATCATGCACCCGTCTCTGTGTCCCGCTCCTCCATATCACATAGACATCTTTTTTTTAAAGTATTTTTTTAATTTTTTACATATACATTTATATTATTGCACATGTATATAATAAACTACATACAGCAAAAAGAACCACAAAACAATCAAGAATTACATAAATGTTAAATCCATAGTGTTTTGACTATTTATATTTGGCAGCCTTGAAGAAAACATCTTTCCTATCTTGGTGCATCTAAATTTTGAATGGAATCAATATCTATCATATCTCATCCTTATCAACTTAAAGCATCTATCTAGACCTAAAATCATCTTAACCCCTAAACAACTAAGCTTCATTGTAAAACTAAGCTACCTGATCTTCAACTCCATCAGAGACTTGAGAAGGAATAAAATTAATTACCTAAGTATGCTGGGAGTGCAGGTTAGCAGCTTTGCAAAAGGGAAGATGACAGAGACAGTTTTCTACCTGAATAGTCACCCAAAACTCTCTTATTATGTTGGAGCATCATCTTCAGCCTTCTGGCTCAGTATACCTGACATACGTATTTGTGAGGCAGGAGCTATTGAGGACTTGCTTTCCCTGTATTGGCAGAGTTTGGCTGTCGACTCTGCGTGTTTCCAAGCTTTTTTTTTTCTTTTTCTTTTTCTTTTTCTTTTTCTTTTTCTTTTTCTTTTTCTTTTTCTTTTTTTTTTAAGGCAAGGTCTCACAACCCTGGCTTGCCTTCAACTCAATGAGATCTGCTTGCCTCTGTCTCATGAGTGTTGAGATTAAAAGTGTTTGCCACCACATTTGACCCTTGCTTTGCTTATCTTACTTTGTTTTTAAATCTACATATATTAACGTTATACTTTTTATATTTATTTGGATTATTGCACCCATGTTTTCATTAGTAATTGTTTATTATTTTCCTTCTTTATTGTAAAATAAAACAAAATCTGCAAATATTTTAATGAGTAACTGCAAAGTCAACACCAAGAAAATCACTACATGTCAGAAATGAAGTATTTCCAACATCTACAAGCTCTCTGTTTGCCCTGATCACCCATCAGAGAGTAATCCTTTTGACTTGGTGAGTGTGTGTGTGTGTGTGTGTGTGTGTGTGTGTGTGTGTGTGTGTGTAAGAGAAGGGGATATGTTTGTACCCCATGGTGTATTTATGGAAATATGAGGTAATTATCTCTCTCTGCCCATCATTTTGGTCCAAGGTAATGAATGTGGTTCATCAGGCTTTGGCAATAAGTGCCTCTTACTCACTGAGTCTTCTCACCAGCCATCTTAAACTTTTGTAATGATAATTTCACTGCTTATCTTTGCAGTATGATTGCCAATGTATGTGTCCCTAAGTATTATTCATTTAGTCAAACATACAGTGTATATTTGTACCCTGAAATACTTACTACATTCAAGATTATTGACATTCAGCATCATAAAGGCTCCTTATAACACTTTTGTAATAACTCTCTTTGATTTCTCACTAGTTTCTCTCCCAAGGAAACTACTATTTTGCCTTTTGTTACTAAAGATTGGTTTTACTCTTTTAGAATTTTATACACATGGAATCATGCATTATCAATTCTTTTGGGGGGGGCTTGGCTTTTTTCATTCAGCATAATGTTTAGAGCCATCCTATTACCCTATTTATTCTGCTCTACCATGTCTTCCTTTATTCCTTTTTAATACTTTTAATATTTTAAAAATATTTTATTTTGTATGTGTCCCACAGCACAACACTGCTATGTTAGGTGCATGAATTCATATTCTTGGTTCATACTTCCACTGCATAAGTACAATTTCTTAGAACATCATTCAAATCTTGGGTCCTTGTAGCTGGGGAATTAGATAAATAGACAAATCTAATTGCCAGAAACCTGTTTTTCTGTGAGATTCAACATCTTCATTTCGGCCTCCCTTGGCTTCTTTTTGTCTGTGGATTGTAATTTGGTTATCCTATACTTTATGGCTAGCATCCACTTATAAGTGAATATATACCATGCCTGTCTTTCTGGGTCTGGGTTATCTTACTCAGGATGATCTTTTCTAGTTCCATCCACTTGCCTGAAAATTACATGATTTCTTTTTTAATAGCTTAGTAATATTTCATTGCATAAATGTACCACATTTTCTTTTTTATAGTTTTAAGTTTTAATTTCATGATAAATTTCTAATCATATTTTTAGCAAAACATATACACACTTTGAATTTTTCAAGATAGTGTTAAATTGCCTTCCTAAAGATTAAACTAATTTGTAGTTAATATGGCTGCTAATATCTTTGGAATTCATTTTTAAATTTTTTTGTCTAAATAGATGTTTTTAGGTTGATAGAGATGATATATGATAGATATTCATTTACATTCAGAATTGTAGACTCACCATGATAAGAAAAATGTTTTCTCCAAGGATGCCAAACACAAATAGACAAAATACTGTGAATGTAGCATTTATAAAAGTCCTAATTGATTCGTGGTTCTTCTTGCTGCATGGAGTTTATTGTATGTACGTATACCACATTTTCTTCATCAATCCTTAGGTTTAGGGACATTTAGGTTGTTTCCAGATTCTAGCTATTATGAATAAAGCTGCTATGACATAGTTGAGCAAGGGTCCTTGTGGTATAGTATATTCCCCATTTTCTGAGAAACCTCTAGACTAATTTCCACAGTGGTTGTACATGTTTGTACTCCCACCAGGAATGGATGAGTATATCCCTTGCTCCACATTGTTTAAACTTCCAAAAAGTTTTTGGGACTCAAATCAATCCCTTAAATGTTTCCCCCCTGTTAAAGCAAATAGTAAATTACACACTTTGAATATATAACAGTACAGAACACACATTCCCATTCCAAAAGTGAGGAAATGTTGGAACAAATCAAGGCTTAAAACCAACCAGGCAAGCACTTAATACTATAGCTACATGTCCAATATCTGAGACTTTAATTTCAAAAGTCTTACATGGCTCTATTCCCACAACTTTGTTGATTATCACACACGTCCTTCTTTTGGTTGGGACTTCCTATATGTAGCACTTCATGCCAGATGTTACATGGCTCTAATATCTTTGGTCCTCTCCCTATCTGTAGGGAATCATAGCTCCAATCTTCATGGGTCTGAAGCCATGAATCCCTAAAGGCATTCTTCTACTTGTTTTCTATTGGTTCTATAACAGATTATCCCAAACAGTGAATTAATGGTTAACAGCACTGGCTGTTCAGAGGTCCTGAGTTCAATTCCCAGCAACCCCACGGTGGCCCACAACCATCTATAATAATGATTCCCACTTCTAGCACACAGGCAGAACACTGTTAGAAACCTGACACCTCACAGCTGATTCTAGGTTGATGGTATTAGCTGAGGTGGTGGTCTCCAGTGGTTGGCGGCAGGCATCATTTTCTTCAGCTTACAGCATAGCACCTCCAGTTTTCTCTCAATTTGACTCCTGTTTCCTCTTCTGCTTTATAGGCTTCACACAATTATGTTGCGTCTACCCAGATAATTTAGAATAGCAATACCTTTAGAGTGCCCTTTTCCATATAATGTAATACACTTACAAGTGTGATAGGGGAGGGGGGGGGAATGGGGGTTACAATCCTGACTACCATTTATGATTGGGTTATTTCTCATACACTCATACCTTCTAAGGAAATGCTCTCTCACTTCAGCAAATAATCTGAAGTACCTTGCCTTATGCCCAGTGTCCAGATATTTCTAGTAATTCAACTAGACTTCATTAAAACAGCAATCAGCACCAAGTGTTTGTGCTTTTAGAAATGCTGGTTAGTAGAGACTTGATACCCTATGAGCATATACAGGAGGAGGAAGTCCCCCTCAGTCACAGTCATAAGGGAGGGGAATTGGGGAAAATGGGAGGGAGGGAGGAATGGGAGGATATAAAGGAGGGGATAACCATTGAGATGTAATATGAATAAATTAATAAAATAAAATAAAATACATAGGAAAAAATAAAAAAATAAAATCTTCTCTCACATTTAAAAAAATAATAAATAAAATACAGTCTCAAAATTTTAAAAAAAGAAATGCTAGTTAGATTGTTGAGAAGTTTTTTGCTTTGTTTTTGTTTTTATCTAGAACTTGTAATGTTACTTGATTCAGGATTCTTTTATGAAACAAAAATATAGAATTGGATGACTACCATTTCTGCTTTATTCATAATTGTCTAGTGGTTGTGGGTCCCTAAACAACATTTTACATAGGATAATGAATTAGCCCAAAACTGTAGCTTTCTGGTAAGCTAAATAAATCCAAAGGGCCAAACACCAATGAAATGTCTTATGCATTCAGAAAATTATGAGACTGTCCGGAAGTTATTATAAACCAAAATTCTTGCTAAACACATCAAGATTATTGTTCAGCCCTGAGATTAGTTATTTCAGATGAAAATACCCATATTCATCCTGTTTTTTTGATTCAGCTAAGTACTTGTTTAAGTAGACTCATTTTATGACATCATAGATCCTTCAAAATAGCTAGCACATTGATGTCATCTCTGGCAAGCAATAAATTAAAAATAGAGAAGAAAAATTTCAGCATCAGACTATAAGAAACTCCTTTTCAAATTGTTGGTCAAGGGAGTGTATCAAACTACAAAAGCAATATTTCCCTTTATGAAGATACCATATATTGCAGACATAGGGTACAAGAGGATCCAGGCTGTGTTTGACCTGAAATCATTCTCCCTGAGGACTAGCTTTCACATTACTTGAAGGTGCTACATAAGCTTCCAAGGGCGGGAAGTAGCCCAGTTGTGATTGATATTAACCTAAATAATAATTAGCATTCCATGATATCTCTAAGGGTACAATAATGGCATTTAAATCTTAACAGTAAACAACAACTCTCTAATTGGATTTGAGGCCCACTCCATAGTAGGGAAATCTTACCTGTTACTGGAAACCTAGCCATCTACCCAGTACTAATGAAGTCATGTATCCTCGAAGAAAATGTACTGTAACTACTTTATTGAACCAGCACATTTCTAATTGTTTTCTAAATATTTATCCTTTTATTGACAGGTAAGTGTAGCTCTCACCCATCATCAAAGAAACTTGTCTTTGCAACAATTGGAGACCACTACAAAAAAAACAAAACAAACAAACAAAAAAAAAAACCAAAACCCCCACAATGGAATGAAATGCAGAGCACATCTGACCATGGGCTTCCCAGCCTTAAGTGCTGGAATTGTCTTGCAAATACAGCACTTGAGGCTGGGAACATTGTGTAAGAGGGGCCAGAAAGACAACATTTGCCATTGGGTCAGAAAATCTGCTGTGAGATTATGTATCCTAAAAATGACAGAGATGCTTCATCCACTTTACTCCAACAATATGGCTGCCTAAACAAGACTCTAACAAAGACAATACCAACAGACTTGCTAACATGGAAGGAGGAAACCTCACAAGGTCTCATCCCAAGACAAAGAACTTCAGGCAAGTAAGTAATGCTGACTGAGAAATGAGGAAAGTCTCCCCCAGAAATGAGCCCCCAGGTGGCTATCCAGTGCCCATTGCTCAGCCCTGAAAACACATACATCTAAGAAACACTAAATAAGAGCAGCTGTGTTTACACATTTATATTTATAGATTTATGCACTTTTACATATATTGCGTATAACAATATCAATTAAAGAAAAAGGGGCAATGGATTCAAGAAGAAGCAAGGAGGGGCATGGGAGTTGTTTGAAGAAGGAAAGGGAAGGAGGGAAATTATGTAAATATATTTTAAATTAGAAAAAGCCATGTTCTACTATGCCTATCTTTTGTGTAGTTGTTGAGATCCAAACTCACAACCTTAGGCCTACAAAGCAAGCACTTTATCTATTTCTCATATCCATGGCCTGATTTATATTGTTTTGCTAAAGGATTCTTCCCCAAAGCAACCCCCCCCCTTTTTTTAGCTATTTCAAGTTCTGCTTTCTGCTTCTGAAAAAAAAAAAAAAACACTCTGCTGGTACTAATGTGTGTCCAAAAACAAAATCTGTCCCTTGGATATGTGTATTGTTGTACATGACATGTCATGATAGTTGGGAATATTTTTTAAATGATTTGGTGGAAGAAAGGTGCAAAGTATGGCTACCATGAGGTTAACTAGAACTAGAGGAGTTAGACACAGAGTCCGTGGAAGGCCTAAACACTCCACTTTTTTTTTGTGGTGCTAGGGGTTTAACCCAGGCCTCATGCATCTCAGGCAACTATTATGCCACTGAGGTACATCTCTAGCCCTTCATTCTACCTCCACGTTATGCTTTCTATTAGAAATCAAAACAAACAGCTGGGTCTGGTAATGCGCCCCCATCATCATCTCAGCTTCTCAGGAAGCTGAGGTATGAGGGAGGATGTCAAGTTCAAGGCCTGCCTGAGCTACAGAAGAAGCTGAAGGGCAACCAGAGCAACTCAGTAAGACCTGTCTTGAAATTTAAAAGAATGTTTTCTTTTTAAGTGCCAGGGATACACCTTGGTGCTAGAGTACTTACTTAACATGCATAAAGCCTTAAGTTCAATATCCAGTACTGTAAACATCAAGCCAACAAACGACACATCCCTTGGGACACAATAACTGTATGACCACAATAAAAGTATTTAAAAGAAATAGTAAAAAGAGAAAAGAAAAAAAAACTCTAAATATTGTTCATCTGTTGGGAAGGGGAAAGTCAGTTTTCTCCAATGGAGTATCTCTGATTATATCAACCACATTCCAGGGGACATCCCAGGCCCAGGAGTAGTTAGCTGACACAAAACAGATTCCAAGTTCTTTTATTTTGCTTTGTTTTCTTATTAATTTTGTTTTGTTTTGTTTGGGGAGGTCTGAGTTTTGGGCATGAAATTTGGTAGGTATGGAAGCGAAGAAAATCTAGGAGCAGTTGGAGGAAGAAAAATAATATGATAAAAATGTCATAGTAAACAAATTTAAAAAGAAAATAGAAAATGTTCTTATACACATGATTAAGCTGAAGAGAAATCTGGGATCACTTTGCATTCTATTGCTAGTTTTATTGCTAAAAAATTTAAAACCTCACACAAAAAAATGGAAACCTGACTCTCAAAAGAGAAACTTCAAAATGTGTGTCCACGGAATTAAACAAAAATGTCTAATTTCTTTTTGATCTGCCTTGTAAATCAATATTCAAAACTTCTTTCTCCAGCTTGATCCAGCAGATAGAAAGATTGACTGGCCACCATTAAGAGAAAAATTAGCAGACAATGTAATGATCTTGCTACGAAGCCCAGCCTGGCTTCAATCTTGTCATCCTCCTCAGCATCCTGAACACTGTGGTTAGTGGCATGAACTAATGCACTAGGCTTTTTAGACAAGTCCTGTAACCTCTGCATGAAAATCATAACTCAGAGTTCAATATTATTTATGAATTGACTGAATGTGCTAGCCCCACAGGAGCCACCTCTCACCATCAATCTTAACAGATCAAAGACCTTCTCAGTCCCAGTGGCAGCTAATAAAAGACATAGTACCTCTAGGCTTTGTCATAACTAGGGTTATCCTTGCTGTGATGAAACATTGTGACCAAAAGCAACTTAGGGGCGGGGGAAAGATTTTCTTCCACTCACTGTTGCACTGAATGCAGGAACTTGAAAATAGGAGCTGATGCAGAGGCCACGAAGGGGGGTGCTGCTTACTGGCTTGCTCCTTTTCATTACAAAACTGCATCATAAGAGTGGCCACTAATAACCAAGTGACCCAGTCAATACTAAGCTGTCTTAAAAATCTGCTCTGTCAGTGCTATTAGTCCAACACTTCAGTTTAGCCCCGGGTAGATTTTTAGGACAAGGGCAAAACCCTGCCACATTCTTTGCCAAAATATCCCAAGAGCAGTCTCTCTAGGCCATGTACTCATATTCTTCTCTGAATCTACATTGCTCTCTGTACCACTGTCTTCCATGCTCCTCCTAGGATGGCCCATTAAACCCCACTTAAAGTGTCCAGGCAATTTTCTAGTCCAAAGTTCCAAAATGTTCCATATTCCTCCAAAGAGAAACACGGTCACATGTCTATCATAGCAATACCCAAGTCCCTGGCACCAACTTCTGCCTTAGTTGCTGTTCTATTGCTGTGAAGAGACACAGAGATCAAAGCAAGTCTTAGAAAACATTTCACTGGGCCTGGCTTACACTCTCAGAGGTGTCATCCATTATCATAATGGCAGAGAGGATGGTGGACAGCAAGCTTGGCTCTTAGCAGCCAGGTGTGCTGCTGGAGAAAGAGCTACTAGCTACATCCTGATCCATAGGCCAAGAGAGAGACTGTGAGCTTGACACCGGCTTTCGAAAGCTCAAAGCTGTCCCCCCCAGCCCCCCACTCACCCCGTGATACAACTCCTTCAAGTTCCTAATTCTTTTAATCCTTTCAAAGAGTGCTGCTTCCTGGTGACTAAGCATTTAAATATATATGTGAGGGGCATTCTTTTTCAAACCACCATAGGCTTCATGCAGCCAGATCCTGAATGAGCAACAAGCCGGCTGAACAAACAACTCACTGTCTTCAAAATATAAATTATATGAAAAAATATAAAAGAGAGACTCAGATTAAAACAAGACTCGAAATGCCAACAAAATATCAGATCTATTTGGGACTTAATTCAAAATATCGAATTATAAAAAACTTTTGAGAAAATAAAATGTGAATGCTGACAGGTATTTGACACAAAGAAACTTTCCACCTGTCTTAGAAGATAATGGTATCAAGCCTGGAGAGATGGTTCACAACCATCTATAATTACAGTTCATAATTACAATTACACTTTCTTCTGATATCTATGAGCATGAGGCATATACATGGTACACTTATAGATAGGCAAGCCAAGTAATCATGTGCAGAAGATAAAATGAAAACATCTATTTAAAAAAGACAGGAGTATCATGCTTCTCGCCTTAAAAGTACCCCATCGTTAAAGGCATTTGATGTATATTTGAAGTATACAATCATAAACTATTATGCCTTTAATGACTCAAATATATGCACTCAAGGGAAAGTATATGGAGACACAGGTAAAGTATTTACTAATCATAAGACAGCTGTTGTAGGTGTTCAAGGTGAAAGATGGGTATGTAAGGCTTTGTCATACTAGTATATTATATACAAATACTCTGTATTGAAAATTTGCATTGTAAATTACCACTGTTAATGTGAGTTATGTTTTGATGGTATTATATTATGAAACCTCAAAAATTTTTCCTTCTTCCATGAAGACTTCTAAGAAACAAGAAAAACAATTTTCAGATGGACTATTAACTAGGACATTAATTTAGATGTTACAAATTACTTAGAAAATGACAAAGAGAAATCATCTGCAGAAGATTGTTCAAATTGTTGCATGTTATTCTAACAATAAAAAAACATAAGAAGTGGGAGTCTTATGACCAAAGCAAGAAAGGCTGATAAATAAAAGAGCAATTCTAAGTAGAGTTGTAGGGTCAGATTCAGTGTGGTCTAGGTTTGTTCCTTAACTTTGCTGTGTGCTTGTGCTGTCTATTAGCTTCATGCTGTTTGCAGAGAATTTAAGTTTTTGTGTAACCCTCAGACACTGCTTCTATAAAGTGGGGGTAAAAGGCTAGAGAGATGGCCCAGCAGTTTGCAACACCTATATGGTAATATATAACCTAGGGGATCGAATACCTTCTTATGTCTTCTGTGGGCACTGACATTCATACACACAGAAATTTTAAAATGATATTAAAATATTTTTTAAGTAGGGGTAAAATATGTTGATCAGTAAAACAAACAATTATCACAGGCCTGGCACATAGCAAAAAAGTAAACTGGCACATAGCAAAAATAAAAAAAGGAAGTGCACATTTGTCTGTATTATAACATATTTGGCATGGAACTGTATTTTCTAGCAAATGACATTCACTGCTAGTTTATTTTGCTTATGGATATGTGATAAAGTAATGGTATATTACTACAATTTAATAGCCAATATAACAATATGAATTTTAATGAGGTTATCGTTTTAGCTGGGCATAGTGGTGGACACCTTCAATCCCAGAACTCAATATAGTCAATATGACTGCCATAAGCATTACCATACATGTTTGTCTTTTTTTGGTAACAATTTATTTAAAAAAATAATAGCAACTATCATACTTAAAGATAAGGTTACATCTGGCTTGGTGTAGTGTCCATGCCTTTAAACACAGCATTTGAGAAGTAGATATGCAGATATACAGTTGTGGTTATTCTGAATAACATGAGAATTTAAAGTTTAAAAAATTTTCAGTGTCTAAGCAAAATAATGTCAACACACCACAAACAGATTAAAAGTTGCCATTTTAGAGTGGGGTGTGATGGCGCACGCCTTTAATCCCAGCACTCGGGAGGCAGAGGCAGGTGGATTGCTGTGAGTTTGAGGCCAGCCTGGTCTACAAAGAGAGTCCAGGACAGTTGAGGCTACCCAGAGAGACCTTGTCTCAAAAACAAAACAAAAACAAAAACAAAAAAGTAAAGCAAAACAAAACAGAAAAACAAAACAAAAGAAAAAAACAAAGCAAAACAAAAAAGTTGCCATTTTAATAAAAACATATTGGAATAAACCTAGCTAATCAGCAGACCCATTGGCCCATGAGAAGGTATTTTTTTAATCAAACTTTAAGTGTAAAAACATGCACGTTTCTTTTGTCATGTTTACTCTAGTAGCTGTCTATACGTTTATGTTGAACTTTTAAAAGGTGTTTATTTTGAATTTTGAGATTCTAACATAATTACATCATTTCTTCTTCCTTTTCCTCTTCCAATTTTGACTTTAAAGATATTCAACATAACCAAAAGTTAGGGCAAATAAAGAGGGACAGAAGAAGAGGGGCAGGGTGTGGAAAAGAAACCAAAAATAAATAAATAGTTTATAAAAAAAAACCATTATGGAAAAAATTATCGAAATGCATTCACACACACAAACACACACACACAATAGCTTCAGTTACAGTGCAATGACATATAATAAAAGGGATAGCTAAAACAACTAGCTAAGAGGTTTTCTGTCGATTCCTTCTCCTCCTCTTTGTTTTTATTTTAGAACATTTTTTGAAATTATAATTACATAATTTTCCCTATTGTTTCCCACCTTCAGCCCCTCCCATGTAATCTACTTTGCTGTCTCTCAAATTTGTGGTTCCTTTTATTGTTGTTATGCACATATATTTTATATTATTATTAATTTATATTATATATTATATGTCTGATAATTATATATAAATACTATTATAAAAGATAAAATATATTATGATAATATAAATACAAATTTTATTATATATACTAATGTATTATTTATAATAATTATATATAACAATATATTCTGGACTTTTGTGGATGTATATTTCATGCCACCACAATTTATAAGAAAATTCAATTCTGCATCACTATGCTTCGCTGGTGCCATGGCTTTACTGGCAAAAACTAGCATTATCATTAGATAATAGCTCCAGCACCTCAGCAAGGAGGTGCTCTCTACTGTCCGGTAGGTGCCACTGTGGCACTCACCCACTCACACAGCCATGGAAGCCTTCAAGCATTTGGATGAGGGCTCTAGGCAGTCAGCAGGCTAACTCTATGGGAGTTAGCATACTTTTGTGTTCATTGCTCCCTATCGTTTCTAGAATGTTCTCAGCCAGGTTCTAGGCAGAAATTCCAAGCAGCTACTGAGTGCTTAATGGTGCCTAGACTACCTCTTGTACCTCTTGTGTTAATCCAGCTACTGCCCCCTGTTGGTCTGGCACAATACTGGCCGCCTGACACCAGGATCCCACAGTTAAACCTTAGTCATAAAATATAGGTGTTTTAATCCAAGTATGCTTATACAAAGTATAAACTATTTTCAGTCATCATAAAGACTATTTACCAAATTAAGTTATATGATTAATAGTAGCAAATAAATGTTGCCCAGTTCAATTTAATAAATATTTATTAAATATGTATCATCTATATTTATTACCAGGGTGAGTATTAGGTAGCATAAGGGTCTTCGTTCGGTTTTTGTTTTCTTTAGAGACAAGGTTGCTCTGTGTAGTTCTGGCTGTCCTGGACTTGGTTTGTAGACGAGGTTAGCCGTGAACTCAGAGTAACTGGCAGGCCTCTGCCTCCCAGAGGACTGGGATTACAGGTGTGCGCCACTGCGCTCAGCTCTTTATTGGCTTGTTTTAGCTTTAAATTCTGTGTTATGTGCCCTCTATTGGCTGAGTTCATTGACTTTAAAGTTTAGGGTTAAAAACAAAACAAAACAACAACAACAACAAAAGCTGTAAGTAGCTAAGACGGGATTGTCAGTTAACCCGTCACACTACTAGGAGGCGCATGCTGACAGTTAAACTGTCAAACCACTAGGACGCGCGTGTAGACAGTTAAACGGTCGGACCAATAGGAGGGGCGTGTTGTCA
>OU015760.1:85657576-85692333 GCA_907169655.1 Acomys percivali
CGTGTTGTCAGTTAAACGGTCGGACCAATAGGAGGGACGTGTTGTCAGTTAAACGGTCGGACCAATAGGAGCCGCGTGTTGTCAGTTAACCCGTCAGGCCACTAGGAGGCGCTTGACTACCGTTAGGGTAGAGAGAGGCCCTGAAGAGTTCAAAGTTCATACTCAATGGTTCGTGCTCTGAGGCTGGAAGCTGTCAGAAGCCGGGCGCCAGGGTTTTAGGATGGCTATTAATTTTACTGATCCCACGTGTGGTTTCACCCACAGGGAAGTGGTAGCTTTCTTAAATAAACGAATAGTTAAAAATGGGCCCAGTAGATTCTTCAGTAGGTTGCAGTTGTGTAAGTCTTGGAGTGATCTGGAAGAGGAGCTACAGGCCATTTTGACGGACTCGGCGATACCAAAGACCCTGAAGAAATCTTGTGCATGGAGCGCCCTGGCCCTGGCAGTGGGCATAGGTGAGATGCAGAGGCTGGAGTTCAGAGAAAAGGTAAGGCTGATGCAGCATCAGCTGACCGAGCAGAGGCTGTTCATTAATGCCTTGTTGGGGATGGTACAAAGACAGAGGGATAAACCTCAAGACGAAAGGGCCATCGCCGAGTCCCAATTCCAACAGGGACTCACAGGCCTTGATAGAGTAGAAGGGAGGCCGAGGTTTGTCACAAATATGCCCCTTAGTGTGATGAGGACTCAGTATCAAAATCAGGAAGGAAGGAGAGGTGAGGGCCTGGGAACTGGGACGTATGGATTAGGTAATGTGTTCCGTGGAGAAGAGTTCTATGACTGGACTGTGAGACAGCCTCTGAGGGGTGGCCACGGTGCTGCTGCTGCTGCTGCTGCTGCTGCTGCTGCAATTCCTTGTGTAGAGGAAACCAGGTTTTCTGGAAGAGCAAACAGAAACGAGGCAGACAATTATTCTCACCGTGAAATCCAAAGGGCTTGGGCTCAGCCTTGTGCACCTTTGTCCTCTAGCTCAGTCCCACCTAGCTTTGGTTCCCAAGTGGCAGCAGCAGCAGCAGCAGAAGTCGAAGGAATGCCTGTAGTTCCTCCTCACACCCGTTCCAGACCTAGCAAGAGAGGTAGGCAGTCCCCGCCCACGAAGATCCATCCTGAGAAAGTCAAGCCAAAGGAGGACACCGGTGGTGAGAACAAAAAGCGTAGCATCACTTGCATGGCTGGGGATTGGTACTGTGATAAGTGTAATGTGATGAATTTCTCCTGGAGAAATATATGTTTCAAATGTAAGCAGTTCAAGGAAACAAAGGTAATTGAAGACTTTTTACACTGTTGGAGAAACTCTGTGATTTAAGGAATTTATGCTCTGTTTTGTTTTTGGGTTGTTGTTGTTGTTGTTGTTGTTGTTACTGAAGGGACTGTGAACATTTCTTGACTGTTAGACACTGCATAAAACAAGAAAGCAAAATTGAATAAAATATAAATAAAAGTCACCTTTAATTTTGCCACTCAGAAAGTTAGTTTACTGTCTGCTTCTAACCATGTTTATGGCTGCATATAGAAATTTAAATAGTTCTATTTACTACTATTCTTGTGAAAACACAATGGTTTTAAGTTGTTTAAAGTTTAAAATGTTTATTCATTGGTTCTAGAAAATCCAGAGAATACAAAACAAACAAACAAACGGACTAAAGTTCACAAGAATGTCACCAACCCAAAACAGGTTTTAGATTTCTATTTTGCTAGACTCTTTGTTCTGGGTGACCTAGACATCCACTTACAGGAATGCAGAAACATCTCATTGTCGTTTCTAGAGTGAAACTGAATTATTTGTATATCTTAGGAATTTGGTTTTTATATTTTTGAAAAGTTACTAAGGATGCATTCATACATAGGAAATGCGAGTTTAACCACTCGATAGCGGTTTCACATTTTGATGCATAGATTTCCTGATAATGTGTGTTGATGTGTTATATTAAAATACATTCTTTTCTTATTTATATAGTAAAAATTGGAAAATAAGTAATAGAAAAGAAGCAAAAGAAAAAATCCATGTATAATTTCATTCAAAAATATTATTTACTTAATTTATTATAATTTATTCAGATTATATCTCCATTATTTTCCCCTCACTTATATCTATATTTTATAAAATATATATTTACAACATACAGCTATTTTCTTCCCAATCTTTCTTTGATATCATGTGCTGATTTCATTATATAGCCATAACTCTTTGATTTATGTATTTACTTTTGTGATTCAGGCATTGAACACCAGGCCCAGTACATGCTAAGTATTCTACTATTGAAATTAGCCCTGAGGCTGTTTATTTATTTTTGTTTGTTTTTTTCAGAGATTTTATTTTGCTTTTGTTATTATCCCTAACACCTGCTTTTCTTTGCCATTGTTATCACTTATTGTAGTTTTAAATTTACCCATTTGTTTCCCATTCTGTGTCCTCTGAGGATTTGCTTTATTACTATAATTTTATATTCAAAGTTACTCATTTTACATGGCATTCACTTTGTGCATGTCTGTGTGTGATGCTGAAAGGGGAGAGTTTTCCATGCTTTTTTCTTTTGGTTGTGAGCCTAGCCTTAATGGCCTAACCATCTCTCTAGCACAAGTGTGTCTTTTCTTTAACCCATAAAAATATGATTTTTCTGGGTGTGTGTTATTGTGTTCACTTTTTATCCACTCACGGATTGGATTTTTATCTGAAATTCTAAACTAAGATGCTACTAATTTGGCGAGGGCCTTCTTGGTTAAAACTTTAAACTATGCTTTGAGTTACATTTTGAAGCACAATTATGCTGTGATGAGGGCAGCTGTGCAGTTAACAGAGAATGGAAAATTTGGGGGTCAGGCATGGTATATTTTAATTCAGGCAAAGATCTGGGCATTTGCCATAGAATTTTCTGCTGATGCATGTCTGGATATTTTGTGTTTATTTTTTCAGGAAAATATTTGTGTGATATGCAAATAATTTCAATTATATGGTTTTGTGGACCATGCAATATAAGACAATGAATATGAACAGGTAGAATTCACAATAATATGTTGCATGTTTGTTTGTTTGTTTGTTTGTTTGTTTGTTTGAAACAAGGTTTCCTTGTGTAGCCTTGGCTGTCCTGGACTCGCTAAGTAGACCAGACTGGCCTTGAACTCACAGAGACCCACCTGTCTCTGCCTCCCAAGTGCTGGGATTAAAGGTGTGCACCACTATACCCAGTTCATTTGTTTGTTTTTCCTTTATTTTATTTGTTTACTTTTTTGAGACAGGGTTTTACTGTGTAGCCTTGGATCTCCTCGACTTGCTTTGTAGAGGGTTGGCCTCAAGCTCAAAGCGATCCACCTGCTTCTGCCTCCTGCATGCTGGAATTACAGGCCTACGCCACCATACCTCACCTCCTGTTACTTCTTGATACAGGTTTTATTAGTTTTCTCTTCTTTTTTACTGCTTTGATGGATTTTTGAAATAGTAGAACACCCTGGCAACAGAGCTGGTCTATATGTATCTAAGAGTCTGCGAAAAATGGATGTTCAATGCTCAATGCCGCCCAGGAGTGAAATAAATCAATAGCACCAGTAAAGCAGTTATGATAGAAAAATACCTGTGTGCAAGAGCTTACATAAAGTAATAGAAGACTCTATTTGGACCTATGAAGATACAAATTAAGACCATTTGAAAAAGCCTTAGAAACCAGTGTTTTTCATATTTTGCTTTCAATTCATATCTGTTAAGCAGTGCTGTATCTGTGGTATTCTATGGCCTGCTTACAGATTTTTTATTATTTCTCTGGAGATAAAGATTTCCTGATGTGGTCCAAGGTATATTATTTAAATTTGAATTTTGAAGTAAACTGTGAACTTTTTTCCTTCTCTCTTTATCCCTACCCCCTTTGTGTGTGTGTATGTTTGTGTTATGAATATATTCTAAATCTTGTATTATTTTAAGTTTATCTATTGGAAAATTATTTAAATACATAATCACACTGATTTTCCTTTCAAAACCCAAGTAAGAGCAGATAATTTTGTAACCAAAGAACATTTTAATTTTGGCTTTTTAATTTAAAATTTTATGTGTGTGTGTGTGTGTGTGTGTGTGTGCGCGCGCGTGCGTGCACATGTGCGCTTATGTATGGGTTTGTTCATGTGGCTACAGTGCCTACAGAAGCCAGAAGATGATGCTATATCCCATGAAGCTAGAGTTACGTGCCTTCATGAACCTTATGGAGTGGATATTGGTAACCCTGTTCCACCGGAAGAGAAGCAAGTACACTTAAGTACTGATCCATCTCTCAAGCCCCCATTATTACTTATTTGTCCAATGTGATTGTTTCCATATATTTAAATACTTATATTTGATTTTAATTCTGTTATGACCATCAATCTTTTGCAATGTATAAATATATGATTTTTGCTGTTGTTTTGAGACAGTGTGTCTTTATGTATCCCCTAGATATCCTGAAACTCACCGGCCTTCATTCACAGAGATCCACCTGCCCCTGCCTTGTGAATACTGAGATTAAAGGATTATACGATCACATAATTTTAACCCTAGTGCCTTGAGATGAATCCTAAAGCTCCATTTCTGTTTTCTAAGGGAACTGCTATTTGCTTTTTGACCAAATTTTCCCCTTTTCTCTCACCCCTAGTTTGCGGCAAGCACCACTATACTCTATTTCTGTGTGTTTGGCTATTTAAGGTTACACATATACATGGACATTCTGGGCCTGGCACATTTTGAACTTCTACAATTTACAACATGATTTGGGATTCATGGATGAAGGCCCCAAATGAAGAACAAAATAGAAACTTCTAAGCAACTATCAAAACTAAAATCTGAGTTCCTGAATTGGGTATTGATAATATATAATATAATGTAGAATATTACAGTTGGTAAGATACAATTTGGAAAAAGGTAGGCTTTTGCCCTGGAATCTCGTGCTCTGTTGCTGAAATAGCCTAAGTGGTCTCTATAGTCACTTGACCCAAAACCAGTTGCACTGTGAAGAAAAAAAATCTGTACTCTACCTGGCGCCTAAGTGTTGGCTCCTTAAGCTATTCCCTCATGAATAGGAACCAGGGCTCCTTGGAGGGTAGCTGGTACCAAGTCTTGGGGCTAGAGAAGGTAAGATGAGCCTGGGACATCTTGCCACTTATAGAAAGTGAGAGTGCCAACTGATGCTGCAAAGGACAGATGGGCTTTAAGAAGACTGTCTTAGAGCAAAAGCAACAGACTGAGCATTTATGAGACTCACACTTACTGGGCAAAGAGTGGAAACGGGCCATGCTAATGAGCAATGATTATAGCCATTGCCAATACTGAAGTCTACTAAAATGTGCCCATCACGATACAATACTGTGATATAAAGCATGCTACAGGGTGCATGTAATACACACCAGTATTTCTAATGTTTTTTATTAAAATGATATATATTGTCTGACCCAATTTACTCCTCTTTTGCCATTACTGAAGTTGACACAAATAGACATAGGAACTTCAGGGTGGACCAACATAAAAGAAGATATTAGGTTAAAGTAGGAGAGAGAAAAAATTGGAAGGAAGGCATGGGTGATGTTTTTTGTAAGATATTGAATATGAAAAGACATAAAGCTACCTATAAAAGAAATACTCCAGGAGGGAAAATGTAATGACTTGAAATTTCAGATGTATTGGATTAGAGTGTTTGTTATGGCTTTCAAATATATTTTCTGTTGTGTCAGAGAAAACTGTTACAAATTTATGGAGCTAACAGAATTTTATAGTCATAGAAAATCTATGGAAATACAACAAAGAAGTCATTGTTTCCACTATTATTTCTGTATATTGAAAGTGCACTGCTTGAGTGACTACACTGTTCTTTTGTGGTGTTCTTGTAACTGGGTGATCAAAACTAGCATAAATAAACAAAATCGTGAAGTCACATTGCATCATGCGTCCTATTTGCTATTGCCATGTGCAACCCAGCAGCTTACCCAATCATATGCAGAGCCAGCCCAGCATTAGGAGGAGCTTAGGGAGTCCTGTGGAAGAGTTGGAGTGAAGGCTAGAAGGACCTGGAGGGGACAGGGATACAACTAGAGGACCAACAGAATCATGGGTTCTTAAAGAGACAGACACACTAATCAAAGAGTGTACATGGACTGGACATAGGTCCTCTACACATATATAACTGATGGTCAGTTTGATGTTTGTGGGCCCCCCTGGTAAGTTGAAGGGGTGCTGCCTATGACATGGACTCTGTTGCCAGCTTTTGATCACATCACTCTAAGGGGGCTCCCTTGCCTGGCCTCAGTGGGTGAGAAGGAGCTCAGTCCTGATGGGACTTGATGTCCTGGGGTGGGTTGGTGGTGGGGGCTCCCATTTTCTGAGGACAAGGGGAAGGGTTATGGGGGAAGAGAGTGGGAGAGAGCGAGGGACTGGGAGAAGAGGAGGGAGGGGGCTATGATATGGATGTAAAGTGAATATATAAATGTTTAAAAAGTATTTTAAAAAAGAAAATAAAAAGTAATGTGTTGTACAGAACTATCCGCTGAGTGAAACCGCCATTTTTAGTTTTGCTGGGCCTGCACTCAGAAAGTCATAGCCTGACTGACAATTTATTTTTTATCATAGCTTGCTGACTGTTTACTTATCTTCATAGGAGGGCATACAGATGGAGTCAAGGGACCTGAGTATCCAACTACCCCTCCCAACTAGCTTTATACAATTCTGCCCTAATTACACAGGACTTTTTGGATTGGGGATGGGGCTAGAGAGTGTAGATGGGAAAGAACTATGGGAGGGCACTTCATCTGTTTGACTGTGGGAAAGCTTTCATTCCTGCTGGGTAAAGACTTTCCAGTGTGACTTTTGTTGGGAAAGTACTCACATTCCTGTATGTAACCCCTAACTTTTGCTCTGTAAGGAAGCCAAAGGAACTAATTGGTTCCCCAGACGGAACTTCAGTGGAATTTTACCTGAGCTTGTTTTGGCATCCTAGGAGGAGGGGTAGACACTTCTTCCTCACCCTGGAAAGAGTTTCAGCGACAGAATATTCAGATTTTCAATTTTTAAACATTTTACTTATACCAGGTGTGGTGGTGCATACCTTTAATCCCAGCACCCAGGGGAGGCAGAGGCAGGCAGATAGCTGTGAGTTCAAGGCCAGCTTGGTCTACAAAGTTAGTCCAGGACAGCCAAGGCTACACAGACAAACCCTGTCTCAAAAAAAATTACTTATTACTGTATGGGGGTGTAAGTGGAGGTGTAATGTGGTGTGCAGTGTGAGAGGATTGCACACCATGGAGCTCAGAAGATAACTTTCAAGGGCTCAGTTTTCTCATTCCAGTGTGGGTTCTGGAACTCAAACGTAGGTTTTCAGGCTTGGTACCAAGTGCCTTTACCTTATGGGAAAAGGTTCTTTTTTGCAATAGATGACAACACAGGCCCCAACCTGCTCCAGGTACAGAGACTAAGTGACTGTGGAATGCTTACTCCCAAAGGAAACATCTCTACCACACTGCCATCCTCTTAAGGCTCAGGTATTATCATAGAAGAGAGGGTGGAAAGAATGTAAAAGTCAGAAGCAGGTGGTCATATGGGGCACCCGAGTTCATGTCAGAGTCAGTCCTCGCTCTCCACATAACTGTGGAGAATATCCTGTCCATTGGCTAGATCAGAGTAGGGGTTCGATGTTTACTACTTGTATTGTCCTTGGTTAGTGCAATAGTTTGAGCAGATCCCCCCTTGGGCCCCGATCCACCCCTTTGTTTATATGGTGGATTACATTGATGGGTTTCTGTACATTAAACCATCCCTGCATGCCTGGAATGAAGCCTACCTGGCCATGGTGAATAATATCTTTGATGTGTTCCTGTATTCATTTTGCGAGTATTTTATTGAGAGGGAGAGGAGGTCATAGACCTAGGGGAGGGGAAAAGGGTGAAAGTGGGAGGGAGGGAGGAATGGGAGGATACAAGGGATGGGATAACAATTGAGTTGTAATCTGAATAAATTAATAAAATTAATCAAGGAGAAAAAAATCAGAAGCAGTAAATGGCTACAATGAAGCTGTTTTCTGGACATAACAGGTAAGCCGCACTTTGGAAGTCACAGTGGTTATTAACCATACAAACACCTGTGCAAGCTCAAGTCAGGCAAAATGAAGTAGGGTGGGAATGAAGTCCCACCCCTATAAAGGCGTTATTGGTAACTAATAGCTTGTAGGAGTGAGAAAGTTGGTTTTTGTTTTGTTTGGCTTTGTTTTGTTTATTGTGTTTTAAGAGTGCAACACATGGTAGGTCCACTGTTCCATCGGATGGCCACACATACAGGAATATTTTGGGTAGCACAAATTAGATTCTATGGGTAATGAAGTAAAAGAAAAAAAGAAACTTGGATGGGTGTGGAGGTGGTAGTGTATGTTGGAGGAGTTAGGGGAAGAGAGGCAAGACTATAATCAAAACAGAAAAGATAGAACAGATAGAACAGAGACAGAGGGAATGGCTAACCAATGACTGGCCCAACTTGAGACCCACCCCGTATGGAGAGAGCTAACCCCAGACACTATTAAGGACACTCTGCTATACTTGCAGACAGGAACCTAGCATAGCTGTCTTCTGAGAGGCTCCACCCAAGCAGTGGATTGAAACAGATGCTGAGACTCACAGCCAAACACTGGGCCAAGTGTAGAGAGCCATGTAGAAAAGTAGGAGGAAGGAGAAAAGTACTAGGAGGTGACAGGAGGTTCACAAGAAGACCAAGAGAGTCCACTAACCAGTGCCCGGAGGAGCCTGCTGTGGCTGAAGCATCAAAAAAGGACCATACATGGGCTGGACCTAGGCCCACAACACAGATGTAGCTGAGGGCCAGCTCAGGCTTCATTTGGGTCCACTAGTAAGGGAATGGGTGCTGTCTCTGACATGGACTCTGTTGCCTGCTTTTTGATTACTTCTCTCTGACAGTACTGTCTTGCCAGGCCATAGGAGAAGAGGACATAATCAGTCCTGATGCGACTTGATGAGCTGGGTAGGAAGGATCCCATTTTCTGAGGATTAGGGGAGAGGGAGGTAGAGGAGACTAGGAGGGGAGAAGGGAGGGGCTAAGACTGGGAGGAGGTTTTAGAAATTGTGTTATAGATGTATTCTTAAATAGGGGTTACAATGCACCACATTTGTTCATTTATTCTGGAAACGAAATTATATAAGAAATAAACTTTAAATTTAAGCACCAATTAAAATAAAAGGAAATCCTCAAAGAATTAAAATATTATCTTTCAATGAAGTCTAGTTTTCACCCTGTCTCTGAGTATTCCTTCCTTCCCTACAGTTAGACATCCATATTTGAAATTTGTAAATTCTTCATTATTCTTCATCTAAATACACTCACACAAGTGTATTATTTCCACGATTTCTTACATACAACACTTTCTATATGATCTAAGCTATTCTTTGTTGTCTTTTTTCATTGGTAATTGGGATCCTTCTACATGACTAAAACAATCTTTCTCATTACCCTGCAAAAATATTTCACTGGTGCCTTTGTATTGATCCAAACAAATTGTTTCCAGAACAATGTTTATTTTTGATTATGATGTTTGATTATTTCATTACATAACTCTGTGCATAAAACATTTCTTTTATGTACAGGTGCATCTGTGAGATAAGTTCCATGAAATTGGATTCTTGGGTCAAAGGTTAAAGCATTCATAATTTTTATAGCTGCTACTAAATTCCCAACAAGGCATAGTATCCACTTTCATTTTCAAAAGTAGTGCATTATGAGAATGTTTATTTTTCCCACATTCTGGAAAATGCTGACAGTCCTCTGTCATTGTTCTAAATAGTAGTCTGGGTTGTAGTTTACAGCAGCTGCCATGGCAATGCTGAAGAGCTGAGGGCCACATATTCTAACCAGATATGTTTCCTCCTGGGTCTGAGCTGAATGACAAAAAAAAAAAAAGATGGGAGAAATTTTTTTCTTACATAAAGCAAGACATTTTCCTAACATGCTGGCAGCAATGGGATAAATATGTGCCTAATCTGAAATGTCATGTAGCTCTTGGAAAAAAGATGGAAATCCATTAAACTCTGTAGTGCTCCGTTTCCTAGAGAGCTAAGTGCTTGTTCATTTTGTGGTTTTTACAGTGGCCTGTGATTTTAGTTTTTCAACATTTTCTTAACACTTTGTCTGGTGAGCTTGATTGGCTAATTTAACTGAGCACAGTTGGAGATGGAAAATAAAATGGAAGTGACCTTTCAGACTAATTGGTACCAAAGAACATGCAGTTGGCTGATGTATCCATGCACGTACATCATCAACGAATGTGCTATTTAGGCTGACACAGGTCCGATTAAGAGGAGTCACCATTTCTTTTTCCTCTCTCTCAAAATCCTTTCTTCTCCTGGTCATGGATAGGTCCTGAGTTGTCTATACTCTGCCAGCTGACCTTTTAGTCTTTTACTGATTCCTAGTCTGCTAACCTCTCTCTACTTAGAGCCTCCAGGGTTTTAAAGCCTTTTGCTTGCACTCACTGTTCTGTATGAAAATGGTTTTATCTTCCTTCCCTATTTGACTCATCTCTTAAAAACGAGATGAATTGACTTATTTAATGTAGTTGTTATATATTTTAACATTTTTAAATTAAAATATACTTACTGCATTTCCTGTTTTCCTTTCTTCTTTCTAACTTTTCCAATATGCCCCAGATCTTTCTCTCAAATTCATGGCCTCTGGCTTCTTTTGCTTTAATTACTGTTACACATATTCCTAAATATATCAATAGGGTATTCTCTTTAATTAAAGAGATTTGTTATATCTTATTTTATTATCCCTTCAAAGACTGTTTGTTTTTTAATGAGAGACAGAAAGGGTGTAAATCCAGATGAGAGGAGAGGCTCTTTTTCTGTTTTGTTGTTGTGGTTGCTTGTTTGTTTTGTTCTTTCCTTTTATTAAAATAACCTTTTTTCTATGATATGATATATTCGTTTTATGGTTTTCTCTTCCTTCACTCTTGCCAGTTCCTCCCACCGCTCCTCCCAAATTTGCTTTACTTAAAAGACACTGTCTTGGTAGGGGTTGAAAGGTGGGATTTCTCCTTCTATATTGTTCCTGTTACTGAGTATATTAAATTGATGTAGAATATTTTTGTAGTATTCTGTATATAAAAGTAACACACAAGAAGTAAACATCATTTAAAAGGGATAGATATTGCTGGAATTGAGCTAACATTTCTTTGTGGGGAAACTAAATTCATAGATGCACCCATTTTTTTTAGAGAGGAAATTTTTTATTCAGTATACACTTCCACATTGCTGTTCACCACCAAAGAAAGTCAGGACAGGAACTCAAACAGGGCAGGATCGTGGAAGTAGGAGCTGATAGGAAAGGCCATGGTGGAGTGCTGCATCTCTCTCTCTATGTCTCTGTCTCCCTGTCTCTGTCTCTGTGTCCGTGTCTGTCTCTGTCTCTCTGTCTCTGTCTCTGTCTCTTTCTCTCTCTCTCTTGTTTTTTTTATTTTATTTTACATCGTGGTATCGTGGTCATAGCTCTATCCCTCCTCACCTTCCAGTCCAAACTTCATTCCCTTTCCTCCCTCTCCACTCTCCTAATCCTAAGAAAAGAGAAGCTTGCTTTCTATCCACCCAATCTCATCAAGTCATATCAGTACTGAGTATCCTATTCACCTGTGGCCTGGGAAGGCAGTCCCACCAGGGGGAAGTGATGGAAAAGCTGGAAAGAAAGTTCACGGCAGACAGTCCCTGCTCCTTTTACTAGAGGACCAACATGAAGCCTCATCTGCCTTTAGGCTAAATTTTGTAAGGGGCCTAGGTCCAGTGCATACAAGGTCCTTGGTTGGTGTTTCATTCTCAGCAGGCCCCTCTGGGCACTGGTTAGTTGTCTCCGCTGGACTTCTTATGAAGCTCCTGTCACCTCCAGGTCCTTTCCTCCTTTCTCTCACTTTTCCACAAGGCTCCCTGTGCATCGCCCACTGTTTGGCTCTTAGTCTCAGCCATATAATACAGGATAAACATGCTACAGTACACAGAACCAAAGAAGATAAATAACAAACATGCTTAAATCTCACTCAGAAAGGGAAATAGAATAGACAGAGGTAGTGGTTGAAGAAAGTAAAACAAAGTAGGAGAGGAAACACAAAGAGATATGAGGGTGGAGATCAAACGGGGGTTGGGGGAGAGCAAGGGCAAGAGGACAAAAGGCCGGGAGAGAACGGGGGGGGGGGGCATCACTGTGACAATCTGGAGACCTAAGTCAGTGTAGGCTCCAGGAGGGGATATGAGACTCCTAGTATCAGGGGGCATAGAGACTGAAGAGGATACCCTCTAACTAGAAAAGACACCCATGGAGGGAGGGGAGCACCAACCCACCCACAAAAACTTTGACTCAAAATTCACCCTGCCTACAAGATGTGCAGGGATAAAGATAGAGCAGATAGCGCAGAGATTGAGGGAATGCCAACCCTAAACCAAGGCCAATCCCATGGAAGACAGCCAACTCCTGACACTATTAATAATACCCTTCTATGATTGCAGACAGGAGCATAAAGGAGTTGTCCTTTGAGAGACTCCACTTAGCAGCACCTCAAACAGATGCTGGCCTGTTTTCTTATATAACCCAGGACCATCAACCCAGGGAGAGTACCACCTATAGTGGGTTGAGCCCTCCCCCATCAAACACTAACCAAAACAGTGCACCAAAGTCTTGCCTGCAGGCTACCTTTATGGAGGCATTTCCTCAACTAAGAGTTTCTCTTCCTAAAGGACTCTAGCTAGTGTCAAGTTGACATAAAATAGCCAGCAGAGAAGTTGTATAAAATGATCGAGTTAGTGCTTCCTACTGCTTCACTGCCCTGGTAACTGCTCTCTGCGCTACTTGCTAGGAAAGCTTATGAAAAAAAACTAGATCAAATAAAAAGATACTTCTGGAGGCTAGAGAAAAACATTTTGTTGTGACTAAAGAAGGAAATGGAGGGATGGTACAACCTGAAATTTCTCAGAAGTTGTATGCTGACTGCACAAGGCATGATGCTTGGATTTCTTTACTCAGACATTGAGATTCTATCATTCCATCAAGGAATTATCTTCACATCAAAGGGTGGACCTCATATTCAAATTGTTATAGCCTTTATTTTCAACACATTATTCCTTCTAGATTAAAAAGTTCTCATGGCTTCCTGCACTAAAATAAGGGCTGAGTAAATCAAAGTTTAATAATTTATTTTTAGTCCAATCAGATTCTCTTTCATATTTGACAGTAGAAAAGCCATAGCCAAGCTACAATTGTAAATTACTGAGATGAAAGCTTATGGAAGCTTTATGTTGAAACTTAGTACCCTTTTAAATCTGATATCTGATCGAGAAAAGCCAATCATCACAAAGAGAACACAGATTTGAAAATGCAGTAGAGATTGGAGATACGCTGAGAGAGAGAAAATAATGAGTTTCTAGTTTTCTGGTTTTAGTTCCTGGGAGACATATTTTCTTGATTTATATGAAACTGAATTGGATACTCACCTATTTCCTTTTTCTAATTATGTGTATGTGATTTGCATTCATATTGCTGGTGTATGAGTATATGTTCAGTGTGTGTGTGTGTGTGTGTGTGTGTGTATGTGTGTGTGTGTGTCTGTGTCTGTGTGTCTGTGTGTATAGGCCCAGATCTTGGTGATACAGCTAGCCAGCTTACATGGATTCCCTGTTTCTGTCTTATGAACACAAGGATTACAGTCAGATTGCCACATCTACTGGGCAATGGCTTTGGGCACACAAAATTGGATCTTCATACTTGCCTGAGCAAATAAAAGCTTTATCCACTGAGCCGTTTTCTGAGCCCCAAGTTTCCTTTATAAAAGATATGTCAGCACCTGCGTTTCTGTAGACAATGAGAAAACTCACATTAAGCCAGGATGCAACTTGATGTTGGCTATATGGCCAGCACATGTGAAGCCTTGATTCAGTCCCAACATCAAAAGTTTCACATTATGTAAGGGTATAAGATAATATATTAGATATATTTAATGTAGTATATGAAATTTCAGTTAATGAGAGTCAGTAATTGAAAATTCCAGAGATGGGAAAACTGAGATTCAACTGTGCTCACCACACTAGCCAGTATTATATGTGTAACAATGTACTGAAGCCAAATGTGAAGGGTGTTTGACTCTGGGACCTTCAGGGCTCCCAGTGCTTTTGGTCTGTAGTCTAGGCTCATTGTTTTCCTTTCTACTCTTTGATTGTATCATCAGCTCTCTTTTGTATTTGTAATTTAGGACAACACTTTATTAATCTTTTAGAAGAAATCCTTTCCTGTGTTGCTAAAATGAAGATTGGAAGCTAAAATGAGATTAAAAAACAAAAAACACAACATGGTCTGTGACAAGAGTGTATTGACATCTGTGAATCACCACAGTGCCTTTCTTGTAGGAAATTAAACATTAAATATGAATGCATAAAACTCAGCACATTCAGAACACTCTAACACTGTAGTCTGTTATGTAAAGCAGTTTACGTTAAAGATATTTTTATAACATTGTGTTTGTTTCTCAGTTTCTCTCTTAACCCTGCTATCACTCAAATAATTGAGACTCTATTATATTATTTTTATCAAGCTTTACAACACAATACTGAACAGCTATTACTCTATTCTTAACCCTCTAAACTAATCTGGTTTCCTCCCAGGGTAAATCCCAGACATATTGGCACTTTGTGGCTTTCTTTTTTTTTTCTTTTTTCTTTTTTTTTTTTTTTTTTGGATTCTCATTATTTATTTTCTAGGTGGTCATTTTTAATTTTTTAAGTTTACAGGTATATTCTGTATGATGAGCATATTTATTCATCACTCCACTCTTAGCACCCCCTCCCATTTTATTTTATTTTATTTATTAATTTATTCTTGTTACATCTCAATGGTTATCCCATCCCTTGTATCCTCCCATTCTTCCCTCCCTCCCATTTTCCCCTTATTCCCCTCCCCTATGACTGTTCCTGAGGGGGATTACCTCCCCCTGTATATGCTCATAGGGTATCAAGTCTCTTCTCAGTGACCTGCTGTCCTTCCGCTAAGTGCCACCAGGTCTCCCCCTCCAGGGGACATGGTCAAATGTGAGGCACCAGAGTACGTGAGAAAGTCATATCCCACTCTCCACTCAAGTGTGGAGACTGTTCTGACCATTGGCTAGATCTGGGTAGGGGTTTAAGTTTACTGCCTGTCTTGTCCTTGGCTGGTGCCTTAGTTTGAGCGGGACCCCTGGGCCCTAATCTGCCTATCATAATGTTCTACTTGTAGGTTTCTAGGACCCACTGGATCCTTCTACATTGCTATTCTCACATGGTTCTCTCATCTAGAGTCCTAATAGGGTGTCCTCCCCTCTGTCCCAGTTTCCTGGTAAGTGAAGGCTTTCGTGGGACATGCCCCTTGGGCTAGTATACAGATGTCATTTGTCTAGGCAACTTTTAATTTCTCCTGCCTGAAGGACTCTGCCAGGCACGAGATTAAATGGTAGTTTTTCTTTAGTGTTTTAAATACGTCATTTCATTCTCTCCTAGTTTGTAGATGACTCAGGAACCATGAACATGAACTTTATTTGTTAAAAAAAAAAAGAGTGTATTGAAAGAGTGCTTTATCAAGTGACACACCAGTTTCTAAGGGTTCTCCCTGTCCACAAAGTTAGCAAATTTTGTCACATCTCATTAATGGAATGTGGACTTTAATAATATTTTTACTTCATTACTTCAGTTTTTGTTCCAAAAAGAAATTGGATTTGTCCTAAGAAGGATCCTATCCATTTGTCTCTGAAGAAAAAAATCTGAAGCTCTGCTGGCCCATTACTGAATTCTTTGGTATATAGAGCTTTAAGAATCTTAGCACAAGAAAAGTATAATTAAATTGCCCTAGCTAAGGGAGTAACAACTCAGACCACAACCCAGTTTTCTGTTTTCTCCTTGATCTGCCTAGTCCATTATCCCATAGATAATGAATGGCATCAATAGCCATAGCTTTCCTTTTATTCCCACTTATCTTACACAAATGTTCAATCTCCTAAGCCAGCTGACCTGAACTTTTAAGTACATGTATTTGATCTACCTGCTTTTCTTCATGACCTCTACCCTCTACCACCACCCTAGAACAAAAAACGTCATGTTCTTTCCTGGATTTATGTTTCTATCTTTCTTACTCTTCTTGCATTCATTTCTTCTTCCTTAAAACACATTTATCACACAGCAGTCAGATGTGTAATTACTTTATGTAATTACTTTATACTATGTAATTTTCTTACTTTAAACCCTGAAGTGACCTTTTCTCATATAGAAGGCATATAAAGTTATTCTAGCATAACCTATGACATTTCTCTGTGTCCTGACTATTTTTCTACCTCACATCATGCCACAATTATCTAGAATGTTTTAGGTCTTTTTTTTATCTTACATAGAGTTTTGGCTTCTATTTTCATAATCTTTTGTCCAGTAACATCTTTTCCTAAATGACCATAATGTTTCTCCTAATTATAGTTTAAGATTCAGTGAAGATGCCATAATGAAGCTTTGCATAACTGTCTCTTGTATCTGAATCAAGAACTGATGGTCTAAAATGCAGCTTAATGGTGGAGCAGTTGCCCAGCATGTGAAAGGCCTTGAGCTTGAACATCACTAGTACAAGGAACACCAATTATTCTGTTCTGAAAAACCTGGTGCTTTCATTAGTCTAATGTATTAGAGACTATCTATGGGAAGATAAATATAATGTTTAGCCTTCAAGGAAAGCTAAATATCCATTACCCTTTAATCCATGGTATATGTACATGCTTAATTAATGGATACTACAATGGATGCATTTGATCAAAATTTAGGCAAATAAAATACATGTGTATGATAAAGAAAAGATGCTGAAACAGAAAAGAGGAAAGCCAACGCTTAGGGCATAATGACTATGCTAAGATCAGACTGTGTAAAGAAGTATCATATTGTACAAGTATGATGGCTAAGAAATGGAACAACTTCAGTTTTACTCAATCCTACATTGTGTGATTCAAGTAGCTCTTGGGATTTCTTGTTTGCGAGTTTATCATTTTCTTCATACTGGCTCAAAACAACTTTATCTAACCAGCCCCAGAATTGCACAGGGAAGTCAAGCTGAGAATATATTCTCAGTGGGGATGTATGTGCTCAGCTGAGCCGAAAACAAAAGTGATTTGAAGTGATGATGAAGACTCTCGACATTAAGAATACAATGCAATACTATAAACCTAAATATTTAATACACATCTTAAAATAATAATTCAGCCAATTATTACAGTTACCTATTAAATTTTGTCTTTAGACAGTCTCATTTACATTGACAAGAGGTTTTCTGAGTATGAAAATAGTATTTCTTGAAAAAATGTCACTTAATAAAGAATGGACTCACAGACCAAGAAAATTTAACATAGAACTCAATAGCACTCAATATGAACAAAAGAAGTTCATCAATTTAGTAGCTTTCTATGTCAAATTGATAATTTTATAAATTAATAATTATTGATAAGATTCCAGTCCATTTTCAAGGCCTATGTAAAGAACATACTAGAATTTTGCCCAAAGAAGGATTTTGAGTGATGATACACTATTTCATGCTTGTAACAGCTGTATCAAATGTCTCACATCACAATACACATTTACCATTATTCATATTTATTATTGCAAGACTAGGATTTATCTATATATATAAATTAAATGTGACATTATAATCTGTGGAAATGGGTTCAATATGGCTTCAGTCAGTTCCATACATTAATAAATTTGGATAAATATTTTGTTTTGAAGTTTTGCATATATATATCTTAATATAATTTTCTTTTCTTATATTCTAAGAACTTTATGTTGCAGGAAGAGTGTACATAGTCATAAAATTATACCAAAGCTTTATTCTTCTGCATGTGAGGTTTTGAATTTCTTATTTTAATTTTAATGGAAATATGAATAGGTCTTTCTGAATCAATTTATTAAATTATGTCTTTATATGTATTTCATATTGATTTTTAAATTTATTTGCCTTAAAATATTCTTTTCAAGGCTTTATTTTATTATTTATTTAGGTATATGTGCCAATACTAAGCCTATCTTGAGGTGGAGCAGGAAAGATGGCTCAGTAGAGGAAGTAAGTTCTTATGCCTGGCTAGGAATATTCATGTTAATGTAGTACTTTAATCAAAATTGTGATGGGCTGATGAGAAGGCTCAAAGCCATCTTTTCTCAAAAAGTGCTTACCACCAAAGCTGACTACGTGATTCCCATTGCCAAATGTGTGCCATGCCACATGTATTTATGCTCACACTTACACACACAAAGGTAGGTAAATATGGCCAGTGTGACTAGAATGCAATAAAAAGGATAGATTGTGATGCAGGATGGTTTTAGAGAAAAATTCCACTAATTCATGCAAGATCTTCAGTCTGAGGGGAAATTTTTATATTTTATTTGGTCTTATTCACAGAACAGGTAAAACACCTATGCCATGTGTAGTATGGTCATATCCCAAATGTATTTGAAATCTGGTTCCATCCTACTACACTAACATATTTTGCAATAAAATTACTTTTATTTCTTGGTACATATAAACTCTCTTCATATACTATATTGCAACATAGTAAATGGAAATAGTATTACATCCTAAAAATGATATACATAAAGTTAAATTATTTTATGTTTAAGAATGTTAGTAATCATCAAAATTAATAATTTGTGTTTACCCAAAATAAAACAGAACAATTAAAAACAACTGAAAAAACAACTCACAAAGTAAAATATTGCATTTACAACACAGAGAATTAAGAGTTAGTTTCTAGACTTTTAAAGGTCTGAAAAATAATTTTTAGTTTTTAGCATTTTATTTTTTACCATTTCATATATAAGTTCTGCTTTACATCATTTCCACCCTCCCTGTTTCCCCGCAGGCTCTCTTGAACTTATAACCTTTTTGAAAATTACTGGGATTTTTTTTGTTTTGTTTGTTTGTTTTTGTTTTTTCAAGACAGGGTCTCTCTGTGTTAGCCTTGGCTGTCCTGGGCTCACTTTGTAAAGCAGGCTAGCCTCAAACTCACAAAGATCCGAGTGCCTCTGCTTCCTGAGTGCTGAGATTAAAGGCATGCACCACCACCGCCTGGCTATTGTTGTTGTAAACACACATACATGTATATATCCAACCTACTAGCTCCATTTAGTGTTGCTCCTATGTTCATGTATTTGAGGCTGACTACTTGAGTTTGGATAACCTATTAGGGTTCTAGTCTCTGGAGAAAACCGATTGTCCCTCTCCTCAGCCATTGATAACATAAAGCTCTTCATCTGGGGTTTGGGTCTTGTGAAATCTCTCCCATCCACACTCACCTGTAGACTGGTGGTGCCATTATTTTAGTCAAACATATTTTTAAGATTACATCTTGAAGCAAGCATCTTGCTCCTTCCTATGTTAAAATCTTTCCACTTCCTCTTCTATTATTTTCCCTAGGTTTTAGATGTAGGGAGTGTACTATTTGGGGGTGGCCTCCTCATAGTCACTTATTTATAATCTCTGCATTGTAACCAGTTGTGGATCTCTTCAGTCTCTTTCTGTTGCAATCATATTGTTTGCTGTGAGTCTTGTCTGACTTTTAATGGCTGCTGGCTCATCAAAGATAAGGTGACAATTTCTCTGAAGCATGTGGTTTATATCATTTTACACATACAATACCTTCTTTCAAAATTGAAATCAATTCTTTCACACCCTCACATGGATTTCTCAGTTAACTTCATATAGATTGTGATTTCAACACTGGACCAATTTCACTTTTGCAAAGCCATTTTCTTGGTTCATCCATAAAAAGCAAATACTCAGGAGTACTCATGGTTAAAATTTAATAGTGAGCTTTCAGCTGTTCAGTCATAGCTCCAGGCTGTATTCCACTCCTAGTTTGCTTGTTACTTCCACCAAATCTATTGCTTCTTCCTCCATGGGAAGTCCACCCACCCCCATTTCCACAGTCCATGACATCGTGAAGGTAGGAATGAATTTCCCAATTCATGCTAATGTTTATACTGTGATGTTCTCTAATGACTCACAAATATTTTTAATGACATCCAGATGGTGAAGTCTTTCTGACATGTTTAAGTTTACTTTGCCCAGCTCCATCAGAAGAATTCCTATCTATCGTATGCCGTTTGAGATGTATTTCTTAAATAATAAGACTTGAAAGTCAAATGACTCCTTGATTCATGTGTTGCAGAATGCAAGTTGTATTAGCAAGCATGTAAACAGCATTTGTTTTGTACATTTCCATCAGAGCTCTTGGGCTACTAGGTGCACTGACAGTGAGCAGTGATATTATAAATGTACCTTCTTTCTTGGAAGTACTTTTCTGTGGCCTTACAATTTCCAGTAAATATTGTACACAGACACACCATCATCGAATCTCTGTTCTTGTATTATAGAAAAAGACAGATTTAGCATTAATTTCTTTTTACTCTGCCTTGTTTTTCCCCATCATTTTCACCAAAGTCCTAAAGCCTTACATTTTTCAAATTTTGATACACTTTGATACAGCTCTTTTTGTAGCTGCTAAGTGTAAACATTTTTTAAATATATAATAAAATTACATAATTCTCCCTTCCATTTCCTCCCTCCAATCCCTCCCATGACCCACCCGCACCCCCTATGCTTTCTTTCAAATTCATGGCAGACATTAACTCTCACTTTCTAGTTATGAAAACACTCAGTGGAATCTTCTTTCAGCAGAAGACTGTTTCATCTAGGTTTCAAATCTACTTAGTGTAGTAAAAGTAGTCAATTTTCTAGCTATTCTGCCAAGTGGTTCCTGATTGGCCATCAGTACTGCTTTGTCTTGCAGTTGTTATGGTGATGGCTTCTTTCTTTGAGACTCATGAACCATCTTCTGCTAGCTTCAACCTTCTTCCACAATTTCCTTACCTCACTCAGCCTTCGTAGAACCCAAGACAGCTCTTACCTAGGTCTGGATGTGGCTTTGACTAAGGGGATATTTCAAGTGATTTGGGCTTGGTTCAAATAGTAAAACTTCTTCCATATAAGCAATAAGGCAATTCTACTTTCTAACCTTGCTTCTTAACTAGAATAACCCTCCAAATTTACTTCAAGAATTTTTTTTTCTGAGTTCACTGAGATTCCTGTGATGGATACTGATTATTGTCAAGTTGACATACCTAAGAAGGGGAACCTCAACTACAGAACTGTCTGCATCAAATTGACCTGTATATATGTCTGTAGGGCAATTTCTTGATTGATGGGACCCTGGAGATACAGGCATTGCTATTCATGGCCAGGGATACCAGGGCTGTATAAGAAAGGTAAACTAAGGCCTTGAAGCAAACGCTTAAACAAAGTTTCTGCATTGTCTCTTCTTTAGTTTATGTCTCCAGGTTGGTTCTTATCTTGGATCTCTGCCCTGCCATTGCTCAATAATGGCTTATGACCTGACAGTAGTAAGAGGAAATCAACCCTTTATTATTCAAGTTTCTTTTGGCTATAGTGTTTGTCACAGCAATAGAAATCAGACTGGTACCTAGTCTGAGTTATAAAAGATTGTGTCTCAAAGAAAGAATGTCCCTTATATGATTAACACTTCCATAGATGAGGAAGACCTTTCTTTGAGTTTTGACACTCCTTGCATAATAAACTTGCTTGTTCCTAGCTTTTGAATTAAAATGAGAGGTGTTGTGCTACTACTGTCTCTTGACTCTGTAGATGCCATTGGCCTGGTTTCAATATCATTATATCTCTACAAATAGGGAGACCAGAGAAGACTGAGAGAAATGTGGTGATTGCCAATTTGTAGAATATTCAGAATGTACAGAACATCTACTGAGTAAGCTTATCATTTTATATGAACAGGACCATAGTTCCTGAAAGCAATTATAACAACATCTATTATCAATGATTACAAACACCAGATACAGATTGATAATAAAGATAAAATTTTAAATATTTTGATACTTTGCAAGTATGGCAGAGATATGAGTGTGTGCTACTAGTAAATTCCTCTATTATGCAAAGTTGCCACAAAATTTTAATATTTTAAAAAGAGCTCTGATGTATAATAAAGCAAAACATAAAAGCCTGTGGTTAGTAACAAACTTTAGTAGATATGAGTGCTACAATATAAGAAAAGGAAGCTTACTTTGATTCTTTTTGTTTTGTTTTGTTCTTTGTTTTTCAAGACAGGGTTTCCCTATGTAGCCTTGGTGGTCCTGGACTCACTTTGTAGACCAAACTGGCCTATAACTCACAGTGATCCACCTGCCTCTGCCTCCTGAGTGCTGGGATTAAAGGTGTGCACCACCACACCTGGCAACTTTGGGTTTTTTTGCATTTCTCTGAATATTATTCTGGACAATCAGGAGGATATAAAGATCTGGGTATAAAAATGCTTTGCCTTTGTATGTCAGTGCCTAAAATGAAAATATCAAGAGTAATGAACAAGTAGCATGAATGAATAAAGTGTTATGGTTATAGACTTAAGAATTAAATACTCAAGGTTAAGAATCTCAGATTTATTGTCTACTATTGTGTGACTTTGTACAAGTTAACATATATAAAAATATAGTTCAGATGGACTAAAGGCTTAAATTTAAGACCTGTATTCAATAAAACTATCAAAACTAAATGGAAAGGAAAAAATTCATGACATGTATCTAGGTATTCGTTTTATCTTTACAATATAAGTGACAATAGAAAAAACATATATTCATACTGAGCAGAAAAGCTTTTACAGATTAATGAATAAAATGAAGTGACAACTATAGAATAGAAAAAATATCAGCAAAGCAAATACCAGTTAAACAATTAGTGTCAAAAATATGTAATTGGCTCACACATCTTCTAGCAAGAAAACAAGACACTCAAAATGGGCAAAAGAACTGAATATATGTTTCCCATAGATAACATGCATGTATAGACAAAGGAAATGTTTTGGGTCACCAGTCACCAGAGAAATACAAATAGTCAGTGCAGTAGGATATCACCTCATAAAGGAGAAAGGATCTAAATTTGTAGTTACATGATGAATTCTGAGATGTTAATGCACAGTGTGGTCCTGTGGTTAGCATAGTGCTCTGTGCTTAGAAAGGGATTAGATCTTAAGTATTCTCATAATTCAGTAAAGACAACTATATTAGATGATGGATATTTTCATTATTTCTCTTAATAATCTTTTCACAATGACATTTTTGCAGTGGATACCTTAAATACATATAATTGTATCTGTAAGTATATTTTAATAAGGCTGGATGAAGTAAGATTTTAAAATGTTTGTGTTCTCCAGTAGAGAAAGCTCCAGGATGCTTAATCTTTGTTATGTCCCTAAACATCACACAGTACTTGGCATTGTTTAGATAGATGAATGGATAGATCTACATTAGAAGCTGTGGTTATTATTTTATTTTTGGCCATGGGATATAGTCTTAATGATGGTGCCAAAATTCAGACTTCTAACACCAGCGTGTAGTCACTTGTGCAGTTGTGAGTTCACTTCTTTGTAAAGAATGTCTTAGATATAAGGGAAAGTAAATTATTGTCTCAGGAGCCTTTAAGTACATTTGCCCTGGGTAATCCAGCAAGCAGTCTCTATAAAGCCCAAATAGCTGCATAAGCTCCCTCAGTAACAAGTCACTATAGGCTTTGTGTTTCATCAGAGTCATTTTTTCTTTTCTTTTTTAATTAATTTATTCTTGTTATATCTCAATGGTTATCCCATCCCTTGTATCCTCCCATTCTTCCCTCCCTCCCATTTTCCCCTTACTCCCCTCCCCTATGACTGTGCCTGAGGGGGACTTCCTCCCCCTTTATATGCTCATAGGGTATCAAGTCTCTTCTTGGTAGCCTGCTATCCTTCCTCTGAGAGTCATTTTTTTCTGACAGCTGTACACCACTACCACATATGTTCATAGAGTTGTTTTCAAGTAAGTTTGAAAGAAGACAATGGACAGTTTGTAAGCTGGTACTTAACTGCACTTTCTATAAAATGATTGTCTCCAGCTTGGTTATAAAATAACTTCTAATATTTTCTGCTTGGGCAGATATCACAATTATCATATGTTAGGGAAGAGTTATAGCTGCCCATAGGATTTCTATAGCACTGGCCTGAAGTTCTGGTCTTCTTCTCAACAAGAGTCACTTCATTTGAGACTCATGTTCTGTGAATGTATGTTTGAGTTGGAGGGAAGGTAATAATAATATTACCAACTATTTAGGAGGACAAAGGGAAGACATTTAAAGACTATAAATTGGGCAGAAATTTCTTGAGTAATTGAAGAAGATTATTTTCTATTCAATTTTTTATTAGTTTTAAAAATGTTTACATATACATTTATATTATTACACATATATACCTACAGCAAGAACAACCATGAAACAATAAGGAATTATATAAATGTTGTCTGTATAGTGTTTTGGCTATTTGTATTTGGCAACCTTGAAGAAAACATCTTTCCTGTCTTGGTGCATCTAGAATTCTGAATGTAAATCAATATCTATCATATCTCATCATTATCTATTTAATACATCTATCTAGACCTAAAAGCATCTTAAACCGTAATCAAATAATCTTCACTGTAAAACTAAACTATCTGGTCTTCAACCCCATCAAAGACTTGGGAAGGAATAAAATTGATTACCTGAGTATATCGGGAGTGCAGGTTAGTAGCTTTCCAGATGTGAAGATAACAGAGACAGTTTCCTACCTGAATAGTCACCCAAAACTCTATATAATGTTTGAGCATCTTCTTCAGCCTTCTGGCCCAATATATGTGACAGACATATTGGTGAGGCAGGAACTATTATAAGGACTTGCTTTCCCTGTCTTGGCAGAGTTTGGCCATTGACTCTGCCTGCATCCAAGCTTGCCCATTTTTAGGCAGAATTCTTTTTGTGGTAGAAATGAGGACATTTTGCCCAATGGCTAGTTTGCCACATTTGAAGACATCTGCATAAGGAGATTCTTTGATGCTCATCATCATCTTTGAGGTAGGCTGGGTGTTGCCAGGAGTTAACTTGTCTCATTGGCAATGTATATTTATAATAATAAAGAAATATTTAAATACCATATTCTGTATGTCTCTGAGGCTTTTGAAGACCTTATCTAACTATTTTACCTTATCTTTCTATAGATTCATATCTGTAAGTTACACCTAGGATGTATATTTTGTGATAAAAATAGACTAGTAATTGATATGACCATGATTTGATCAACTAAAAATTAAAATTAACTTGTATTAATTATCTTAAACAACCTGCAATAGCACTTTCAACATATTGGAAGTAAACCTTGTATTATAACTGAGTTTTATTGGCACAATACCACATATTAAATTATATATATATATATATATATATATATAGTGAAGAATAATCTTAAATTTGAATTCTATACAAATGTATCTAAAATTAAATTTATTTTACATCTATATACAAAATTCTATACCACCGAATTAAAAATAACCTTGTGAATAACAATTAAAGCATTAAGTTGAGGAATAGATTCACTAAAATGTTAGGCGAAGAGGGCTCCCCATTCAGAGGCTAGGGGAGGGAGGGAGAGAGCATGAGGGAGCAAGGGGTGATTGGGAGGAGTTGAGGGAGGGGCAACAATTGGGAGGTAAAGAATTCAAACTGCAAACAAGCAGGATACATATATTGCTAATCCCACTACATGGGAATAACTATAAAACTGGCTGAGACATGAATGTCTATGCATAGTAAATGCTTCTTGGTGGCTACAGAATCTCTTTGATTTATTATTAGATACCATTCTTAGTATGGCATGAATGAATATTTACAGATGTACTTTTTTTTGCTCATACAAAGAGCAGAGAACCACCCTTAATTGTTCTGTGCATCATTCCCACCTCATACATTTATAATTTTAGGACTGTATAATGCTTGTGAGAAATTGTATGTTTCAGAACAGAAGAACTGGACACTGACGCTGGATCAGAATTGACAGAATTCGTTCTTCTCAGCATGCTAGACACTGACATCCTGCATCCCTCATGTTCCAGGACCAAGTGCTTCAGTTGCTGTTCCTCATCAGACTAGAACAGCTCCTAGGAGAGCTTCAAAAAAAGCTTTTGATCACAATTGTTGCAGCATTTCAGACTGTACTACACAGGACTTCTATTAAGGCTGGAATTTCTTAACATTTAGAATCTGGACCACAAATGCTATTCCTAGCTTGTTTAACTATTTCCCCTATTTTATTTTTGCCCCTACTAAAGTATTATTCATCCCAAATCAACCAGAAAAAACCTTAAGAGAATGCCATCCCATTTCCTTTTGGTTGCTTTCTAGGGTGATGGATTTTTATTTTCATCAGGAGTTGGTTATAAGTTACTATTGGTCTTATTTAGAAAGAAAACAAGTTGGACTCAGGGATGTCTCTCTTTTCCTTTATCTTTTGTTCTTAAGTTTGATGATAGGGGTTGAAAAGAAGACTGTTTTAAAAGTGATGAATGAATATGATATAAGTGATTAAATTTTCTTTGGTGGCATAATTTTAGTATTATTTGGCAGAGTTTGTTATTTTGAATTCAATTCTCTCAGCTGTAATACTTAGCATGTTTTTGGTGGAAGTAGTAATTACAAAGAATTACATATTATTTGGTTCACGTGGCAGATGGAATAAATAGCTTAGAACTTGGCAGCTATGTCCATAAAGTGACTTAGAAGATACACATACTTGCTGCATAAGTTTTGTTGATTTCATTCTCAATCCCTGGCACATACCTAAAGGTGGAAGGAGAGATTTAACTCCACAAAAGTTGTTCTCTGACCTCCACACATGTGTTTTCTTACAATCACAAATGACATAAGATAGTTCAAGGAGTGTTAGATAAAACCTACATTAATTTACTTTGTTGTTCATATATTTAAAGTTTATGATATTGTCTATGCAAATTATTGGTGACAATATTATCGTCTAAGGACATTGACCATTTAAGAGTGACAGATAGTAGCAACCTCTTTGTCACTGATGTTACCTTTTCTAATATATCACCTCAATGCCAAATATTATCTTCCTGTAGCATAAATCTGATCATGACTTGAACAGAGCTAGTAATATCCAGGAACAAATTCTGTGTGTTCATGCACAAAAATCTTACAATTTTCTCCTTATATGTTCTTGTGTATTGATACTCCCACAGACTTCTCATGTCCCCTACGTATAAAATATGCAGTTATATTTGATTTAGAAAGATAAAGAAATATAAAACTTTTTTTGTATTTTTGAGACAGGGTTTCTCTGTGTAGCCTTGGCTGTCCTGGACTCGCTTTGTAGACCAGGCAGGCCTCGAACTCACAGCGATCCACCTACCTCTGACTCCTGAGTGCTGGGATTAAAGGTGTGCACCACCACGCCCAGCTAAAACTTTTAATAATTCTATTTTATAATAATTCTAGTAATGGCCAGAATAGCTGTGGCTAAAAGGAGAAGAATGATGGACTTCACCCCCAAGATGCATATTTGTCATTGTTTTTTCTAAGCCCATTTTATCCAAGTCACCAGGGATGTTTCAAAAAGCCCATGCAAGCCTCCTTCCTTCTCCCCTCCTCTCTCTCCTCATGTATCAGAACATAGCTCTCAGCTGCTACCCAAGCTCCATGTGTGCTCCCATGCTTCCTACCATGATGATAGACTAAACCTCTGAACATTAAGTAAGCTCCCAATTCAAAGCTTTCTTTTATAAGAGGATTCTTGGTTATAGTTCCTCTTCAGAGCAGTGCAAAAATAATGTATCAATAACTATGTAAAAGTTAAGATTTAAAAATATTCTAGGTATGTTACCAAATTCATTCTATGAGGCCACAGTCACATTGATACCTAAACCTCACAAAGACTCAACAAAGAAAGAGAATTTCAGACCAATTTCTCTTATGAACATCGATGCAAAAATACTAAATAAAATTCGTGCAAAATGAATACAAGAACACATCACAGATATCATTTATCATGACCAAGTAGGCTTCATTCCAGGCATACAGGGATGGTTTAATATATGGAAATCCATCAATGTAATCCACCATATAAACAAACTGAAAATAAAAAACCACATGATCATCCCTTTGATGCAGAGAAAGCATTTGATAAAATCCAACACCCATTCATGTTTAAAGTTTTAGAGAGATTGGGGATACAAGGCACTTTCCTCAACATAATAAAGGCTATATACAGCAAGCCAATAGCCAAAATCAAAGTAAATGGTGAGGTACTCAAGGAAATTCCTCTAAAATCGGGAACAAGGCAAGGCTGCCCACTCCATATCTCTTCAATATAGTACACGAAGTTCTAGATAGAGCAATAAGACAACAAAAGGAGATCAAGGGTATCCAAATGGGAAAGGAGGAAGTTAAACTATCCCTATTTGCAGATGATATGATAGTGTACATACGTGACCCTCAAAATTCCACCAGAGAACTTTTACAGCTGATAAACACTTTCAGCAATTTGGCTGGATACAAAATTAACTCAAAAAAGTCTGTAGCCTTCCTATACACAAATGACAAGCTTGCAGAGGAAGAAATTAGGAATGCCACACCCTTCACATTAGCCACAAGCAATATAAAATATTTAGGAGTTACTCTAACTAAGCAAGTGAAGGACTTGTTTCAAAAAAATTTCAAAACTCTGAAGAAAGAGATTGAAAATGACATGAGAAGATGGAATGATCTTCCTTGCTCATGGATCAGGAGAATTAACATAGTAAAAATGGCCATCCTACCAAAAGCAATCTACAGATTCAATGCAATCCCTATCAAAATACCTACACAATTTTTTAAAGACATTGAAAGTTCAATTCTGAACTTCATATGGAAAAACAAAAACCCGGAATAGCTAAAACAATCTTGTACAATAAAAGGTGCTCTGGAGGAATCCCCATACCTGATCTCAAAGTGCACTTTAAAGCAATAGTAATTAAAACAGCATGGTACTGACACAGCAACAGGCTAGTGGATCAGTGGAATCGAATCGAAGACCCAGATATGAATCTACAGATATATGGTCACTTGATTTTTGACAAAGAAGCCAAATCCCTTCAATGTTAACAGGATAGCATCTTCAACAAATGGTGCTGGTCTAACTGGATGTCTAGGTGTAAAAAAATGCAACTGGACCCATATTGGTCACCTTGCACAAAACTCAAATCCAAGTGGATTAAAGACCTCAACATAAAACCAGAGACACTAAGTCAGTTAGAAGAAAAATTGGGGAAGAGCCTGGAACACATTGGCACAGGAGACAACTTCCTGAACAGAAGACCAACAGCCCAGGCCTTAATGGCAACAATTAATAAAAGGGACCACATGAAGATGAGAAGCTTCTGTAAGGCAGGAGACACTGTCAAGAGAACAGAGCAACAGCCTACAGACAGGGAAAGGTCTTCACCAACCCTATATCTGACAAAGGTCTAATATCCAAAATATATAAAGAGCCCAAGAAATTAAACACCACCAAACCAAATAACCCAATTGAGAAATGGGGCTTGGAACTAAACAGACAATACTCAACAGAGGAATATCAAATGGCTGAGAAACACTTAAAGGAATGCTCAACCTCCTTAGTCATCAGGGAAATGCAAATCAAAACAACTCTGAGATTCCATCTTACACCCATCAGAATGGCTAAGATCAAAAATTCAAGCGACACCACATGCTGGCAAGGACGTGGAGAAAGGGGAACACTCTTTCATTGCTGGTGGGAATGCAAACTAGTACAGCCACTTTGGAAATCTATCTGGTGCTATCTCAGAAAACTGGGAATAGGGCTTCCTCAAGACCCAGCTATTCCACTCCTTGGAATATACCCAGAAGATGCTCCAGCACACAACAAGAAAATTTGCTCAACCATCTTCATAGCAGCCTTATTCATAATAGCCAGATCATAGAAACAGCCTAAATGTCCCCCAGTAGAAGAATGGATAATGAAACTGTGGTACATATACACTATGGAATACAACTCAGCTATTAAAACCAAGGAATTCCTGAAATTTGTGGATAAATGGATTGAGCTAGAAATGATCATAATGAGTGAGTTAACCCAGAAGCAGAAAGACTCAAATGGTATATACTCACTTATATCTGCATACTAGCCCAAGGGGCATGTACCATGAAAGCCTTTACTTACCAGGAAACTGGGACTGAGGGGAGGACATCCTATTGGGACTCTAGGTGAGAGAAGCATGGGAGAATAGCAAAGTAGAAGGATCCAGTGGGTCCTAGAAACCTACAAGTAGAACATTATGATAGGCAGATTTGGACCCAGGGGTCCCGCTCAAACTATGGCACCAGCCAAGGACAATACAGGTGGTAAACTTTAAACCTCTACCCAGATCTAGCCAATGGTCAGAACATTCTCCACAGTTGAGTGGAGAGTGGGATATGACTTTATCATGTACTCTGGTGCTTCATATTTGACCATGTCCCCTGGATGGGGAGACCTGGTGGCACTCAGAGGAAGGATAGCAGGCTACCATGAAGAGACTTGATACCCTATGAGCATATACAGGGGGAGATAATCCCCCTCAGGAACAGTCATAGGGGAGGGGAATAAGGGGAAAATGGGAGGGAGGAAAGAATGGGAGGATACAAGGGATGGGATAACCATTGAGATGTCACAAGAATAAAGTAATAAAAAACAAATTAAAACGAAACAAAACAAAACAGCATCAGTTGTTTTAGTTTCTGCGCAGATGGTTTAAAATGTTTGCTTGTTAGGATGCCACCAACCTTTCAACTAAATGTGTGCCTTCATAATTGTATGACAAAGGTGTAAAGTTATGAAAACACACTTAAAATATTTAATGTGACTCATTCAACTTTTAGAATACAGTTTCTGGCACACAGTGGACATTAACTAAATGTTTGGTGAGTGGTGTCAAAGTGAGGAAATTAAAAAAGATTGTTGATCTTCCTAACAGCACAGTAAATTGAATGCACCATTTTTTTCAAAATGGTAGAAAACTGAATGAAAGGTAATGCATCTCTTTGGCTGCCCTACACATATAATGGCATGGAGTATTATGGGAGTTATTCAGGTAATTCACTTCATATTTGGCCTGATGTAAAAAGATGAGTAAGTCTTTTGGTATTGGCTTCTCTGATTCTGTAGTTTTAGATATGTGTATTGGCATATGGCTATACGTGATGGGATTCTGACAGAAAAGGCTTTTGTTTTCATAAACCTGCACCACTCAGAATCTCCTTGGGAATGTCTTCCTTTTCATCAATAACAGAACACCAAGTGTTTGAAAGTGAGCTATGTGTTTGTAAATACCGTATAAAGCAGCTCCCTGGAGAAGATATAGGTACTGGGGATTTAACTATGTCCTCTGCAAGAGCAACAAGTGATATTAAGTACAAAGCCATCTTTCCAGCCACTGAACAACCTTTCATTGTTCTAGCATCTACTTTCCTGATTGTTTTTCTTAGTCAAGGATATATGGGAGAGTGTATAAAAATAAAAACCAACTCCTCTCCTCTCCTCTGCTCTCCCACATCATATATGTGACTCAGCTTCTCACCAAATACTCTCACAAGACCTTCAGAAACACAGAATTAGATGAAAGCTGGTATCAAAATGAGGTACAACTCCAAGAGGACACTAGAGGAGTACCAAATGGGTAAGGATTGGCACACAGTGAGGTCACTAGGGGTGGTATGCTGGATCATGGTCATCCGTGTAGCCTATCAAATGGAGCGCAATGTTTTCAACCTTTGGAGATTCAATTTTGGTGAAGGGGTTATGACTTGCTTTTATCTCCTCTGTATGAGCTAATTGGATTTTTTTAGTAATAAACTATGTAGTGCTGTCCAAAAATAAAATAAAAAACAAAAAACTGCACTCTTCCCTAGCCATTGCACTGCATTTTGCTTGTCAAAAGCTAATTTTTGTCAGAATGAAACTCTAAACCTGAAAACAATTATCATTAGGTAATAAGTGACCATGAATCAATAAAAGCAAATTGTTAGATAAGGAAGGATAACTATGTGTAGTGTCTTGTGTTTTCTGAGTAATTTTATGTCAGCTTTTCTTAGTGACTGATGGAGGGCTCAGGCCATTATGAGTGGTGCCATCCTTGGGCTATAAGTGTGTTATATAAGAAAGCAGGCTAAGCATCCCAAGAAGAGCAAGCCAGTAAGTAGCACCACCCCTCCATGGCCTCTGCACCAGTTCCTGCCTCCAGGTTTCGGTCCTGTTTTCATTCCCATCCTGACTTTCTTCAATGATGAACAATGATGTGGAAGTATAAACCAAATAAACCCCTTTCTCCCTAAGTTGCTCTGGCCATGGTGTTTCATCATGGCAATAAGACCCTTAACTAAAACTATATGTGTGCAATATATTCACTCCATTACACTCTTTTATCCTTTCTCATTCTTTCTGGTTCACTTCCAATTATTCACTGTCGTGTGTGTGCATGTGCATGTGTGCGCGTGTGCTTTTGTAGAGGGACCCAAAGCTACAGTTCATGATTACAATTACTGTGTCATATCCAGGATAGAATGTACCTCACATGCTTTCTTAGGAGCAGTTTAAAATAATGTAATACCTTAGTAGAGTGTCTATATATAGGCACATAGGTAGAGCACCTTTACACATCAGCTAAATAAAAATCTTCTAGTATGTCAAAAATATGTATATTTAAAATTCATTTAATATTCAAAAATTATCAACTATTTGTACATTAAATATCATACAATTGTATTTTTTTAAAATCTTAGCCTTTTGGGCTGGAGAGATGGCTCGGTGTTTAAGACCACTTTTTAAAAGAACCTGGATTGTTCCCAGCACCTATGTCAGGGAACTTACAACTACCTGTAACTCTAGTTTTGGGGATCCAACACTGTCTTTTGGCTTGTGCATGCAAACATGTCATGTGCACTGTACACACACACCCTTTTGGCACACACACACATACACACACACACAGTAAAATAAAAAACAAAATTAATTATTTAAAAAGAGTCAGCTTTTTAAAATCCATACCAGAGACATTCACTAGATAAGTAATATACATAAAACTACATACCTAGAATATTTATTATTATTATTATTATTATTATTATTATTATTATTATTATTAATTTATTCTTGTTACATCTCAATGGTTATCCCATCCCTTGTATCCTCCCATTCCTCCCTCCCTCCCATTTTCCCCTTACTCTCCTCCCCTATGACTGTTCCTGAGGGGGATTACCTCCTCCTGTATATGCTCATAGAGTATCAAGTCTCTTCTTGGTAACCTGCTATCCTTCCTCTGAGTACCACAACTGATTTTGATTCTATGAAACTTGGCTTTTACATGGGGAATACTTTTCATGCCAGCATATATGTCAGAGCTGAATCTCATAGTTCTGTGCTTTTCTATCTCATAAACAGTTGAATCATGGGCTTTCTGTTTGAAGCTATACAGTCAACTTTACTATTGAATAAATTATTGTGTATTTTTGTCTGAATATTTGTGGATATTCCATACCTAACACAAAATAGGTGCAGGGAACACATTGCTTGCCTGACACCCCCTAGTTGCTTGCAGTATTTCAGCTTCTGAATGACGAATACCCTAATATTTATTGGTGTCATTAGGTGCTGTAGGTTTTTTCAAATTGAGATTTCTTTCATTCAATAACTTTATGATCTATGTCCTTCATCCTTACGCAGTCTCGTTGAGCCTTCAAACCAGTTTCTTTTAGGTTAACTCTGGATTGAAATACTTTCCAGTTGTTGTAAAGGTATATATGGAAAAATGATGAAGTTCAGAAACATTGGTGTTTCCCTTGCATGCCTTAGTTTTTTTCTTTCATGTTTCCCCCCATACACTGATCCCTTAAATAGTGAGTCTATTTGCAGATGCAAAATATACTTTTATTCACACTCAAGTAATAATACTGTGTATGGGTAAATCCTTTAGGTAAGTTTCTATTTTGAATGAACTATAGGAATTTAAAATTTCTCAAAAAAAGAAAGTACACATTTACACCTTATTCTTTTCTTTCCTTTTTATTGAAAATAGATTCTATTCCTAAATAATCAATAAAAAATATTATGTAGGAAAAAATAAATAGAAAATTGGTTTTAGACTATAATAATATTATGAGATTTTTTTAAAGTAGAGATTTTATGTTCTACTTAGTCTTCATTTTGTGAATAAAAATAGGTGATTTGATGAAAAAAAGAAAGTAGGTTATTCTCTCATAGGGTACATACCAACCACAGTTTCCCTTCCCTCCAGTCCTTACTACTCCCAGCTCCCCTCTCCTTTCCCCAAGATCCACTCTCCTTCCACTTTATCCTCAAAAAGGACCAGGCCTCCAAAAGACAACAATCAAACACCACAAAACAAAATACAATAAGACAAGGAAAAAGCCTTACACCAAGGTTGGATACTGTAACCCAACAGGAGGAAAGTGGTCCTAATAATAGGCAAAAAGAATCAAAGAAATACTTACACTCACAATTAGAGGTCCCATAAAATCTCTAAGCTAACAGCCATAACATATATGCAAATGACCTGGTATAGACCCCTGCAGGTTCAGGTTCTGTGCTTGCTACTTCAGTTTCTGTGATCACATGTGAGCCCAGCTAAGTTGATTAGGTGGGATGTGTTCTCTTGGTGTCCTCCAACTCCTCTGACTCCTTTAATCTTTCTAAAACCTCTTCCATGGTATTCCCTGAACTCAAAGGATAAAGACCCAATGGAAATCTCCAATTTAGACTCTCTCTCTCTCTCTCTCTCTCTCTCTCTCTCTCTCTCTCTCT
>OU015760.1:85692733-85734606 GCA_907169655.1 Acomys percivali
CTCTCTCTCTCTCTCTCTCTCTCTCTCTCTCTCTCTCTCTCTCTCAATGTCTGATGTCTGGCTGTGAGTCTTTGTACCCACACCCTTCTGCTATTGGAAGAAGTCTCTATGATGGCAATTGGACAAGGCACTGACCTATGAGTGTAGAAGACTATCATTATCAGTCATTTCATTGATATATTTTTGTCAGTCATATTTGGTTCTACCATAGGTCTCTGGGCTGTCCATTCTCCAGTTCCTGTCCATTTAGACAGTGTAGGGCATGGGCTCAAGTTAAGCCACACATTAATTGGTCACTAACATAAGTTTTGTGCCATCATTTCCTTAGCATATCTTGCAGGCAGGACAGATTGAAGGTCAAAAGTTTTGTGACTGGGATGATGTTAAATTTCCCTTTTGGTAGCCTGCAGGGTACCTTCTTGCACCAAAGAGACTAGAACTTAGGGATGAACCCTTTCAGTCACATGAGGTGCCATCTATTGATTGTTGTTGATCTTAGTGCCTGTGTTATCAGTGTTCTGTTCAGAAAGTCTTCTCTTCTGGACCAATGCCTTCAAGGCTATTCCTCACTTTCAGTTCTATCAAGTTCAGTTCAGCTGGTTTTATGTTGATGTCTTTGATCCACTTGAACTTGAGCTTTGTGCAGGGTGATAAATACCGATCTTATTTTATTTTTCTGCATGCAGACATTCACATAGACCTGTAGTATTTGTTGAAGATGCTTTATTTTTTCCATTGTATGGTTTTGGCTTCTTATCAAAAATCAAATGTCTGTAGCTGTGTGAGTTTATTTCTGGGTCTTCAATTCAATTCCATTGATCAACATGTCTGTTTTCTGCCAATACAATGTGCTTTTTGTTACTACATCTCTGTAGTACAGCTTGAAATCAGCGATGGTGATACTGCTAGAAGTTCTTTTATTGTAAAGTATTGTTTTAGCTATCCTGGGATTTTTTTTTGTTCTTTCATTTGAGTTAAGAATTGTCTTTTCAAGGTCTGTAAATAACTGTGTTGAAATTTTGATGGAAATTGCATTGAATCTGTAAATTGCTTTTGGTAGGATAGCTATTTTTACTACATTAATTTTACCAATCCATGAACATTGGAGATATTTCCATTTTCTGATAGCCTCTTACATTTCTTTCTTCAAAGACCTGAAGTTTTTGTCATATATGTCTTTCACATGCTTAGAGTTACCCCCAAGATATTTTATATTATTGGAGGCTATTGTGAATGGTATTTTTTTTATTTCTTTCTCAGTTCATTTGTCATTTGTATATAGGATGGCTACAGATTTTTCTGAATTAGTTTTGTGTCCAACCACTTCACTGAAATGCGTTATCAACTGTAGGAGTTCCCTAGTGGAGATTTTCAGGTTACTTATGCATACTGTCATATCACATGCAAATATTCTATTGAGTATTTTTGCATCTATGTTCTTATGAGAAATTGGTCTATAATTCTCTTCCTTTGTTGAGCTTTTACGTGATTTGGTTATTAGGGTAAATGTGGCTTCATAAAGTAAACTAGGCAATGTTCTGTTTCTATTTTGAGGAATAATTTGAGGAGTATTGGTGTTAACATGTCTTTGAAATTCTGGTAGAATTTATGTTGAAACAGTCTGCCTCTGAGCATCTTTTGATAGGGAGACTTTCAATGACTGATTCTATTTTGCTGGGGAATATAGATATATTTAAATTTTTGATCTCTCTTAATTTAACTTTGGTAAGTAGTACCTGTCAAGAAAATCATCCATTTATTTTATATTTTAAATTTAGTATGGATAAAGGTTTTTCTGTCTTGTTGATTTTCACAAAGAATCAACTCCTTGCTTCACTGATTCTTTGTTGTGTTCTTTTTTTGTTTCTATTTTACTTATTTTAGCCCCCAGTTTGATTATTTCTTGCTATCTATTGATCCTCTTGAGTGTGTTTACTTCTTTTTGTTCTAGAAGTTTCAGGTATGCAGTTAAGTTGTTAGTATGAGAACTCTCCAATATTTTATGTAGGCACTTAGTGCTATGAACTTAGTACTGCTTTCATTATGTCTCATAAGTTTGGATATGTTGTGTCTTCATTATCATTGATTTTTAGGAAGCTTTTAATTTCTGGTTTTATTTTCTCCCTTACCCAGATGTCATTGAGTAGGGAGTTATTCAGTTTCTACATGCTCGTAGGCTTTCTGTTCTTTCTATTGTTGTTGAGTTCCAGCTTTAATCCATGGTGGGCTGATAAAATGCAAGGGATTATTTCAATCTTCTATCTGTTGAGGTTTGTTTTGTGACCAAGTATATGGTCAATTTTGGAGGAAGTTATGTGATGTGCTGAGAAGAAGGTATATTCTGTTCTTTGTTCTGTGTTCTTTGTTGGGTGAAATGTTTCTTAATTATTGGTTAGGTACATTTGGTTTATAATGTTTGTATTCTCCAGGATTTCTCTGGTTAGTTTCTGCATGGATGAGAGAGGGCACTGAAGCCCCCCACTATCAGTTTGTGAGTGCCAATATGTGATTTAAGTTATAGTAGTGTTCTTTTTACAAAAGTGGATACCCTTGTGATTGGGTCATAGATAGTAAGAATTGAAATTCATCTTGGTGGTTTTTTTCCTTTGATGAGTATAAATTATTCTTCCTTAACTCTTTTGTTCATTAATTTTTATTGAAAGTCTATTTTGTTTGATATTAACATAACTACTTCTGCTTGCTTCTTTAGGTCCATTTCCTTAGAACATGTTTCCCAACCTTTATTAAAATTTTTGGTTTTTTTTGAAACAGGGTCTCTTTGTGGAGCCTTGGCTGTCCTGGACTTGCTTTGTAGACCAGGGCTGGCCTCAAACTCACAGAAATTTGCCTGTCTTTGCTTCTCTGACTGCTGGGATTACAGGCGTTCACCCCACATCTGGCTTTTCCTAACCTATTTTAACCCTGAGGTAAGATCTATCTTTGATGCTGAGGTGTATTTCTTGGATGCAGTTGAAGGATAGATCATTTTTTGTGTTCATTCTATTAGTCTGTTTCTTTTTATCGAGGAATTGATACCATTGGTGGTATGTATGTGTGTGTGCATCTCTCTCTCTCTCTCTCTCTCTCTCTCTCTCTCTGTGTGTGTGTGTGTGTGTGTGTGTGTTTGTCCTCTTTTGGTTTTGCTGGTGTGATATTATTTGTTTCTTCTATTGTCATGGGTGTAGTTGATATTTTCCTTCTATCACCTTCCTTGGAAGTATATTAGTAGATAGATATTGTTCAAATTTTACTTTATCATGGAATATCTTATTTTCTTCACCTATGGTGAGAGTTTTGCTGGGTATAGAGGTCTAGATTGGCATCTGTGGTCTCTTAGAGTTTGTAGCACTTCTCTCCAGGACTTTCTGGTTTTGAGAGGCTCCACTGAGAAGTCAGCTACAATTATGATAGATCTGCCTTTATATGTTATTTGGCCATTTCCCTTGTAGCTTTTAGTATTATTTCATTTTTCTGTATGTTTAATGTTTTGATTATTATGAAGTAAGGGAGCTTTCTTTTCTGGTAGAATCTATTCAGTGTTCTGTATGCATCTTGTGTCTTTATAGGCATTTCAATCTTTAGGTTATGAAAAATTTCTTCTATGATTTGCTTGAAAACATTTCCTGGGACTTTGAGCTGAAAATTTTCTCCTTTCTCTATTCCTATTTTTTTATTTTCGTCTTTTCATAGTCTTCCACATTTCCTGGACTTTTTTGGTCAGAATTTTTTTCAGATTTAATATTTTTTTTGATTGACGTATCTTTTTTTTCTATCTTACATTCAATGACTGAGATTATTTTTTCCATCTATTACATTCTTTTGATAAAGATTGTTTCTGTTCAAGTTCCTAAAACTTTTATTTCCAGAATTCTCTCAGTTTTGTGTTCTTTATTGATTTTACTTTCATTTTCAGGTCTTGAACAGTTTTATTTGTTTCCTTCAACTACGTGTTTCCCCTTGCTTTCTTTAAGGGATTTATTCATTTTCTCCATTGTTTGTGTTTTCCTGGATTTCTTTAAGGAATTTATTAATTTTTCCCTTTAAGGACATCTATCATCTTCATTTAACTGATTTAAACATATTTTTCTTGTGCTTCAGCTAGATTGGAATATCCAGGGCCTTCTATAGTAGAAATAGTAGAATAGCTGGGTTCTGCTGGAGACATTGTCCTGGCTATTATTGTGTTTTTAAACTGGCATCTAGGCATCTGATTTTAGGATGATTATAGCTCTAGATGCTGACTTCTGGGTTTATCTTTGTTGGGTGGATATTTTGTTCCTTGGTTTGTTTCCTGCCTGGATTTTCAGGGAGTATAATGGCTGTGTGTTGTCTGTTATACTTGCCTGCTTGGCTGGTGTGTTCACAAGGAATACTTGCTGGTGTTGTAGGCTGAGATGAAGTAAATAATGAGGGGAGGGAGGTCAGGAGGGTGTGGTTCCTGGGATCCACAGGATAGAGGGAAGGGAGGCTACAGCTGGTGGAATGATGCAATGCCAGTGAGGAGACTAAGGTATTGTGTCTAAGGGAATATAGAGTGTGGAAAAAGTCTGCCAGCAGTCCACCTGTTTTTCTGGCAGGTATAACCACTGGTTCAATAGGTGGAGTCTGCTTGAGTTGTGGGGTATACAGCAACAAGTTGTGGGAAAGAATACCAAGAGCTAATGGTCTGTGAGATCCAGATGTGGGCAGGAGAAAAGTAGGCTACATCTGGAGCTCTGTTGCAGTGCTAGGTAGAAGCTTGAGGGTTTGTGTCTAGGGAAACAAAGAGAGCAGAGAATGTATGCCCCATTTCTTTCTTGTTTTTAGATTTATTTTCATTATTTTTTACAATTACACATATGTTCAGAATGCATTTCTGTAGGCTGTTTTTTCTCACAAATATACTTTATTTAAAATTATTAAACACTTTTAACTCCCTTCAAACTCCCCAAACCTAGGTAGGAGAGAAAGAAGGTTAGAAGGAGGAAAACAGGGGTTCTTTTTTGGATAAAGCCAATTTTAGTTGTCAACAGGAAACACAGCAGTCAGTCCTCTATAAGTCTCTTTCAAACCTCCACCAATCTCCTTTTAGGCTTTCTTGTTTATACCCCTCAGAGCCCTCACAATTCAAATAACTCCAGCAGCAAAGACAATGCACTGCATGAGACAATTATCAGTTGTGGACAAACTGAAATCCCACACTTGGGATTAAAAGAAAAAAAACATGTTTATATAACATAACTATACTTACGAAGAAACTAAAACTTCTGTTATACATTGTGATCATAACCACCTCTTCCACTTTTGCTAACTCCCTCTTCCCAATTAGTCTCCTTCCTAAGCCTCACATTTTTGTGTGGTCTTTGTGCCACAGATTTTTTTTCATGGTTGTGGTGGACATGCATGCCATATCCAGAAGTCAAATTTCCATAACATTTGTTCCTATCCTCTAGTGCTTCCAATATTTCCACCCTTTCTTCCATATGTTCTCTGGAACTTTCATGGAGTGCTAAAATATATTTGTTTTTAATTAGCACACTAACTGTGAAATTTTATGTAATTTTCAAGAAAAACTTGGTTTACTTGATTACCTTTTCCCACTCACCTCCCCCATACCTGTTCCTACCCTGGTGCCTTTCCACCAAGAATCTTCTTTCTGTTTTCACGTGACATGTCCTTAGTCCCTCTTTCCACTCCGTTTTCTTGGGATCTCATTTCTAGCAACATAGTCTGTTCTCACCCTTAAATTTGCTTATATTCATTCACTTAAACATCAAAAGCTAGGATCTGTATATGATAAATATACACTATTTGTCTTTCTTAATCTTGGTTATTTTGCTTAATAAATTATTGTCCAGAGCCATCTATTTTCCTGCAAATTTCATAATTTCATGTTTCTTATTATTTAATGTCTATTGTGTATACATCAATATGTAGCCAGACACTTAACTATCCTGGTTCAATTTCTTTGTTACTGTGAATAATGCAGCAATGAGCATGGATAAGCAAGTATCTGTGTGGTAGGATTGATAGCATGTTGGGTTATATGTTCAGGAGTGATAGAGCTGGGTCAATAGAAAACTACAGTACCTAGTCACCTAAATATCTATGATCTGTTTTTACCATGTAAGAAATCTACACATTCATTTCCAGTGAATGTGTGAGATTATATTTCCATCAGAAATGAAAAGGAATTCTTTCCTCCAAAGTCCTTGTATTTCCTGGTGTTTATTTTCTTCATCATATTGGAATATGATTGCAATAAATGGAATCTCTAAGTAGTTTTAATTTGCATAGAAAATACACATTTAATAGGATAATTTTACCATCAAGAAATGAGTTAATTAACAATAGGCATGTCATTCAGACACTCCATACTCATACTACAATTTTTCAATAGCATCCAGACCAAGAGCAAAACCAAAAAACCCAAGGTAAGAAGGGATTGCTAGACTACAACTCTGGCCAGGCCATGGTTTGGGTCAGTAAACTTCTGATACTCATAAAAAAGAAATCTATCTAGCACATTATTACCAGAGATAGTTTAACTTATTTTATTACTAAATATAGTATTATACAAAGGTATATATTCATGTTTTAAATAATAAATATAAATGGATTATATATATTAAATACTAAAGCATTAAGAATTTCTTTGATATTCCTCCTATGTTTTAACTTAATGTTTCCCTTTCTGCCCACAAAGAAATCTAATGCATTGAATTGCATACTCACCTTGCCAAAGATCATTCACGTTTTATACTATGCAAATGTATTCCTTAAAATTTATAAATACTTTATATCTTAAATGTTTATAAAGAGAATTAACCTTCATATTCATTCTATAGTATTTTTGATAATTTTAATTTTTTGAGATTATAACTTACCATGACAAGACTGTTGGGTTTTCTTTCAAAAGCCTTTTTTTGCATCTAAGGATGTCATCATATGTTTTCTGTCTTTGTGTCTATGTAGTGGATTACATTTATTGATTTATGTATGTTGAACAATTCCTGCATCTCTGGGATAAGCCAATGTGATCAGGATGGGTAATCTTTATAATGTGTTCTTTCTCTTAGTTTGCAAATATCTTACTAAGAATGTTTGCACCTTTGTTAGAGAGATTGGCCTATAATTTTATTTTTGTCATTGTTGTTGAAGTTTTGTCTTGTTTTGGTATCTTGATAATATTGGATTGGTAAAAGTAACTAGGAAAAGTTCCTTCCTTTATTGAATTGTGGAATAATTTGAGGAGTATTGCAGTTCCTTTTTCTTCCAAGGTTTAGTAGAAGTCTGGCCTGAATCCATCTGACTTTGAACTATTTAAATTAAAGAAAAACATTTGAGAATTAAAAAAAAACAAACAAAAATTCTTGGTCATCAGCATAAGAGTGTTGAGAGGTTTGGCCTACAGAATATTAATCCAAAAAAAGTAGAGATCTCATGGACGAATTAGATGATTTATTAAAAGGCTTTACAGATGAACTTTGTCCTTTTTTTGCCTTTCCACTTTCTGTTACACTAGGAAATGACATTGCTCACCCCTGGAGTAGACAACAGGTTACCATCTTAGAAGCAGATGGCACCTTTCACCAGACAACCAAACCTGCTGGCACCTTGATCACATACCCTCCACTCTCTGCAGGTGCTAGATATAAACCGATGCTCTTTAGAGTCTGATGATTCTATAGTAGCACAAATGAACAGCAACATATGACTAATAGATTTTATTCATTTTCCTGTGTTTGCGCATAATTACACATCAGATAATTTGTTGGTTGGATGTTAAATCTATTCCGATGGCTTTGGACTGTGTTTCTGGGTGCATATATTGATGCATTGTTGTCACAGTATGTGAAAGTCTAATTTCTTGGCAACATTAAGCACAAGTGCTACTCCACTAGAACTACACTACCTTACTGGTGTAAATGGTTTTCCACACCATTTTATCAATACACACTCCATTATGACCTAAAGCAACAAGTTCTAAAGGGTCCTTGTGGGAAAGAAAATCAACCAGTTTTGATTATGTTATGCTCAATCCACATTCAAGAACAAAGTAAACTGCAATGACCAGTTGCCTAGTTATCTATATTCACAAACTGCTTAGTGCTATATCACAGAGTTACAGTGTTAGCTTATGTTCAGAAAATCTCATGAATGAGTACCCATAAAAAGGAATGATTTATTTTCTGTCTTAACCTTTAAACGGCAGGGAAAAAAGGCAAAAGTGTAAAGAAGCACAGCATGCATACCTTGGCTTTTTATTACTGTGTTTTTATCTTGTGCCAACATTTAATATATGTGAATTATTTTAACAAAAGGTTTCAAACAAATTCAGCCACAAAAATAAGACATTGAAAAATGTTGTATTTGTAATTCTGTGGTCTGAAAATGCACCATACAAGTTATATACTCATATAGTCACCAATGTATGCTCAGGGAGTAACCATAGGATACAGCCCTTATGCAGAAGATTAGTAACATTCTGTAAGGTCTGGATGAAACTAACATTAGTCACCCCCCCCCCCTTTGCCAATGTTTCTCTTTTGAAATGCAAGGACATGATGGTAATTTCTTTCTGGAGATGAGGCAACAAGGCACAATCATGTAAACAGAGACCAGACCTTTACCAGGTGCCAAGCTTGAAAGCACACTGCTCATGGGTTTTCAGCCATCAGAACTAGGAGAAATATACTTTTGTTGCTTATATTAATAAATTATCCTAAATTATTAAAGCAGGTAGCAATTTCGCAGGTTTTTAACCCATTTGTTTTTGCAATTTAACTGCAATTTTTCTTTAAAAATCCTCATTTCCACATTTAAGATTTTGTCAGAAAATAATGTGCAAATAAAATCAACATATTATACATATGAAATGTTTATATAACTAATGTATATTAATGATATCAGTACAAAATGAACCCCTTTGTTGTTTCTTCTGATCTCATTTCTTTTATAAAGAAATCTCCATGCCAAATGTACGTCAACCCTTCCTTTGTAGGTATTAGCATATCTATATTTAAGTGCCCATATATAATAAATAGTTTTCATTTATTTTAAACTTTTTACATATGATATTCTATTCTAGTTTCCATTTGGTGACATTATTTTTCTTTTTAAAAGTTATTTATTAATAGGCAATTTCATACATTATGCTTTGGTCATATTCTCCCTATTTACCCCAACACCATCCAGACCAATCCACTCTTTCTTAACCACCTTATGTTGTGGTCTTTAAAAAACAAAACAAATAAAAATACTGATTCCATTTAATACTTCCCATATACTCTTGAATGTGTGGCTTTCCACTGGATTGTGGTCAACACACCTGAGGCCATGCCCTTAAACAAACCTCCCTCTCTCAGTAGTTATCCATTGCTATGAAGTCCTCAGCTAGGGGTAGAGCACTGTGACCACTTCTATAAGTGTTGGGATTTGGGCTGCTTTGGGCTTGCCCAGATCTTGCTTATGCTGCTACAACTTTTGTAAATTTATATGTACAAATGTCCTGCTGTGTCTTTGTCTTATGGTTTTTTATTGCTGTGAAGAGACACCATAACCATGGCTACTGTTATAAAAGAAAATACTTAATTGAGGCTGGCTTACAGGTTCAAAGGTTTACTCCATTTTCATCCTGGCAGTACACAGGCAGACATGGGTCTAGAAAAGGAGCTGAGATTTCTAAATCTAGATTGACAGGCATCAGGAAATGGGAGTGAGGCACTGGGCCTGGCTTGGGCTTCTGAAACCTCAAATCCCACCCCTCAGTGACACACTTCCTCCAGCAAGGCCACACTTCTGAATAGAGCCACTCCCTGTGAACCTATAGGAGGCATTTTCATTCAAACCATTATAGTCTGAAAACCCTGGTTTCTTGTTATCCACTGATTCTAGCTCTTCCAATCTTTCTGCATCTTGTTTGGCAATGTTCCCTGAGCTTGAGAGGAGGGGGGTGGCTAATATAGATGTCCCATTTATGGCTTAATGATCTTCAGTATTTCATTTTCTGCCCCTTGACCACCTGTGAATCCCTGGATTAATTGTCACCTACCACAAAAAGAAACTTCTCTAGTATAGCTTATTGAATTTTTATTATTTATTCTTCCCTCATATATTAATTACATCCTTTTTAATAAATACACTGTATTTATATATGAAAATGTTATAATGAAATCTGTAACTTTGAACAATTTTAATGCATATTTCTTATTTTTATTAATTTATTCTTGTTACATCTCAATGGTTATCCCATCCCTTGTATCTTCCCATTCTCCCTTCCCTCCCATTTTCCCCTTATTCCCCTCCCCTATGACTGTTCCTGAGGGGGATTACCTCCCCCTGTATATGCTCATAGGGTATCAAGTCTCTTCTTGGTAACCTGCTGTCCTTCCTCTGAGTGTCACCAGGTCTCCCCCTCCGGGGGACATGGTCAAATGTGAGGCACCAGAGTACGTGAGAAAGTCATATCCCACTCTCCACTCAACTGTGGAGACTGTCCTGTCCATTGGCTAGGTCTGGGTAGGGGTTTAAAGTTTACCACCTGTATTGTCCTTGGCTGGTGCCTTAGTTTGAGCGGGACCCCTTGGCCCAACTCTGCCTATCATAATGTTCTACTTGTAGGTATCTAGAAACCTCTGGATCCTTCTACTTTGCTATTCTCCCATGCTTCTCTCACCTAGAGTCCCAATAGGATATCCTCCCCTCTGTTCCAGGTTCCTGGTAATTGAAGATTTTCATGGTACATGCCCCTTGGGCTAGTATGCAGATATAAGTGAGTATATACCATTTGAGTCTTTCTGCTTCTGGGTTAACTCACTCATTATGATCATTTCTAGCTAAATCCATTTATCCACAAATTTCGGGAATTCCTTGTTTTTAATAGCTGAGTAGTATTCCATAGTGTAAATGTACCACAGTTTCTTTATCCATTCTTCTACTGAGGGACATTTAGGCTGTTTCTATGATCTGGCTATTATGAATAAGGCTGCTATGAACATGGTTGAGCAACGTTACTTGTTGTGTGCTGGCGCATCTACTGGATATATTCCAAGGAGTGGAATAGCTGGGTCTTGAGGAAGCCCTATTCCCAGTTTTCTGAGATAGCACCAGATAGATTTCCAAAGTGGTTGTACTAGTTTGCATTCCCACCAGCAATGAAGGAGTGTTCCTCTCTCCCCACATCCTCTCCAGCATGTGGTGTTGCTTGAATTTTTGATCTTAGCCATTCTGATGAGTGTAAGATGGAATCTCAGAGTTGTTTTGATTTGCATTTCCCTGATGACTAAGGAGGTTGAGCATTTCTTTAAGTGTTTCTCAGCCATTTGATATTCCTCTGTTGAGAATTCTCTGTTTAGTTCCAAGCCCCATTTCTCAATTGGGTTATTTGGTTTGGTGGTGTTTAATTTCTTGAGCTCTTTATATATTTTGGATATTAGTCAATTGTCAGATGAAGGCTTGGTGAAGATCTTTTCCCAGTCTGTAGGCTGTCACTTTGTTCTCTTGACAATGTCTCCTGCCTTACAGAAGCTTCTCAGCCTCATGAGGTCCCATTTATTAATTGTTGACATTAAGGCCTTGGCTGTTGGTGTTCTGTTCAGGAAATTGTCTCCTGTGCCATTGTGTTCCAGGCTCTTCCCCACTTTTTCTCCTAAGTGACTTAGTGTCTCTGGTTTTATGTTGAGGTCTTTGATCCTCTTGGATAATTACATCCTAACCACACTTTTCACTCCCTTCCCTCCTCCTAGTTCTTCCCTGCCACCCTCCCATCCAGTCCTCCTCCTTTTTCCTTCACAAAAGGGCAGACCTCCCAGGCATATCAACCAAACATGGCATATGAGGTTGCAATTAGACTAGGCACCTCCTATCACATCAGATTGGAATGAGGCAAGTCAGTAGGAAAAAAAAGAGTCCCAGAAGCATGTAAAAGAGTCAGAGACAGCCTCTGCTCCCACTGTTAAGAGTCCTACAGGAAGATCAAGCTACACAACCATAACATATGCCGAGGACCTAGGTGAGGCCTATGAAGGCTTCCCTGATTGTCATTTCAGCCTTTGAGGCCAGGTTAGTTAATGCCTCCTTGACCATACCCAATCTTGTCTTGGAAGCTAAGCAGGGTCAGGACTACTTAGTAATTGGATGGGAGATATAATATATTCTTAATTCAGCATTCAGTGTTTGTTCATTTGTCCCTATAGTACATCATAATTTCTTCTCATTTCTTATTTTTTTCATTATATGGATAAACAATATTTGATGTTTAACCCTTTTGATAATGAAAGATTTTTTTACTTGCCCTAATTTTCACTGTTGTCATACTACAATAAAAATCCTAGAATGTGCTCTATAGATGCATGTACATGAGCATTTTCAGAAGTATATCCCAGATAGGATGAGTTATATGCCTAGAATTCTGTTTACTTTGCTACCTGTTGCCATATTACTCTCAAATTTGATTGACAATGTATATTTTCTCCAGAAGCATGTAACCATTCATCATTACTTCTTAAATTTTAATTTGCTTTATGTAACAGTATAGACTATTAGAAAATAACTGAAGAAAGTTATGAATTAAGCAAACTTTTATAATAAGATGACTCAGTACATGTAGATATTTAGAAGAATATATGGAACGTTTTCATCAAGAAAATATCCTGACCAAACTTATGGTTGGAAAGATCATAGATTTCAGTATGAAAGATTGGTTATGGGAAGGAAAGCCCCACAAAATGTCAGGATTGCCACCTCAATTTTATTCAGTTCTTTACAAACTCTTTCTCTGTCTTTCTCTCCTTCCCTCCCCCTTCCTCTTTAACTCACCTGCCTGGATGAACTGATTTTCTCCCAGAGACACTTCAAGGTCATGCAGCTCTATGCTAAAGAGAGAGAACTGTTTTTTTTCATCCATTGTTTGGCAGTTTTATAAAAGACAACACACTGTGCAGAAGAGATGTACAGCCTCTGTCAATCACACAAACCAATAAACACACCTTTATTGCTAATTACCATTTTCTTTTTGTGCTACTGTTTGCCAAATGGCATTAAAATCTGAAGCACAGATGCTCATTAACATCACTCTTGATTTACAGACAATTCAGCACTGACAGTTTAATAATTTTAGGATGCAACCCAAAGATTATTTGTCAACACATTTTGGGGATATGTTTTTCGCACCTCTTTAACTGAATAATTTGTTCGTTCTGTGATAATTGTACTAAGAATATGAATACTTTAAATTTACATTTAATTTCAGTGGTGGGGTATCCAAGACAGGATTTCTCTGTGTATCCCTGGCTGTTCTGGAACTTTCTGTAGATCAGGCTTGCCTTGAACTCAAAGATCTGCCTGCCTCTACTTCCAGAGTACTGGGATTAAAGGATTTCACCAGCACTGCCTGATTCACATTTAATATTTTTATGAATGGTTCAAAATGTGTCTCACCCATTCTTGATATTTCATAGGCCAGACTTTTATGGTAGTAAAGAGGAAAGAGAAGATAGATCTCAGTGGAGTTAAAATATATCTAATCTGTCTGTAATGGCATATAGAGACTAAAATAAATTGACCTTTTTTGTGAGGAATAGTAGATTTGTTAAATACAACTTTGCATGTAGGTAGATATTTTCAGTGGAGAAATACTATATGTACTATATATGTTCCAATATTATAGAGAGTTTTGGATGACTCTTCAGGCAGCGAATTGTCTCTGTCATCTTCTCATTTGGGATGCTACTAACCTGCACTCCCAGCATACTCAGGTAATCAATTCTATTCCTTCTCAAGTCTCTGATGGGGTTGAAGTCCAGGTAGCTAAGTTTTACAATGAAGTTTAGTTGTTTAGTGGTTAAGATGTTTTTAGGTCTAGATAGATGTTTTAAGTTGATAAGGATGAGATATGATAGATATTGATTTCATTCAAAATTTTAGATGCACTATCACATATTGTCATTATCTTAGAGGAGGATCACCCACAGGTACTATTTTTGGAAGATTTATTTATTTAATTTTGTGCATGGGAGTTTTGTCTGCATTATGTCTGTGTACTATATGAGTTCCTGGTGCCTGCAGAGGCCAGAAGAAGGCATTGGATTCTCTGAAACTGGAGTTAAAGCTGGTTGTGAGCCACTCTTGGATGCTGTGTGTTCTTCACCACTGAGATATCTCTCCAGTCTCCACTACAGGCATTTTTAAATTGTTTTATAAACATTATTTTATTTATTTAATCACATTAAAAACTCTGTCAGATATATACTAATCTTAGTGATTTCTTAAATTCATATACCTAGGAAATAATACAATTGAAATTAGAACCCAGGTGTGCTAAACTTTAGAGCTATGGCCACAACTGGATGTTCACTTCTCTATCAATAAATTCAAAATGATGAAAGTATCTTGCCCCTTCACTGGACATTGTGAAGCATCAATGATTGTGTGTGTGTGTGTGTGTGTGTGTGTGTGCGCGCGCGCGCACGCGCGCTTTGTAAATTCTATGTGCCGTGCTATGCAAATTCAAGGCAGATTTCCTTCTATCTCCACCTAGTATATATCAGCTGTCATGTATTCCTTACTGCCAATAACTATTTTCCATGATTGAGTAAAGCAATAAAATATTTGTCAGGGCACTTAAAAAAATATAGAAAAAAAGTCAGTATTGGACTCAAGTACTTTTTTGTCTAGGTAAGAAGATAAATTAAATAAAAACATACAGGCTTGGTGGCACATGCCTTTAATCTCAACACTTGAAATGTAGATGCATGCAGATCTCTGTGAGCGTGAAGCCACCTTCGTCTATATAGCGAGTTCTAGGACAGTTAGACCTACATAGAGTGACCTTGTCTTTAAAAATACTAAATTAACAACAACAACAACAACAACAACAACAAAATAATAATATAAAGTGGTCATCAAGTAATAGAAAAATAAGAGTACTTATTGTCAACAGTAGAAATATTAGTAAATGAAACAGACTGTCTCCCCCTTGAAGTCTCAGATTTGTAGAAATGAAGCCAAGATTATAATGTTTCAATTGCTTGATCTATTTCTCTAAATTGCTGAAGACTTAGAAGCTGTTATATATGGAGGTAGGCAAAGACATGTAAAAAGAAGTAAGTTTCTATATGTCACTCAGAGTTTTATATCACTGGAACATACGTTACTTGACTGCAGCTTTGAAAAATGAAATACACATATCCTGTGGCACCCAGCAAACACTCTTAAACATTTATCTCATTAAAATGAAAGTTTATGTATACACAGAAACTTGAATATATGGACACCTATATGGACTTTGCTGATAATAACTTGAACTAGACCAATCAAACACTTTTATGAGAAGTTTATTATTTAGCTTTTGTTGTTTTGGTTTTCAAAGGAGGAAATTGCCTTAAGAGAGGAAGGTGTTATTTTGGATGGTAGTTTTAGAAGTTTTAGTCCATGGTCTGGCTTTATTGCTTTTTCCCTGGCATGAGGTAAAATGGTGTGGTGAAATGGCATGATGGGGGAAGACCTGGGTACCTAATGCCATCTAAGAAGCAGAGTGGGAGGTCAGGACAAGATATAGCTCCCAAGAGCATCCAAGCACTCAGGAGGCAGAAGAAGGCAGATCTCTGAGTTCGCGGTCAACCTGGTCTACAGTGCAAGTTCTAGGATAGCCAAGGCTACACAAAGAAACCCTGCCTCAAAACACTTCTTTCCCCCACAGAAGAATAGATATGGGGTCCTTTTCATAGTTGAAAATTCTCTATTTGGACCTTGGTGATACTTATGTGTAATTAAATTGAATAGTGTCAATGCTAACTTTGTATTTGACATTGTAATATGCTTACCAAAAATGTAATTATTGTCAGAGCTGTAATAAAGATATATGAGATTTCTGTCCAGTGTCTTTGTATCTTTCTGTAAACAAAACTATTTTAAAGTGGAGATATTTGCAGATACCAACCAAAAATTAAAATTAAGTAAATAGATCCTTAAAACTGTACAATATTTTAAATGAAATATTGTTAATCAAATTTTATCTTTTAATTGGATACATGAAGTATTTAAAAACCACTGAGACTTCAAATAGAAAATACCTTGTTAAAATTATTCACTCATGAATAAAATAAGTGACCTCACCTAAAAAATATTTTGTCTGTCCCTTTTGCTGTAATGCATTATGGGTATTCATTGGTTTTATTTCTTAGTTACAATCAGTGACATACAGACCAGTCTCTTTGATTCAAGAATATATAGACAGTGGGTTACGATCAGTAGCTCATTCAAACTAAAAAAAACCCTACATGGTCAAATGGAGGGGTTTTACTTTGAATGGCCAATATAATATCACCAGGTGGCAGTAGAGTATTATGACCACCAATCTAATAACTATATTAGATTTAAAATACAGGAAAATGTTTAAACTCATTTGTGACCCTCATATTTTTAATAACATTGTATCACATTATATTACATCACCAACTGTAGTTGAAAGCATGTATGGAGACTTACAGAGTTAACTTATGATATATGAACATGGGTATTGGCTTTAGTCACTTATAAAGTAGTTGATGCAATTTCACATCCAAACCCTGCAGTATATATACCTCACATAAACCTCATACTAAATAAAATCATTGATTCTTATATGCCACTAGCATTTTGTCTCCTGTGGAAATTTAAATATAAACATTAAATATTTAAACACCATAAATTAAGACTAAATTTGGACACAAACATTTGACTAGACAATGAGTTTTTCCTTGTGCTTCAAGTACTAAAATTGCAATTCTGTGTTAATGGCTATATAAATTATTTTTTAAACTAGAAAAGCATGTATTTTTAGAACAAGTATTGACAATGAATCAGAAAGCATACTTAGATTTTAACATGCACATACAATAATAAATTCCATTAATGATAACTAAGAAAAATGATTCCATTTGTCTAATAATATTCACTTTCATATCTAGAATGTATTTTAAGAAATATTTCTAAATGTTGGCAAGAAGAGATGAAATATAGATAAAGGAAATGAGTCCTTTGTTTTCCAAACAAAATAAACACATATGCATATAAGAAGAATTGAACTTTGCTAGAGAGGATTTGTTACACAATTTTCAAAAAAAGTTGAGATGGAAGATGGTGCTCTGGGTAGATTACAATTTAAGTGAACGGAAGAGCGTCAAGTGGTTACCAGTGGAAAGCCTTTAGTTTAATCACAGTAGACATTGCCTGAGGAAGTGGCAAAGTCCCACTTTTTTGAGAATTTTCACACCAAAACTAAAATCCAAGCTTCCTCTCAGTAATACTACAATACTAAAATATTCAAATGTAATTTTATGTTTTATGTTTTTATAATTACACTTCTCTATACGTACTTCATAATGAAAAGTGATAAAATGTCCTTTTTTGTGCTTATTACTTATTGAACAGACCTCTGAGAGATTTTAATATTTATAATTATTAAATATTGCTGAAGAGATGTAAGGTACTAGGAACCATTTTAGGTACAGGAGATAGAGCAACACAACGAGCAAATAAAATTTCTTTTATGAGCTTATGTTCTACTAGAGGAAATAGAATTGATAAATAATACATCAGGGATTGAAAGAGCAACGAGAAAAAAATGAAGCAAATCAGGGGGCTAGAGAATGATGGGAGAGATGAGTTACAATGGCCAGCTAATGAAAATATTTCTGATAGATGATATTTAAGGCTACGAGAGAGAGAGAGAGAGAGAGAGAGAGAGAGAGAGAGAGAGAGAGAGAGAGAGAGAGAGAGAGAGAATTTTAGAAGAGGAAACATATTTAGTAGAGAGAGCAACAAATGCCAGAGCCCTGAAGCCAGAACTTGGACTCTTATTTTCTCTCCCCACCCCTGCTCCCTTCCTCCTCTCTCTTTCCTTCTTTCTTTCTTTTGTGACCAAGGTACAAAAAAGTACCTTAGGCTTATGCTTAAGCAATTACCTTCCCATGCACACTTTCTCTCACCTTTTAATACTTCAACCACACTTGGAGGATGATGGGAATTCGGAAGTGGAACTAGAAGGTCTGAGAAAGATACTAGCATAGTTGGGAAGCTCTGCAAGAATTTTGTGTTGTAGTGAGCCCCTGTCTGATAAAACTTTCCTTGAAAAGAAACACACCATGGGAATATAAGGTCTCATATCATGCCCATTTAAAGGAGTGATTTTACATTTGATGGTGGAAATTGCTGCCTATGATTTTCAGCCATTTTCTGAAATAAGATATGTGTTTGGCCATTATTGATGGGGTATCATTTTCTCAAAAACATCTGAGATTTTCAGAGGCTAAGTAGTTGAATTGTGTCTTCTCTTTCTTTTCCTGAAGTCATTATGTGCAACCCTTCCATGTGTCAGATGTCTCCAAAGCACTTTAGTCAGAATGTTTCCCCCTCTACTTCAATGCATGTGAATATTTTCCACCATCTGGTTTCTCTATCAAATGTGTATCTAGAGGCTAATATTTCCAGATTCTAGTAAGAAATCGTAATTAAAAATATGTTGCTTTTATGGCCCTGCAGTGACTGAAAAGAAACATAGGCAAATAGCGCATTTTCCCCTCATTTGAAGGCAGCTGCCTATCAGTTTGATTCTCAGCTCCTTGTAGATTTCTTATCTGGCTAAGTCCATGTATAGGTTGTATGCTTTCCTAAATAGAATATATAACCACCTGTAAGCCACAATGCCCGTGTGAACTTGTTAGTTCTAATGCTGTCTTGGGTTGGGCATATTATTGTTAGAAGTTATTCTCTTTGGATACCAAGAAGAAAGATATGATTTATTCACACCAGTGTCATATATCTGGTAAAACAAATGATATAAAGCCCAGTGTAATGGGACTCACCTCAAAGATTAAGAAAGGGGATCATTTGAGCTTATGTAAGATACATGTAGCAAACCCTTTATATGTATGTCTATTGATAACTATGGACATAATTCATAGGGTCTTAACAATAACTTCAATAATAATTACTATTCAAAGCAGCTAACCAACATAAACAAATACACTTTATTATGTAGGAATAGAGACTATATAACTCAAGTCACACTAATTTCTTGAGAAACATTAGCAAAAAAAATGGTACTTAGCTAAGCCACAGTACAATTTATATTGAGCTTTGTAAATTACTACCAAGTCAACTTAACTTCACACCCTGAGCAATAAATGTATTTATTGTTGTTCAATAGTAAGTAAGAGAAGGGCTATATTTTCATAGATATTCATATTCAGAACCTTCCTGAATTTAGGTAATTTACAGAATAAATCCATTTAAAACCCTTCTCCTTTAATTTTATGTCTTAATCTATTTTTATAATACATGCCCAGATGTGAGAAGAACTATCATAAAGCTCACTGACCTGTTGCTCTAAAGTTGAAATGAGCTTATTACATCATTCCTTAATATTATTTCAATTTTTAGAACTATTAAAGAATGCAAAAGAGAGTTTGAGTATCCCTAAAATAAATAGAGGATCGTGCAGGAAGAACATTTTGGATGGAGAGAAAGAGAGAGAGAAAGAGAGAAAGACTGTGTGTGTGTGTGTGTGTGTGTGTGTGTGTGTGTGTGTGTGTGTGTGTGTGTGTGTGTGTGTGTGTATGTGTGTGTGTATTATTCAGGATTGGCCTGAGGTTACCTTAAAACAAGGCAGAAAAGATGTGGACCAATTAGTTGAATATCCTGCTTTTGATTAAAGATGTCTGGGATAAATACTGTTTTACTCACTTGAGGATATGTACTAATTGAAGCCATGGGGAAGATTATATAATAGGAAGCCAGTAAAGTTTATGAACAAACATTGATTAAGTCTGACATATAATAGCTGGGAAGAGAAAGATGAGCCTCAAAGGAATAGAGATGGAAAAATTGCTGGTTGTAGAAGCTAAACAAAAAAAAAATATATCAAGTTTATGGAGTTTAGCAGTGAATCTCACAGACAGGAGGTCAAATATTGAATTCAATGTCTGTTTTATTTGATGACAGCAGTGATGTTAACCAGATCTCTTTGACTAGAGAAATGAATCAGAATGATGAACTCAAGTGTGTACGTGGGAAAACAAAGTCTTCAAGACTATAGATATGGATAATATGGCAGGATTAGCCTGAGTTCTTTTTCCTAGTTGGAAAGGATAATCCAGTCCTACATAAATGTGTAGCATTTCTTCTGTGGATGAGACCAGTTTCTTTTAAATGTTTATTTCTGTCTTCTAATTGCAGGCCTCTTACCATTACCAATTTCTGCATGGGCATTTGTTAATAAACCTCACTGTCATGTCATCCTATAATCATTCTCGTGGCTTCAATTAACATATACTCACGTGAGGATCATATTATTTATTTAACTCATACAAATGTAATCCAAAGTAAGACATTCAACTATTTTTTCAACAGTTTGTCTAAGTTGTTTTCAACATATTTCAAATTGAGAGATGAATTTGGAAAGTTAAGTAGTAGGAGGGAAGCTTTAAAATAGTGACTTGAACCAAAATATTGTAAGGGTTCTGAGTAGTATCAATTATAGTGGAAATAATCAATTTCAGATTATTGAAATTATGAGCCACGGAATCAATGAAAAGGCAAGTAGCATAAGGAACAGCTGAATGAACAGGGGGACAATAGAGACCAACTGAGAAATACTCTTTATGGAACTGAGATATGATTTTAAGGAAAATGGTTTACTTCACTTATCAAGGTGAATGGATTTAAGACTGAACTAAGAAAATGAAAAAAAAAAAAAACAGGAATTGAGGGTTTACTATAATGTTTCTGAATGATACAGAAGTGCTGATAATTCTGAAAATGATTGATTCATAGAGACAGGAGAAAAATATTGGTGTTAGTCAAAGACTTAATTGTATTAAATATGTGATTCATGTAAGAATAAGAATCAGCCTGTATGAAAGCAGAGCTTCTGATACAACAAACATTAAAAGAAACCTAAAAACCTAAGAATGAGAATGTTGGTCAGTCGGTAGTGTGGTAACCATCCATGAAAGCCTGCATTTGATCCTCAGCACTAAATATGCTCTTGTGTAGAGAGAACTGTGTTTGAGACCTGGTAGCACAAGTCTATAATCTTATGGAGAAGAGAGAAGAGGATCAAAAATTCCAGATCATTTTCAGCTATGTTAAAATTTTGAAGCCTGCAAGGTGTAAACCCAACTGCTGTGTCTGCAAATTGAAGGATCTGGGCACAGAGGTCTTAAGTGATGTAGGTGGCAGTGACTAGAAAGAAAAAATTCTACAATTTATTATGTAACAGACAATATAAGGGGACTTTTCTCAAGGTTTGGTTATTGTTGGTTTTTTTTTAAGTTTGAAAATCACAATTGAAGGCAGAATAGGTCGTGAAGATAATGTACCTATCTAGCATGCATTATGGACCTGTGAGTAAGCAGTGGCAGATGCACTTTAGAGGACTATGCTTGTGATTTTAAAGGACAAGATTCAGTTGAGATACAAAGATGCTTGTAAGCTCATGCTTATTCTGAATAGTCTCTGTAGAGTAGTGTGATAAAGACAGCCTAAGAATATTTATGTAGTGCTTGGTAAACAGTTCTTAGAAGGGTAACTCACTCTGTCAGTCATGAGCAAAGATGTGTATATACACCTTATTCTGACATTTTGGGTGATGAGCTGTGAAGATGGGGCTATGACTTGGTGCTTGGCCTTATAATTTTGTCACTAGTGTCTTTTGACATTGGATAGGTTTTTGAGAGAAACTTTGGAGAAGTACTACATGTACTGAATATTTTGTCTGTCTTTATTTTTCTCTTTAAGAATGCAACCACAGATGAGGTTATAAACCTCAATCTCTATGTTATATAAACAGTACTTTGGAAAATAATTCATAAGTTTGCAGTCTGTCCCTTATTATATATGTATTTATTTATTTACATTTTTAATTTTGTTTTTTGTTTGTTTGTTTGTTTTGAAATATGGTTACTTCTGTGGGGCTCTGACTGTCCTGGAACACACTGAAAAATAAAAGCATGAGCCACCATGCCCAACTGGGATCTTCCATCATAAAAAGGCCTGAAAGGCTAAAAAGATGACTAATTAGACACGTAAAGGTACGTGCCACCAAAGCTTAGAACTGAATACTTTTTCTTGAACCCACATAGTACAAAGAGGGAACTGACTCCTAAAAGTCCACACATTCACTGCAGCAGATACATGCCCAAATACACATGTAAATAACCAAACATAATTAAAACATTTCTTAAAAATTAAGAAACTTTCGAGAGATTTTTTTCACTTTCTTCACCACATGAGGATGAAATGAGAACTGATTCGACACCCATTTGTCCATGTGAAGAAACATTGAGAAGTCAACATCTATGATCCAGAAAGCAAGGCCTCATCTGATACCAAATATCACTTAATCTTGAAATTCTCAGTAACCAGAGTGGTTGGAAAAAAATGTGATTTATGAGTTACCTTGTTTGTGACATTGTTTATTAGTCCAAAAATTATAATAGAACTCTCACCAATAAATGGTAAACAACATGAAAATCTCCGTCCCATTCAAGATTTGATTTCTGTTCTGAAATGCGTATGCAATCATGAGCATATCATGAGCATAAAGGAAGCCATCATTTTCATCCAGTTCTGCCTAGTTTTCTCATCATAACTATGTAATTAGACCCACTAGCTGAAGACAGTGCACAGGTGGGCTGCTTGATGCAGAAAAATTAATCTCAAACAGATTGAGAAAGTTCTACACAGCAAACTAGCTTTCAGAGTGTCAGAGTGTGCTATGCAGATTGCTAGAGCTGAAAAGATATCAGTGGTCTCACCCAGCACTAGACCCTATATGAATAATACTGACTAGACAGCAGCATTTGTCTACATAATTGCTAAGGGGCAACCAACAATTTTCTGGCTGGATTTTTGGCTTGCTCCACAGAAGAGAATCCATGTCTGGTGTGATAAACTTGCTTAGCAACCTATGGCCAAGAAAGTAAGTCCTATGATAGAACCCAGTACTATGCCTTTGCTAAATTGCCATGCTGTCAATCTGCCTTCTAAATATTGGTATTTAGGCTCATATATTAGTGTTGCTCTTGACCTTGTTTCTTTTTGGAGTGGGCATTCAACTTTGATTCTTAGCCTCCACACAAGCCCATGTGAATAGATACACATATACCACAGAAACACACACACACACACACACACACACACACACACACACACAATAAAACAATGAGTAAATTTTAGAGAATTGTAAATATATTACTTCAGTAGTAGCTCAATGTATATGCTGAGACTATACAAAGATGCAATTACTATTATAAAAGTAGCTGAAGCTTCTTATTTACTGTGTGTAAACATTACACTAAATAACTATACAGTGTCTTCTTTTATCATCCTAATAACCCTGCTAATGACCAAGAGCACATAGTTAATGAGCTCACAGAGCCCCAAGGAAAAATTTACTAATATTCTTCTACATGGACATCATATTAAACTGCCCTCTAATTTCTATCTCTATACCTATACATCAATGCAGTCTCAGGCCACATTAGGGAAGGTTTTGTTCAGTGGATGGAAGTTAATGCATCAACTCATAATTAATTAGTGAAAGTACAAAGAATAAGTGCCAGTGGAGTATAGGCTTAGAATTTTCAAAGCCTACATCATTAGTGTTCTTAAACACTTCAACCTCACTTCTAACCCACCGACCAGGGGAAAGGGAGAAAGAATGTTAATAGGAAAAGGGGGTTGTGGACCTGGTTAGACATAGTTCCTTGGGCCAATTCCACTCTGCATTGTCAGGATACCAGCAGTCTAGTCAAAAAGCCAAAACCAAACATTAACAGGAATCCATAGCGGTGGTAAGATCCAGCAGAAACAGCAAGGTTCCACCAAATCAACAAAAGACAGCAGAAGCAGCCCGAAGCAGCTGGAGTACCATGAGAAGTTCTCTGGAATAATTCTTTCCTCAAAGTGAAGACCAACGAAGAACAATGAAGAACAGCAAAAAGATGTTTGGCATAGCAGTGTAGCAATGATAAAAGCATCGTCCCACTGTCCATGGGGTTCGGTTTATACCTTTCAAACATCATGCACCTTCTCACTTATCTGCTTCCTGCAAAACATCTCAAGCCCTCTCATAAGACATCTTCCAGAAAAAGCATTATGTGACACCCCAGAGTCTTCAAAGAAATCAGAAACTTCCAATTCAGTGGTATGTTCAGCAATAAATGTGACACAAAACACACACACACACACACATCGGTAAATATATATGTGTGTGTGTGTATATATATATATATATATATATGTATATATATTCTGTACCTGCCAAGGCTCAAGGACAGGGTCAAGGAAGAGGGGAGTAGAAAGAATGTAACAGTCAGAGGTTGAGGAAGAGTGAAGCAAAACAGTGTCTTTTTAATATTACAGGACCAACAAATGCACTCATGAACTCATAGTCATTGTGGTTGTCTGAAAAAGACCTGCACAAAGTCAAGCCAATGAACATTCTAAAGGAAATAGAGAGAGGCTCAGAAATCCCCATTCTTAACTTAAGAGATATGGACAGTAAATGGTTTCTGGAAGAAAGTGAATCATTTTTCTTTAAGACTGTGGCTTCTCATAGGTGGGCCATGCTCCAGGGAATGACCTCATAGCAGGGGTACATAGGTAGCACAAATTGGGGGTAGGGTCAAACAGTTCTTTGAAAAAAATTTTTAAATATTTTATTAATTTATTCATATCACATCTAAATTGTTAGTCCATCCCTTGTATCCTCACATTCTTCCCTCCCTCCCATTTTCTCCTTATTCCCCTCCCCTATGACTGTGACTGAGGGGAAACTCCTCCCCCTGTATATGCTCATAGGGTATCAAGTCTCTTCTTGGTGACCTGCTGTCCTTCCTCTGAGTGCCACCAGGCCTCCCCATCCAGGGGACGTTGTCAAATATGGGGCACCAGAGTTCGTGTGAAAGTCAGACCCCACTCTCTACCTAACAGTGGAGAATGTCCTGTCCCTTGGCTAGATCTGGGTAGGGGTTTGATGATGCCTGCACGTATTGTCCTTTGTTGGTGCCATAGATCGAGCAGAACCTCTAGGCCCAAATCCACCCATCATAATGTTCTTCTTGTAGGTTTCTAGGACCCTCTGGATCCTTCTATTTATTTCCCATCCTCCCGTGCTTCTCTCACCTAGAGTCCCAATAGGATGTCCTCACCTGTATCCCACTTATCTCGTAAGTGAAGACTTTCATGGGACATGCCCCTTGGGCTAGTGTCCACTTATATGTGAGTATATACTATGTGAATCTTTCTGCTTCTGGGTTAACTCACTCATTATGATCATTTCTAGTTCAATCCATTTGTCCACAAATTTTGGGAATTCCTTGTTTTTAATAGCTGAGTTGACCATGTCACCTGGAGGGGGAGACCTGGTGGCACTCAGAGGAAGGACAGAAGGTTACCGAAAAGAGACTTGATACACTATGAGTATATACAGGGGGAGGTAATCCCCCTCAGGAACAGTCATAGGGGAGGGGAATAAGGGGAAAATGGGAGGGAGGGAAGAATGGGAGGATACAAGGGATGGGATAATCATTGAGATATAACAAGAATAAATTAGTAATAATAATAATAAAAAGAAAAAAAGGGAAAAAAAGAAAATGAAGCAGAAACATAAGAACAAAGATGACAACCACCATTTAGCATAATAATGGAAGACATTCCCTGCTGGCATATAAAAGCAAGGGGATGAGGACTGCAGACACACCCAAAAAAACAGAAAAGGCTGTGATTACTGTAAAAATCTGGCATTGTCTTACAGTAATAAAAGTACTTATTTTGTCAAAAAAAATCCTGAGTAGTATTCCATAGTGTAAATGTACCACAGTTTCTTTATCCATTCTTCTACTGAGGGACACTTAGGCTCTTTCCATGTTCTGGCTATTATGAATAAGGCCACTATGAACATGGTTGAGCATATGTCCCTGTTGTGTGGTGGAGCATATTCTGCCTACAGACTGGGAAAAGATCTTCACCAACCCTATATGTGACAAAGGTCTAATATCCAAACTATATAAAGAACTCCAGAAATTAAACACCACCAAAACAAATAACCCAATTAAGAAATGGGGCTCAGAACTAAACAGAGAGTTCTCAACAGAAGAATATCAAATGGCTGAGAAACACTTAAAAAAATGCTAAACCTCCTTAGTCATCAGGGAAATGCAAATCAAAACAACTCTGAGATTCCATCTTACACCCATCAGAATGGCTAAGATCAAAATTTCAAGCGACACCACATGCTGGAGAGGATGTGGGGAGAGAGGAACACTCCTTCATTGCTGGTGGGAATGCAAACTAGTACAACCACTTTGGAAATCTATCTGGTGCTATCTCAGAAAACTGGAAATAGGGCTTCCTCAAGACCCAGCTATTCCACTCCTTGGAATATACCCAGTTCTTTGAAAATTAAGAGAACATAATGTTAGGAGGGTAGGAGGGTAGGACTAGATCTGAGAGAAGTAAAGGAGTTGCTCAAAACCTATTGTATGACATTTGCAAATTATTAATAAGACATTAAATTATGTTTATGGTCATGTGAATATCAGACAGCCCTCCCTCCATAGATTTGTATATTTGAATGTTTTGTCCCCAGTTGGTGGAACTATTTGAGGAGGATTAGAAGATATAACCTGTAGGAGGAGGTGTGCCACTTTGGGTGGGCTTTGTGGTTTCAAAATTTGATTCCACAACCAGTTATCTTTGTTCTCTCTGTCTCTGTCTCTCTGTCTGTCTCTGTCTGTGTCTGTCCGTCTCTGTCTCTGTCTCTTATTCTCTTTCTGTCTTTCTGTCTTTCTCTCAGCCTCATGGTTGTTGTCTCAATAAAAAAGCTTTCACCTGCTACTCCAACATCATGACCGCCTGCTTGTTCCTTGCTCCCAATCATGATGGGCATGGAGTAACCTTCAGAAATGTAAGCAAACATACAAGTTAAATGCTTTCTGTTATAACTTGCCTTGGTTATGGTATAGCCTCATGTCAGTAGAAAAGTAACTAAGACAACCCCATTTAATGGTAATATTTATCACCACTCACTTTAGGAATGAGAAAAAATGAAGTTTAAGAAGAAAAGTAATTTCTCTAGTTGCTACATCCAGAAAATTGTGACCATGACTCTAGCTCCGGCAAGTATAATTAACTACTACATTGTATTGCTTCACTATCATTCCTGGTTATGTTATATGATTATATGGGAATTATCTTAAATTATCTTCACCATGATAAAGTCTTTTCCATAAAGAGAATCTTACTTGATTCTAGGTCTTTTGTGTTTTTGCATTTTCTCATTCATCTTATTTTTCTTTAGTAAGATGCATTCGTTATTAAAGCTGTGGTAATTTTATGCCATCAGCTTATCTACTGCTTTGTATGTAAGAATTATGTAATATCTTTTATCTTCTATTGTTCAGGGTATGGCAGGTGGCCTGGGTTCCACATCTTGTGAATTGGTCCAGGTTCTGCTTGCTTCTGGACAAGAACAGGAGAACCTTGAGTTCAAAGGTCCCAACGGCCCATTTCTAACCCAAGGTTTGCTAAGAGCACCCAAGGTGAGGCCTAAGGCCCAGGTGCTAGGCTAGGTTCTTGGTCTCACCAGCGAGGTGCAAGTTAATTTTCACCAGTGTTACAGTTTAACTCTTTTAGAATGAAATTGCTGGTATCAGATAACAGTGGAGAATTGGTAGCTCCTCAAGTCCATGATGATACCAAAAGTGTTAAAGTTTTTTGTCTTGCTGCTGTGCTTAGCACAGCAGAGGAAACAGGTAGATGTCTAAAGTTGACTGGCAGGCAGGCAAGTCTAGTGAGTTTCAGGCCTGGTGATTAGCACCAAGCTAGTGATGGTGGTGGAACAGGCTCTAGTGGCTGCCAAGGCGGTTCTACCATTGCTGCCTGACAACAGGTCATCCAGCAGCGATTCCTCCCCAGAATAAATGGAGTCTTAGATGGTCATGATGGGGGAGTGGCAAACATGGGAGAAATTCCACCAGCCAGGCAACCATTATTTATAAACTTTGGGCAGTGGGGAGGGGTTTGAAGGTAAGTGTATATGATTTGCTGGGGCTAGAGGTGCCAGGATACCTAATCTACATGCAGTGGTGCAGTACTTCATTTATATGCAGTAGCATGGGGACCTATCACAAGAAGGAAAACAGAGTACTTAATTATCCTATTGGTTGGAGAAGAACTTCTAGGTACAGTTAAAGAGCATTTTCTTAAGCCTAGGATCTCCTTAGCTTTTGTTAGGGACTCCAAGAATCCCCAAGTGTTTTCTGAACCTTTCAGGAAAGGGTTAGGCCTGTAATCTTCTCTAAGGGCTATGTAATGTTCCTTACAAGAGCTGGGGCTACAAATTCATGTGGAGTGAAAATCCAGCTAAGAAAAGCAAGTCTACCATTATAAACTAAGTGCAAATGAATATTCAGAGATGTGAGACTTCAACCTTATCCATCAGAGTTCCACAATCTCTTTTATGTATTTGACTTTGTTGTTCTTTTTCTCAATATATCATAATTTAAAATATCTTCCATTTGGAAGAAAACACTGGAAATGCTCAGCATGTAAATGTGTATGCATGTATATTTTTACACATACATACTTTTTTATAATACCTGATACTAAATCTGGGGTGTTATACATACTAAACAAGTGCACTGCCACCGAACTACATCCCTAGGTGGAAATCATTAGTAGAAAATTTAAGAAATATTGTTTTTCTTTTACTCTCTCATCCATTTTGGCATGTCAACTAGTGTCATTGTTGTGGTCTCATTTAGGTAACTGTATATTTGAGATGTCATGTGTGCAGCTTGAATCTTTGGTTGGCCAATACCAGAAAGGCTATGATTTTATCAAGAAATCAGGCTTGGCATGCTTTTTTCCTGTTGAGGACCAAGAGATTTGGAGCTTGATTTTGTTTGTGCTTCTGGATAGGTCTTCAGAAGACACTGGGTCTCTATGCTTTACTTCAAGTACTTGACTCCCCAAGAAAATTTGCTTTCCATATTTTAGCCTTTGAGGTTATCCCACAACTGCTAATTACAGTGTTTCAAGTTTTATTTCTGTTACTTGGGAACACGTAGAAAAGGAGCAACCAATGATATTTTGTACCAAGTCAGAAAGATCTGCATGTAATTTTAAATTTTAAATAATTGAGTTGATTATTTTCAAAGAAAGAGTTGGTCTGGCAATGAATTCCACTCTACTTCCAGAAATGGAAGTTATATATCTTTAAACAGCCAATCATGCAAAATTATCCACAGTTTAGTCCTATTGTTCATGTATTCATCATACAGTTATTTCTTATAACATAATCTCTATTTTAACCAAATCAGTCTTATTAATTTTTCTGTGCGTTTGTGACATCACTAATGTCACAACTGTCTGGAATGTTCTGTGTTCCCTAATTTATATCAATTTCATTAGGAATATCAGGGGATAGATAGCTTAGCAATTGAGAACACTGGCTGCTGTCCAAAGGAACCAGGTTCAATTCCAAGCACTCACATGGTGACTCACAACCATGTGTAACTACAGAAGCTCTAATGTCCTCTTCTGACCACGAAAGGTACTAGGCATGCCACACATGGTGCACAGATATATATGTAGAGAAAAATCCCACACATATAAAATGCAATTAACTTAAAACTTAAGAAAAACTATAATGGTAAATCCTTATGAAATCTCCCTTCATCAATTTATCTTTGCCTAATTATTAGCATGCCCACAAAATCTGTTAACGTTTCTTTGGCACTAATAATGCATCATTTTCTCAAATGTTTTCTCTTCTTTATAACCTACTTGCTCTATGTTCACAATACCTGGAACACTGAATATAAGCTTTGATTCAGAATAATCATGCAATCACTTTAATTATGTATATTGGTGAAAGGCTTTCAAAAATTTATGTTTTATAAATATTTTATTTTTTTGTGGACTTTACTTGGTGTTTACAACAACCAAAGGAAGCACAACAGCTAGCAAGCTAGAAAATGAATGAGACAGATAATGAATAAATCACAAAATAGGCAAGATATGACAAGAGGGAGAGAAACAATGGAATAGAAAGATTTCAGACTTAATTCTAACCATATCAATGAAAAGAGTGAGTGTAAATGGCCAACTTATAAAGCAGTGTCTATCAGAGTCAATAGAATGTAATGCTCAATTGCATGCAGCCTTCAAGAAAACACTTTATAAAGACATGTTAAATAAAAATAACAATAGTAATAACAGGTTGACACTAATATAAAATTGGTGTGGCTTAAATACTATACAATACATAATTGTAACTAAAGAATACTGTCTAGCATAAGAACTTTCTTTCATAAATTGAAGATATTAATACAAATGAAGGACAGAAGCATTTGTGTATCTAAATGCATGCAATAAAAATGGAGAAAATTTTTCAACCATATAAAGATGTCCTCGGCTATAAAACTTTTTAAAATTGAATATAAAAGCAAAGTTTTAAAGTGATGGATTCCAGATTTATGAGGTCATACAAAGCTTAATGCGGGACCTCAGTTTTATAACCATTTGTTTTCAGCTTTCACTTCTCAGATAAGAAAGTAACAAAATCCTATGCTGTAATTTGGAAAACTTAGGCAAGTCGTTTAATACTTGACTCTGATTTGTCGGTTTTAAAGTATGGCCACTATAGCTACTCAATATGTTTTAAACTATCATAAAAATGAAGTCATATAATGATATTGCTGATGACAGTGTATGAAATGTTCACATAACTGTTACTGACATTAACTGGTCTTTTACATGTTCAATGGTTATGAATTTCCTAGGTTTTGTTGGATGCTGAAGCATTTTATTTCCCTAAAACACTGTACTGTAGATCCCTTGTACATTAGTAATGTGTAGTTTATTGCTGAACAGTATGAGAATCACCTTAAGTAATTGGAAAAAATAAAACTTAAGGACTACAAATGTGCATGTAGAGTAAGTTCATTAAATCAGTGGCTTTCAAATGTCTATTACTGACTATGACCCAAGCTAAGAAACTATTTTATAATCCAAACACACACATATATCATTATTTTATTGCAGTAAGAAGTCTTAGACTATATCCATCCTTATAATTTGATGCACTGGGTTTTTGTGTTATTTTTATTCTAATTAATTTGTTTAAAGAAACAAATTGCTTATGGTCCATTCAACTGATTTTTCTGACTTGCAAGTAGGTTAGCCAACTATAATTCAAAAATGCTATATGAGATGGTTTTCATGCAAAATTACACTTCAAAATCAGGGGACTAAAGAGGGAAATTCCATCATATGAGACTTTGAAAAGATACTGGATACTGACATGAAAGAACTGATAATGCCTTACTTATGCTTTGTCATTGAGAAACTGCTGTTAACTAATTTGAGTTAGCTTATTAAGCACAAACTTTATTAAAGAAAATATACAAATTTCAAATGCTCTCAGTCATTCACTGCAAATATGATATTCAATCAAGGCTCATATTTTCAATTACGAACAATTAAAATGCCTGTTACTTTGAAAAACATCATTCTTTGGGGCTTGAAAGATGATTCATTCGCTAAGAGCCCTTGTTGCTCTTCCAGAGGATCTAGTTCTGTTCTCAACACCCACCTAGTTGCCCACAACTATCTCTAATTCTTGTAGGGGACCCAATGCCCTTGCCTGGCTTCTACAGGCATCATACATTCACATGGTACACAGACATATATTCAGGCAAAATACCTATGCACATAAAAATAAAATAAATTTATTTTTCAAGCCCTAGCTTCCTTATTTTATTTTTTTCAGAGTATTTGACAATAGGAATAGGAAAAGAAACAAAGACTAGGCTGAGCCCTATTTCTTTCAACATAATTCATCTTTGATTTTTGCCTAAAGTTCAATATTGTTTATTTTATTGCATATTTATGAGAAACTTTCTCAGATGTTGTGATATTTCAATTGCATTGCCATATTATTTATGTTTCTATACTTAGCGTTGGAACTTTTCCCCTCTTATAAAGAGTCCTCTCTCTTTTACTGACAGTTGTTCATTGTTTCCTTCTTTTTATTATTGGCACAGAAAATTGTCTGTCCTTTAACTCACAGTAGGGAAGGCATCTGAATAGCATTTGGATAAAGTGATTAAGAGCACAGACTATGAAGACAGGCAGCTCTACTCTTCCTATGTATGCAGCCTTCTCAAATCCTTCTTACTTCTCTAAACCTTAGTGGAATGAATGTTCAAAAGGAGCAATGAATGGGTCCTAGGACAATTTGTGAGGACTACCTGAAATAATGTGTATGAAGGTTTTGTTGTTGTTTTGAGGCAAGGTTTCTTTGTGTACCCTTGAATGTCCCTGGACTTGCTTGGTAGATCAAGCTGGCCTCGAACTCATAGAGATCTGCCTGTGTCTGCCTCCTGAGTGCTGGGATAACAGGCATGTGCCACGGCACCCAGATGTGTATAAAGTTGTTGGTGTAGAATATTCATTTTAAATTTTGAAGAATTTGAATGAAAAAGAAGTATAGGAATTGATCCAATGGCATGACTTACTTTCTTCCTTAGAATTGTCACCCAAAATAAAACAGCTAAAATGCAATTAAGGCATGATGCTTGTCTTTATATCTTTCAATCCATACTGCAACAGTTTACCTATATGTTTCAGCTTGGCGGTGAAAGTGTCTGAGATTTATTCCCTGTTTCTATTATTTATTAAAAAATATAAATTTCTGTGATATAAGATTTGGCACTGGTACCTACTTTGAGGAATCGAATGCAAGGCACTTAGGTAACACTCTTCTAGTTCTCTGGATCCCATCCAACGCCTGGCATATAACAGGTACTCAATTTGTTAGTTTAAAAGCAAACTGATTTTAAGAAGCAAATCAGGGAAGATTTCATTTGAGTAACTCCATTCTTCCCTGTTGGTAGTTTCTGCTACTTGGACATTATTCATGAGAATATTTCTGTATGAGCAAGGAGAGTTCCTACTCCTTCTTCTTGGCATACCTAACTTATAAAAAGTCCTACTTGGTTATCTCATTTATAGAAACTACTTTTCAAAATATTTTGTTGGCTAGGCATAGTGGCACATGCTTTTGATCCCAAAACTTGGGAGGTTAAAGTCTAGTCTACACAGAAAATTTCAAGCCAACCAGGGCTCCACAGTGAGACCTTGTTTCACAAAAGTGTATTTTGCTAATATATAATTCATATAGTTGAAGTTTTATAGAGTTACAGCATTTTAAAATATTTATCTGACTTTCACTTTGTCACATTACTTCTGATTTTTAAATAGCTCTAAAACCATGAGTGATGTACTGTAAACAAAAAAAGTTTAGTAATATAGATCAGCTTTATATCATTTCAGCTCCTCAAAGAAAATTATCACTTCCCTTACCTGTTACTTCTCATTATTTCTGTATCTTTCTGTATATGCATTTGCCTATTCCAGACACTCCCTGTAAGTGCAATGGAATTTGCTCACTTTCGGGCTGGCTTCTTTTGGTTAACAGTGTTGGTAAGGGATAGCATGTATTAATACTTCATTTTTGCTTAAATAATATTTCAGTGTATGGACACATCACTTTAATTTCTTACTCATCAGATAGTGATTGAAATTCAGCTATGTCTACCCTTTGTATGTTCTAAATAATACTTCTATGAGATACTTAGTTTAATCAATAAGAGTCTGGAATATTTTATTATTATCCCTCCTATCTGTTTTCTTATTAATACTTAAGCACATCTTGTTTTAGCTACACAACATATGAAAAGAGGAAAAATCTTTTATAAGGGCAATACATAGTTAGACTAAAATTGCACTGTTAGATTGTTACAGGTCTCTCAATAGTTGATGTACAGTTGCATACAAGTTTATAACGGTTGCATTTAAATTGTTTGGCTTTACACTAGTAGGAATAAAAAGAATGCCCAGTGATAATTTAGATTTTTTTAGGCTAATAACTTTAGGTTGATACCTTGTGGTCCTAGACAGTAGCCTTAACTCCTATTTGGCTATTCTATCACCAGAGAAAACAAGCCAGATTCCACAGGGCACTGAGTTGCTAGGCTGTGAAGTTTGATAGGTTTGGTATAGAAAGTTAAAATTGTTAGTTTTAATATTTTCATCTTACTTTGGGTTTCTAGGGATATGGATACATTATAACAAATTGTGTGTGGCACAAATTGTTATGGACTTTATCCAAATGTGGTCATACTTTTTTTTGGAGCAATGATTTTGAGATTTTGTTTTCACTTTTATTTGTACTCCTTGTAATTATTTTCCAATAATATTAAAGTGATATGTTTATTAATCATTTCACATTCCATCTTACAGTCATATTTTATCTGATAACATTTTATCAGGTGTTATTTTGATCCCATAAATTATATTTGATTGAAACTTCGTACCTGTTTTGGAATGCTCAGTGAATATCCTATTATTCTTAAATACTTATTTCAGCTATTTGTGAAAAAGGACCTAAAAGTAGTCATTGAGAAAGTTCTTCCACTAACATTCTGGTAAATTTTCAGCCATTCTTTATAACCACCTATTTATTTTGGGGACTGGGTCTTACTACATAACCTTGGATGTCCCAGAACCCATTTTGTGTGTAGACCAGGTTGGCCTTGAACTCATAGCCACCTGCCTCTGCTCCTGAAGTACTGGGATTAAGGACAGTCACACCTTTGTCTGGATGAAAAGCTAATTTGTAAACTGGAAATGTCTCTGAGATTGAGAGAGTGAACAAAACACTATCTTTTGCCTTTGCTCATAACAAAAGGCCAAGAGTCTAGATACTGCAGCATATAAACTGGAGTGCAAAGTGCCCCAGAGAATTTTCATCTGAAGAAGAATATCCATTTCTTCTGTTGCTTTGATGCAACAATTTGCAGGTACTAATCTCTTTCGTCATTCTATATTTATTCACTTGTGAGATATTACAATATGAGAAACTTCAAGCACACAATCAGAGCTTGAATCCCATTATCTAAATGACATGTGTGACTAATTTGAATTGATCTACTGCCTACTAAATAGCAGTCATCAGCAGAAGAAATTTTTAAATTATATAGAGAATAACACATAAGTTCATTTTATATTACAATTTAACTAAAGGATAAACTTATTTAAAATTATATTCTATCTTTTAAAGCGTGAAATATTTTGTTTATTATTTCAATACCAAGCATCTTTTACTGAGAAACAGAAGTAGAGTTTTGATAAATTGAATTCACTGATCAGGAGACTACATCAAAGGAGATACATTGACAGATATTTTAATAATATATTGCCATGGAAATTGTATTATGTTTCAAATGACAAATGTGGGTATGCCTGCTATGAAAATTAATAGTCAATCTTTTGACAATTCATAAATCCTTTCACTAAATTGAAATGCACTCACATGAAACAACACATTCAATTTAAAGATATTTTTAAAATTTGTAACATAGCATAATATGGCATACCTATGACTAAAGTGTGAAGAGACCCTTTGCCTTTTTATGCTTCTAAAATTTTGTCTGATAAAAATATTATGTTCTTTTAATTGTTAAAGACACCTTTATAGGGTATCACGTCTCTTCTTGGTAGCCTGCTATCCTTCCTCTGAGTGCCACCAGGTCTCCCCATTCAGGAGACGTGGTCAAATATGGGGCACCAGAGTACGTGTGAAAGTCAGACCCCACTCTCCACTCAACTGTGGAGAATGTCCTATCCATTGGCTAGATATGGGTAGAGGTTTGAAGTTTATGGCCTGTATTGTCCTCATCTGGTGCCATAGTTTGAGCGGGACCCCTGGGCTCAAATCTGACTATCATAATGTTCTACTTGTAGGTTTCTAGGACCCTCTGGATCCTTCTACATTGCTATTCTCACATGGTTCTCTCATCTAGAGTCCCAATAGGATGTCCTCCTCTCTGTGCCAGTTTCCTGGTAAGTGAAGACTTTCATAGGACATGCCCCTTGGGCTAGTATGCAGATATAAGTGAGTATATACCATTTGAGTCTTTCTGCTTCTGGGTTAACTCACTCATTATGATCATTTCTAGTTCAATCCATTTGTCCACAAATTTCGGGAATTCCTTGTTCTTAATAGCTGAGTAGTATTCCATAGTGTAAATGTACCACAGTTTAGCAGGCTACCAAGAAGAGACTTGATACCCTATGAGCATATACAGGGGGAGGTAATCCCCCTCAGGAACAGTCATAGGGGAGGGGAGTAAGGGGAAAATGGGAGGGAGGGAGGAATGGGAGGGAATAACCATTGAGATGTAATATGAATAAATTAATAATAAAAGTTATAATAGAAAACGTTGTGTTAACAATAAACCACTTACTGTTGTTTTAGAAAGTAATAAAAAAGACACCTTTATGTTTTAATAGAGATATATTTAGTGTGATACCATTCACTTACTAACACTAGCCACAACATGAAATGAAGTTTTATTGAACTCTTATGATGAGACACAACTGCTCATTTGAGTCTTTTCCTTTCATATGTTACAAGATTATCTGGGTGAGGTCTTTCCCTGTAGACACTACTGACTTTATTACAATTAGCATCAGGCCTTTCTTTAAATTTCTCATCTCCTTGAGAACAGGACTTGGCTGCAGTATTACTTTTTCTGAAGCCTTTTCTCTTCAAATTTTTCATATTTTATTTATTTTTGCCTCACTTGCTCTTTGTTAGTATAGATCTGCATAAAAGTGACTATTAATAACCACACAACAGAGTCAATATTAGGCTGCATTAAAATCTCTGCATAAAAAGATTAGTCCATTACTTTCAAATTTCTCTTCAGGCAAATTATTAATACGATGGCAGAAGTCAGCCACATTCTTGACTAAAATATTACAAGAATAGTCTCTAGCCCCGTTGCTAATATCATTCCTCTCTAAAACCTTTTGAGCAGGGCCACCATAGTCCACATTGCTCTCAGCACTATTATTTATTAAGTCCCACTTCTATCATTCAACCACTTTTCTAGTCCAAAGTCCCCAAATCTTTCATATTCCCCCAACAACCAGCATGCCCAAGCATGCCACAGCAATACCCCAAACTTGATAACAACTTCTGTCTTTGCTACTTCTATTTCTGTGAAAAGACGCCATGAGCAAAGCAACTTATAAAATAAAATAAAGCATTTAATTTGTCCTTACCTACAGTTTCAGAGGCTTAGCCCATGATCATTGTGGCAGGGAGCAAGCCAGCAGGCAGGCATCCAGCAGTGGAACAGGTACTGGAAGCTTCTGTCCTGATCTGCAAGTTGGAGGCAGAGACTGTGAGAATGTATTTGGCATGGGCTTTGGAAGATTTAAGTCAACCCCTAGTGACAGACCTCTTCCAACAAGGCCACACTTCCTAACCTTTCCTAATCCATTTTACCACCTGTTAGGAAGCATTCAAATACTCCAGCCTATAGGGGCCATTGTCATTGAAAGCACTTCAAGTGCACTATGTGAAACACAAAAACATCTATGTGCTCCGTAGAGTATCCAAGTGAAACAAACAAACAAACAAACAAGCAAAAGCCAGAAGATGGTGTCACAGAAGGTGAAGGATGGAAAAGAAAGTTAATTTATGTTCCAAGTTCCTAGTTAGAGATGGAGAAGCTTTCCAGTGGTGTTCTCAAAAACAGGTCATTTAGCTGCCTTTTGCTTCTCACTGAACTGTTTAGATCAATGATTCAGTCAAAATATCTTCAGTTACTCTTCCTCAAACTTTCATTCCTCTGTTTCTAGACACACACACACACACACACACACACACACACACACACACTCACACACACAAACACACACACACACACACACACACACACACACACACACACGCACGCACCACTATGCTAATCCAAATCTTCTCTTACTCTGCCTCAAATACCTCTAAGGAGCTTTTGGGAACTATGGTTAATTTGCTCAAAGAAGGATATTTCCACCAGTTCTCACAGGACAAACTTGTCAGATAGGAAGTGATTGTATTCCTATCTCTTTGCTGCTTATGTTATATTGTTTCATTTCCTCAATTTCTATTTCTGCCCCTTGACTGTGTACTTTTTTATCTTCTGTTCTCATATATAATCATTGCTAAATATTTAAAACATAGTCTATATGCTTAATAATAAAGTTAATGGCTCACTTTATCTGAAATAACAATATTTTGTTATATAAGATGAATTGTGAACATTTAAAAGGCAAGCTTTTTGGGCTTAATTTTATATAATCTTCTTCAACATATATTCAGCATTTAGAAAATTCTCAGCAATTCTTCATTTAATTAATGAAATGGGTAAATAATTATTCAGTGTTTTGCAAAGCTTGGAGAGGAACAATACATATGTCAGGGAGGGAGCAATACATATGTCACAGTTTTGTAAGTGTACTGTGAAAATGAGATTTCTAGACCTGGAGAGATTAGCTGCCTTCCCTAATAAGAAAATAAGGGAAAACTAGATGGGAGCGTTTATAGTGCACTTACTGGGATGTGCATCATTCAACCAGTGGATAGCCTAATGCCTATTTAGCTGATCCATGACCAAAGAGTCCTTACAATGTGAAACTTGTTTATAGTGATTGACACATTTTTGGCTCTTGTTTGACCTGTGCCCTATGTATTGTATCCTGACTCTGAGTTTATCTTGGAGTCCTGGGAAAAACCTAGCACATGACAGCCACTTATTCATCAAAGAGAAGGCGAAAATTCAATATATTATCATAACTAAAAAATAAGTTAAACACTTTGATGTAAAGTTTCAGAGCAAGGAGCAATTTGTGAGTTGGGGTTGACAATCTTCGATTTTGGGTCATATGAAACAGAAATAAAGACTCAACGAGAGAGATGTATGTGTTAAAAAAAAATACCAGTATACAGAAGACTGTGGATCATGTAAGTTCTCAGACAAGTAAGCAGACAAATAAGAAAATAAATAGCCAATTTAAAGGTAGTATCATAAAATCAGGAATCACCTCATTGACTGGATAGGGAACAATTACTATGCTTTTATCCCCACCTACCAGCTAGATCCATTTGGGTGTATTGTAGACTGGTAGGAGTGTATAAATGGTGACTTAGCTATTCTTGTGGTATGAGAAAGTTACATGTGTATCCAAAATCGGTGCCAAGGCAACCTGAAATTACAATAATTTACTCTAGTCACCTCCCTAGTTTTTGCTTTATGAGATGTTTAACATGTTATTCTTGGTGATTGAGTGGTTAGGCAATGAACAGTATATGTAATTATCTCGTTGCTACTGTCATCACAACATCATTATGTTTTTCCTAGAGATCTGGGGGTTTATCTTGAGCTTGAGCAAAATATGAATGCAAATAACCTAGCATATTTATAAAACAATATTAAATTAAATTGCTTCTACCATGATTTAAAACTGGTTATCACTGTGTGGCAAAGCATGTTCATAAGCAAAGCAATCTTCTAAGGATTTAGTAATCAGGAAGGAAAACAATTGTCACTGCATTTTGAAAGATGTGATTCTCTATTTCCTTTTTTCATTGTATAATCCATCACTACAGAGAACTAGAATAGCACTTGTGTGTAGTACTTTATACTTGATATCCGTTGACTGAGCCAAGATTTACCATTTGGGACTTCATTAACATGTGTACAGAGTTTAGATAACTGATCTTTCAAAAGCTTTATCAAATTCAATGTCTAAAGCATTTGTATCACACTACTAGTGAACAGATCTCTGAATGTTCTCCTTCAAGTGACCAACAGTGTTCCAGTGGCATCCCACTGTATTTTTTACTACAGTAGATTGAACGTAGGAACTAGTCCATTACTGAGCTACATCCCCAACCTTCTTTTCTCTTTTTAATTTTGAAGTGAGGTGTCACTGAGTTTTCTAGGCAAGCCTTCAATTTGTGATCACTCTATGTCAGTCTCTGAAGTATCTGGGACTGCAAGTTCTTTATCACCAGGGCCAAATAAGACTTTTGAAGAAATTTCAAATTAACCTGTGTAAGTTATGAAATGCAACATGTTAGAATTCTTAGAATTAATTTTAATCCTATATGCCTAAATTATACTAACTTGTGTTCAAAGTTGTATACTAACAGCCATATTTCTTCCATTACTTTGTGATACATTAATAGATACGTAAAATATAATTCTGTCAAGAACTAAACTTAAAGTAATATCTCATTAAGTTTGACCATGCTAATAATTTTGCTGAAATGAGGAGAAGGGAGTTGTACTATCTTGGTATTTGTTCATTTAATTACTCAGTCCAAACAAATAGCAACAAATGGAGGCCAGATTAAGGTAGTCACTGAAGAAGATATATTCAGTAATCATGTATTCACAGACACGCCAGTTTGAATAGGTAGGCATGTACCAAAACACCTTCAGACCTAAGGTAGCCAATGGGAGAACCTGACATTTGATTATATTATAGTAAGAAAGACACATTGAAATCTTTAAATCAAAGAAACATCAACTACTCATAGCTCCCACACAAAGAACTAATTCCTACATCACTTAGTACTTGAAATAGGCAGTTTGGTATTTGTGAGTTCCCAGGACCAACAGAAATGAAGTGTCAGTTTACAAAACTCTCTTTCCAGGGTCACCTCATAACAATAAGGCAGTAGCACCCATCTCCCAGTTTCCCCTTGGAAATTGTTTACCTTCGGTCTTTTTATAGCTATTGTAAAAAAGAGTTCAGGCCTACAAGAAGCTTGTGGCTGACAGCTGATGATGAAGAGAATTTAAAAACACCCATGAGCTGAAATAGGATCGGGACAATTCAGATGCCTTTCTTTTCTGTTTTATTCTTGCAGTAAGGCCACACTTTCAACTTGTCCCTGGAACTAAGTGGTTCACATATCAAGCAACCCAACTTTATAAGCCCTCACCAGACTAGAGGGAACAATAGGGTAGTTTTAATGACACATAGGACTGTTACCAGTGGCCCTTTCTTCTCTTCTTCACCCAGAGATTAGGTTAAAGAACTCGGCTTCTAAGTTCTCACTGGAGAGGGTTTGATTTTGTATTTAACACTCCAAATTTCCTACTTGCTTCTAAGTAATTGTGTTTTTAATTAGCTTCCATCTGGGAGCTCACAAAGCTGGCAATTAATATTCAACCAGGAGTCTGGATTATAATGTAGGCAACTTCCACAACTCCTTAGCCTGTCTCCAGAGATCAGACCAAGGCTCCAGCTAATGTGCTTGTCTTAGTGGGCTTTGAGAACCCAGTAGCTTTCAATCCATTTCTGGTTCTACAAGAAACAGTCTGGCTTATTTGGTTTAACACAATGCTCTACAGTTCTGTCCATTTTCCTGAAAATAGCCTAACATTCTTTACGGTTAAGTAAAATCCCATTTTCGGTACACACCACATTTTTATTCATTTTTCCGATTATTGGCATCTGAATTGATTCCATAATTTGATTACTATAAATAATACTACTGTAATCTCTGATATACAAGTGCCTCTCTAATTTATTATTAAAGAGGTAAATATATACACACAATGTGTTTTAATCAAATCCATCTCCATCCTCTCCCCTCTAGCACTTCCTCTATCTCTCCCCACCATGATCTCCTCTCAACTTAAAATAATCTTTTTCTGTGAGCCAGCCTTGGTAGTATATGCCTTTAACTTTTAAAATATTTATTCTTGTTTATGTGTGTCTACTGTACACAGAAGGCTGTGGAGACCAGAGGAGTGCATGAGATCCCCAGAAAAAGTAGCACCAGGAAGTTATGACCCACCTGATGAGAGTCGGGAACTAAATCTGAGTCCTCTATATGTGTGTGTATAAGGATATATTGTATATATGCATATATGTATACATGTATATAATATATTGATATTGATATATACTATACATAGTATTTTGAATAT
>OU015760.1:85734616-85788459 GCA_907169655.1 Acomys percivali
AGCAACATTGAACAGGTTGACTTTATATATTATTTGTTTCCATGTAGTATCTATAACTAAAGAAAAAGACATGATGAATTTAAGGGAAGCCAGAGTGGGGAACATGAGATAAGGTTGGAAGGAAGAGCAAGAAGGGGAAAATTATACTATTATATATACATACATACATGCAAAGGGGAAATTATACCTTTATACATATATACATGCATACATATATACATACATGTGTGATTTTTAAACTTTAAATGTATGGATGTTTTTCCCATGTGAATCTGTGCATATGTGTGCCTGGTAGCCCTCAAGACCAGAATAGGCCATTGGATGCCTTGGAAGTGGAATTCTAGGGAGTTGTGAGCTGTCCACATGGGCTTTGGAAAGAATGCCATTGAAAATTTGAATGGTACTGCATGGAGTCTATAGATTGCTTCTGGTGATATATCCATTTTCATAGCACTATTTCTGTTTATCAGAAGCATTCATGTATTTTTCTTTTTTTTCCTTTAATTTCTTTTTTCAAAATTTTAACTTTGTCGTAGTAGAGGTCTTTTACATTATTGGTTCAGTTTATTCCTATGTACATTTTACCATTTATTTATTGTATGTGTATGACTGTTTTGTTTCTACTATGTTCATGCCTGGTGCCCATAAAGGCCTGAAGTGGATATCAGATCCACTGGAACTAGAGTGGTTGAGAGCTAGCACAGAGATCCTGGGAACTAAACTCTGGTCCCCTGGAGGAGCAGCCAGTACTCTTAACTACTGAGCCCTCACACTAGCCCCCTAGATGTTTTTAAGTGCTTGTACACGATATTTTTTGAGAGCATAGCAAAAATATATTTGGCTCACAGATCTCCAGAGAAATATGGAATGCTAAGCATTCAGGATTTTCTTTCCAATGGAAAACATGATTTTTATTATATTTCTTTTTTATATATACATTTATATTATTCCACATAAATTAAAAAAAAAACAAAATACATCCAGAGGAAACATAAAATAATTCCCAGAAAGTCTAATATCATGTTTCCTTTTCCATATTCTATGTGGATACATAAAGTACTTTAAATATTTTGAAAATGAGGTGGGACTCAGGGATGTCTCTCTTTTCCTTTATCTTTCTTTTGTAGCTATGGAGATAGGAGTTGAAAAGAATGAAGCGGCGATATAGAAATATATATGGGTGATAGAACAAAATGTAGACTATTGAATATACTCCTCAAATTAAGGCCTTAATTGTTACTCATAAATAAGGTTATTTTTAATTCATTGGTATAGAATTTTGTATATTGATACCAATAAGTTTAATTCTGCTACATTGGTATAGAATTCAAATTTAAGATTATTCTTCACACACATTTTTTATATATTTCCATTCTAATTTAAACTAGTGTACCCATACAACTCAATTATAATAAAGGTTTACTTCCAATACCCTCAAAGTGTTATTGCAGGCTGTTTAAGATAACTAAGTAATAAAAGCTAATTGTTAACTGATCAAATCATGGTCACGTCAATTACTAGTCAATTTTTATCACAAGAATATATAGACTAGGTTTAATAGATAGGATTCTATAGATATATAAGGTAAAATAGTTAGATATGGTCTTCAAATGCCTCAAAGGCCTACAGAATATGGCATTTAAAGATGTTTTTACTTTTTTTTGTTCTTATATCTGCATTTATCTTGGAGTTTCTTCATTTTTAATTAAACATTTGTTTTATTTTTTACATATACATTTATATTATTACACATATAATCTTACATTCGAATTCTATGCCACTATATCTAAAATTAATTTAAACTTAGTTTGCATCTATATAGAAAATTCTATACCAGTGAATTAAACATAACCTTCTGAGTGACAATCGAGGCATTAAGTTGAGGAGTAGATTCACTAATGTACTTTTGTTCTATATTCCCTATGTATTTCTATAATCCACCTTCTTCCTTTCCAATCCCTATCTCCAAACCTAAGAATCTAAGATAAAGGAAAAGAGAGACATCTCTGAGTCTAACCTCGTCTTCTCTCTAAAAAAGACCAATAATAACTTGTAACCAACTCCCACTGATAATAAACATCTATAGCCCAAGAAAGCAATCAAAAACCTATCCAACTCTCTTTAAAGGAAATGGGGCATTGTTCTTTTAAGGTTTCTTCCTGCTAATTTGGGATGAATAATACCTTTGTAGGGGCCCAAATAAAATTGGAGAAATGGTTAAATAAGCTAAGAATAATATTTGTGGTCTAGTTTCAAAATGTTGAGAAATTCCAGGCTTAAATAGAGTCCTCTGTGGAACAGTCTGAAATGCTGGACCAATTCGGATTGGAAGTTTTCTTTGAAAGAGTCCAGTGAGCTGTATTGTTCGATAAGGAACATCAATTGAAGCACTTGATGCTGGAACATAAAGGCTGCAGGATGTCAGTGTCCAGCATGCTGAGAAGAATGAATCCTGTCTGGTCTGATCCAGCATCAGTGCCCAGTTCTTTTGTTCTGAAAGCAAATAATTTCTCACAAGCATTACAGTCCTAAAATTATAAGTGTGTAAGGTGTTCATGATGCACAGAACAATTAAGGCTGGTTTTCTCCTCTTTGTATGAGCAGAAAAAAAAGACATCTGTAAGTCGTCATTCATGCCATACTAAGAATGACATCTAATAATAATTCATAGGGGTTCTGTAGACAACAAGAAGCATTGTCCTTGCCTAGACATTCATGTCTCAGCCACTCTCAGAGCTATATTCATATAGTAAGATTAGCAATGTAAGTTACCTGCTTGTTCTGCAGTTTAATTTTTCACATCCCGATTGTAGCCCCTCCCTTGCCCCCTACCGATCCCCCTTCCCTCTTTTCCTCTCCCTCCTCCCTCCCTTAGTCCTCAGAGAGGGGAGCCCTCCTCCCCTAACATCTGACCTCATGCTATCAAGTCTCATCTGTACTACCTGTAACCTCATCCTCTGTAGCCAGGCAAGGCCACCTGCCAGGGGGAAGTGATCTAAGTTCGATGGTCAGAGTGAATGCCCAAAGTAGTCCCTACTCGCTACATGTGGGACCTATAAGGATACTGTGCTAGTACATCTGAGCAGAGGATCTAGGTCCACATCACACATGGTCTGTGGTTGATGTTTCAGTCTCTGTATTGCACTGTAGTTATCCTGTATTATGTGGTTAATATCCATTTATGAGTGAGTAAATCCCATGTGTGTCTTTCTGCATCTGAGTTTCCTCACTCAGGATGATCTTTTCCAGTTCCATCCATTTGCCTGTGAATTTCAAGATTTTCTTGTTTTTAATAACTGATTAGTATTCCATTGTGTAAATGTACCACAGTTTCTTTATCCATTCTTCCATCGAGGGACATCTACATTGTTTCCAGATTCTGGCTATTACAAATAAAGCTGCTATGAACATAGTTGAGTAGATATCACTGTTGTATGGTAGAGCATCTTTCAGTTATATTCTCAGGAGTGATATGGCTGGGTCCTAACATTGAATTATTCCATATTTCCTGAAAAATAACCAGATTGATTTTCAAAAAGATTGTAGAAGTTTGCACTCCCACCAGCAATGAAAGAGTGTTCCCCCTTTCTCCACATCCTTGCCAACAGGTGCTGTTACCAGAGCTTTTGATCTTAGTCATTGCGACAGGTGTAAGATAGAATCTCAAAATAGTTTTGAGCTGTATTTCCCTTATAATTAAGGATGTTGAGCATTTATTTAACTTTCTCAGCCACTCAATATTCTCCTGTTGAGAATTCTCTTTTTAGTTCTGTACCCCATTTTTAATTGAATTATTTGGTTTGGTGGTATTTAATTTCTTGAGTTCTTTATATATATATTTTTATATTAGCCTTTTGTCAGATAAAGGGTTGGTGAAGATCTTTTCCTGGTCTGTTGTTTTGTTTTGTTGACAGTGTCCTTCATCTTAGAGAAGCTTCTCAGTTTCATAAGGTCCCATTTATTAATGGTTGATCTTAGGTCCTGAGCTGTTGGCGTTCTGTTCAGGAAGTTGTCTCCTGCCAATGAGCTCAAGGCTCTTCCCACTTTTTCTTCTAACAGAGTTAGTGTGTCTGGTTTGATGTTGAGGTCTTTAATCCACTTGGATTTCAAATTTGTGCAGGGTGATAGATATGGATCTATTTTCATTTTTGTACATGTAGTCATCATTTGTTTAAAATGCTATCCTTTTTCCATTGAATAGATTTGGCTTTTTTGTCAAAAATCAAATGTCCATATGTGTGTGGATTTATTTCTTGGTCTTTGATTTGATTCCTTTGGTCAACCAGCCTATTTCTTTTTTTAAATATATTTTATTAATTTATTCATATTACATCTAAATTGTTATCCCATCCCTTGTATCCTCCCATTCCTCCCTCCCCCCATTTTCCCCTTATTCCCCTCCCCTATGACTATGACTGAGGGGGATTTCCTCCCCCTGTATATGCTCATAGAGTATCAAGTCTTTTCTTGGTAGCCTGCTATCTTTCCTCTGAGTGCCACCAGGCCTCCCCATTCAGGGGGGGGGTGGTCAAACCAGTCCAATGCTGTTTTAATTACTGTTGCTCTATAATACAGCTTGAGATTGGGAATGGAGATTCCTCCAGAAGATCTTTTATTTATACAATTGTTTTAGTTATTCTGTTTTTTGTTTTTTGTTTTTTGTTTTTTTTTGTTTTTTTGCTTCTCCATATGAAGTTGAGAATTGGTCTTTCAAGGTTGGTAATGAATTGTGTAGGTATTTTGATGGGAATGGCATGGCATTGAATCTGCAGATTGCCTTTGGTAAGATGGGAATTGAACTCAGCACCTTTGGAAGAGCAGGCAGAGCTCTTAACCTCTGAGCCATCTCTCCAGCCCCAAGATGACCATTTTTAATATGTTGATTCCCCTGCCATTTTTAATATGTTGATTCCCCTCATCCAGGAGCATCGAACACCTTTCCATCTTCTGAAATCTTCAAATCCTTTCTTCAGACATTTGAAGTTCTTTTTTTCATACAAATCTTTCACATTCTTTGTTAGAGTTACATCAAGATACTTTATACTATTTGTGGCTATTTTGAAGACTTTTGAAGTAAGACCTGATGCTTCTTTGGATTTCCTTAGTGTCTGTTTTCATATCCCCCTTTTAATTTCTAATTTTGTTGATTTGAATATTCTCCCTCTGCCTTTCAGTTAAGTTGGATAAAGGTTTGTCAATCTTGTTGATTTTCTCAAAGAACCAGCTCTTTGTTTCATTGATTCTCTGAATCATTTTCTTTGTTTCCAATTTATTGAATTCAGCCCTGAACTTGATGATTTCCAGCTGTCTACTCCTATTGGTTGTGTCTGCTTCTTTTTGTTCTAGAACTTTCAGGTATGCTATTAAGTTGCTAGTATGGGATCTCTCCATTTTCTTTACAAAGGCATTTAGTGCTATGAAGTTTCCTCTTATCAGTGCTTTCATTGTGTCCCATAAGTTTGGGTATGTTATGACTTCATTATCATTGATTTCTAAGAAGAATATTTTTTTGATTTTTTGAGAAAGGGTTTCTCTGTGTAGCCTTGGCTGTCCTAGACTCATTTTGTGTACCAGGCTGGCCTCGAACTCACAGCAATCCACCTGCCTCTGACTCCCTAGTACTGGGATTAAAGGTGTGCACCACCTTGCCCAGCTAATTTCTTGGAAGTTTTTTATTTCTGTTTTTATTTCGTCCCTTACCCAGATATCATTGAGTAGGGAGTTGTTCAGTTTCCATGAGTTTGTAGGATTTCAGTTGTTTCTTTTGTTGTTGAGTTCCAGCTTTAATCAGTTGTGGTCTGATGACATACAAGAGATTATTTCGATTTTTCAATTTTCTTGCATCTGTTGAAGTTTGCTTTGTGACCAAGTATGTGGTCAAATTTAGAGAAGGTTCCATGAGATGCTAAAAAGGAGGTGCATTCTTTTGTGTTTGGGTGAAATGTTCTGTAGATATCAGTTAGGTCCATTTGTTTCATGATGTCTATTAGGTTACTTGTTTCTCCATTTAGTTTCTGTCTTGATGACATATCTATTGGGGAGAGAGGTGTGTTAAAGTCTCACACTATTAATGTGTTGTGTTCAATTTATGATTTAAGCTTTAGTAACATTTCTTTTACAAATGTGGGTGTTCCTGCATTTATGGCTTAGATGTTCAGGATGGAAACAACATCTTGACGTAATTTTCCTTTGATGAGGATGAAGTGACTTTCCCCATCTCTTTTGGTTAGTTTTGGTTGAAAGTGTATTTTATCAGATATTAGAATGGTTACTCCAGCTTGCTTCTTGGGTCCATTTGCTTGGAATACAGTTTTCCAAACCTTTACTCAGAGGTAATGTTTATCTTTATTTCTGAGAGTTTTTTATGCAGCAGAGTGATGGATCATGTTTTTGCATCCATTCTGTCATTCTGTGTATTTTTACTGGGGAATTGAGGCCATTGATGTTAAGAGATATTAATTACCAGTGGTTGATAGTTCCTTTTGTTTTGATGTTGGTGTGTGTTTCTGTGTTTTGGATTTGTGGATGTGGAGTTATTTATTTCCTGCATTTTCCTGGGCATAGTTAGCCTTCTTGAGTTGGAGTTTTCTTTCTAGTACCTTCTGTAGGGCTGGATTTGTGGTTAGGTACTGATTAAACTTGGTTTTGTCGTGCAATATCTTGTTTTCTTCATCTATGGTGATTGAAAGTTTTGCTGGGTATAGCAGTCTGGGTTGGCATCTGTGGTCTCTTAATGTTTGTATGACTTCTATCCAGGCCCTTCTAGCTTTCATTGTCTCTGTTGAGAAATCAGATGTAATTCTGATGGGTTTGCCTTTATATGTGACTTGACATTTTTCTCGTGCAGCTTTTAATATTCTTACTTTGTTCTGTACATTTAATGTTTTGATTATTATGTGGCAAGAGGATTTTCTTTTCTGGTAAAATCTATTTGGAGTACTGTAGGCTTCTTCTTTGTTTATGGGCATTTCTTTCTTTAGTTTGGGAAATTTTTCTTCTATGATTTTGTTGAAAATGTTTTCTGGGCCTTGGAGCTTGGAGTCTTTTTCTTTTATTCCTATTATTCTTAGATTTGGTCTTTTTTATAGTGCCCTGGATTTCTTGACTGTTTTATGTCAGAAACATTTTAGTTTTAACATTTTCTTTTATGTATCTATAACTTTGAATGTATCTTCCACACTTGGGATTCTCTCTTCCATCTCTTATATTTGCTTGGCATGGCTTGTGTCAGTTGTCCCTTTTCTCTTCCCTGTGTTTATCATCTCTAATATTGACTCAGCTTGTGTTTTCTTTGTTGCTTCTAATTCCCCCTTTAGGTCTTGTATAATCTTAATTATTTCTTTTTCCCATTTGACTGAATTTTCCTGTAGTTTCTTACAAGATTTATTTAATTCCTTCATCTGTTTGAATGTATTTTCCTGTGTTTCTCTGAGTGATTTATCTTCCTCTTTCAAAGCTTCTATCATTTTCATTACCTCGGATTTAAAGTCTTCTCCTTGCACTTCGGGCTTTTCATATCTCAAGGGCTTCTTGTTATAGAATCATTGGTTTCTGGTGTTGTTATATGGTGTTAGCAGGCCTAGAGGTTCTTGCAATGAGGTCGCTGTCTGTGTCTCACATTGGCCAGGCAGGTTGGGAGCAAGTAAAGAGAGCTCCAAGCCAATGGTTGTTTGCTAGGGCTCCCCAGAGACCTCCTCAGGATATTGGACAGTGGGTGTTAGAGCCTGCACCCAGCTCAGCTCAGCTGAGTTCCCTGACTGTATCCCAGTTGGGTCAGGCAAGAGAGGAGTGGGCTGATAGATTTCCAAGCCTAAAGTTGCTCAGGTGTCCTACAGTCCTTTTCAAGATGGAAAGGCTCTGTCTATCTACTCTGTGTTCCATATGTGCTAGGCCAGTAAGCAGCTGGTGGACTGAGAGAGATTCAAGCTTGAAGATGCTTGGATGCCCCATGACCTTTTTGAAATGGCAGCAAATGTGAATCTTGGTATGCACCAGACTCAGGTCGGTGTGTCTCCTCTGTATCCCACAAGGGTCATGCTGGTAAGCAACAAGGGGGAGGGGGCCTTGGGGGTCCAGAGCCCAAAGCTGCTGGAGTATTCATAGGCCTTGATATGATAGGGCTCTACTTCTCTGCGCTGTGCCCCAGTTCGGCTAGGCTGGTAAGTCGCTGGCCGGTGGAGAGAGATTAAAATTGCTCATGGAGTAGCAGCTAATGTGGGTTGTGGCCTTCACAGGTCTCTGCTCAGCCTACTTGCTCTGTATCCTAGCTGTGTCAGAGCAGTGTGCTTCAGATGAGTGGACAGAGACAGATCCAGGCCTGAAGATGGCTGCCAATGCAGGTTTTGGACCATGCTGCATTACAGATGGGTTGGGCTAGTAGGCAGCTGTGGGGCTGTGAAAAATCAGAGCTCCAAGCTGCTTGGACACTCCAAAGGCCCTTTTGAGATGGCAGGGGTCTGCTTGTTTGCTCTGTGAACCAGCTGGGCTAGGCTGGTAGGCAGCTTGGGGGTCTGAGAGAGATCAGAGCACAACGGTGCTTGGGTGCCCTGCACTCTTTCTCAGGAGGTAGTTAACGTGAATTGTGTCTGGTGCCGGTACTCAGCTCTGCCTGTCTGCTTCCTGTCCCAGATCTGGCAAGCATTAGATGGGTGGTAAGAGGCTGAAGCTGCTCAGATATCCCATAGTCCTTCTTAGGATGGCAGCTAATGTGGCCTGTCCCCAGGATTTTTCTGAGGGTTAGCTGGGTGGCCAGGGGTCGAACCCACCCGCGCCCACACGCAATGTGAATCCCTCTTACCTGGGAATCAGTAGCACTGGTGTTTTGTAGATCTCAATTTGGTCTTTAGGTCTCTGTGTAGTCCTGGTTGTCCTACTAATCAGATGCATTGTGCGATCGGTGCTGCCATCTGGGATCCTGCTATGTTTTCACTATTTTAAAGATTCTTTTCTGTGTTTCTTCCATTGCCTCTTTATAGGCCTTTACAGGGAGGTCCCCCTCAGTCACAGTCATAAGGGACGGGAGTAGGGAGAAAGCGGGAGGGAGGAAAGAATGGGAGGATACAAGGGATGGGATAACAATTGGAATGTAATATGAATAAATTAATAATATATATATAATAAAAAATGTACAAAGCTTTAGTGAAATACAAATCAGAGAAAAGAGAAAAAATTGACAAAAAAGATTCTTTGACAAGACAGGGAAACATGTTTCTTAAAAACATGTTCTTCCAGAAACAGAAGTGTGGATGAGGTGGAGAGAGATGGGAAGAGGGGAAGTGGTGAAAAGCAACTGAAGGAGGGAGGGAAAATTGCAGTATGGATGGAAAATAATCAAAATTTAAAACAAACAAACAAACAAGCAAAACACTTGGTTTTCCATTCAGAAATCTGGGAATTGAAAGTGATTAATACCCTGGAGGTTTGTGTTATCTGCCTGCCAGGCCATGCCATATCAAGCACCTACAAACAAAAGCAGAGGTGGCTAGTAAATTATCCTTATAGGCAGGGCTTCTCCAAGCTCCGAAACAAGGATGAAGGATACCTAATAGTCTAAATGACTCTGACATTATCTGTATAGTCAGAAGCTCCCCCAAACTCACATGACCAAGATCAGAGGTGGTAAATACCTCAAATGGCCTCTATACTATCTATGAGAGAGAGAGACAAGGCAAGACCCTTCCTTAGGCCCTGAAGGTGGTACAGGTACAAGAGGAACTCATCCTCTTGAAAGGAATGACATGTACCCTGAGTTGATTTTCCAAGTGATTATGTTTCCTTTTCCACTGAGGACTGCATTACACCAGGAAAACCCCTTTCCCAAATTATATGTGTTTAAATTTAATGGGAATAAACCAACTGATATAAGACTCTTTAGAAGTCTTGATCAATCTGAACCAAGTCCTCCTTTTCACCTTTTTATAGTTTGCTTCCCTGCCTTATACTTGTAGAGATCCCCTTGGATATTGTTTTCCTGATTTATTTTTGAATGTGTTCATTATCAATATGTAGGACATGTATAGATTTTTTATATATTGATTTTTATACTACTATTTGTTCATCATGCTCATCAGTTTTATGAATTTCATGCTAGAATCTTTAAATACTCTTATGTATAGGAACAGATCATCTTTTAAATGTCTTATTGAATTTATTTTGTTTTTGTCCTTGCTAACCCAAGAAAGTGGCTTATAATTTTCTTTTTTATTGCATCCTTATCTGGCTTTGGTATCATGGTGATATTGGTTCTACAACATAAGTTGCGTAGCTTTATTTCCCTTTCTATTTTATGGACTTGCTTGAAGAGCATTCCCATTTCATCTTGTTTAAAGGTTTGGTAGAATTGAGTACTGAATCCATTTGTCCCTGCCTGGGTTCTTTTGGTTGGAAGGCTTTATTATCACTTCAGCTTCACTATTTGTCATAAATTTGGTTATGCTCTTCCTAGTCTCTTAATTTTGGTATGTTTTGTATGTATGTATATGTATATAATGTGATCTTCCTTTTCAATTTTCCAGCTAAACGAGTGTAACTCTTCAAAACATGCCTTAGCAATTCTCCAAGTATCATTTCTATTCTAATAAACTCACATTTTCATGACAACTTTAAAAAATCAGACCTTCTATTTTTTTAGTTAGTTGTCTGAACATTTCTTGAATCTATTCGTTTTGATTCATTGGGTTCTTTTTTTTTTTTGCAGTTTTGCTTCTGTTTCCAATTCATTCATTTTTGTCTTGATCTCTATTATCACTCTCCACTGATTTTCAGTTTGGTTTCTTCATATTTTACTAAGATTTTAACAAAGTAAAGTTAATTGTTTAGGATTTTTCTGACTTTTAAAATAATTTATTTGTGTTTATACATTTGTGTGTGTGCATGCTTGAATGCACATGTGTGTGTATGGTGTGTGTGTGTGTGTGTGTGTGTGTAGCATAGGGTACATGTGACAATGCATGGATGTGGAGGTAAGAGTACAAAGTAAGTAATATGATGCTATCCTAGATGTAGAGGTTTTGTTGGCTCTGATGCTATTATGTTTGCTTTGTTTTCATGTGGGATTCAGTGCTGTTCTCTTACAGCCTTTGACATTCTTTAGTTTTGAAATACATTTGTCTCAACTGTTATGTTATGGGAAGATTTCTTCACGGTCATGTCTGGCATTCCAAATGACTCATGTCTAAAAATCCAATGCCTTCCCTTTGTTTGTAAAAATGTTAAGATTTTATTGAGTGCCTTTCACTCAAACTTTTATGTTTATAGTGGTTATTATGTTTGATTTTTCAGGTGTTAATTATTTTATTATTTTGGACAAAATGAATATTATCTACATGAGTACTTTCAAATTATATTCATTGCAAATAATTTACCCCAAATTAAAGCACTATATGTAAACCTTTGTATGTTTGATCTATTAGTGTTTGATAGACTCTCGTGAGCCATAACCTGCTTTTAATTTATTTGAAGATATAATTCTTCAATGGATTTTATACTCAGGTATACATTATTTATTCTCTATGTTGATTTTAATGTATTCTTCTTTATTTTAAATATTTCACCTTTGTGGAGAGATAAAAAACCAGACACACTGAGAGTGGGAGTGGATGTGTGTGTGTGTGTGTGTGTGTGTGTGTGTGTGTGTGTGTGTGTTCCTAAATGCCTCCCATGGGTACCAACCCACCCCAGTACATCAACTCATAGTAGAACTAGGGGCATCTCTTCCCACTGAGGCCAGACAAGACATCCCAGCTATGTGAAATGAGTACAAAGTGAGACAACAGAAACAGCCCTGCTTTAATTATTAGGGGACCCACATGAAGAACAAGCTGCACATTTGTTTCATATGTGTAGAGGGTGTAAGCCCAGCCCATGCATGCTCTTTAGTTGGTGGTTCAGTTTCTGTGATCCCAATGGACGGGCCCAGGTTTGTTTACTCTGTAGGTCTTATAGTGGCCTTGATCCCAAAATTCTTCCACCAACACTTCCATAATACTCCTGAGCTGCACCTCCTGTTTGTGGGTCTGTGGATTTGTTTCCATGAGTTGCTGGATGAAGCCTCTTGGAAGACAGTTATGCTAGGCTACTATCTGCAAGCATAGCAAAGTATCATTAATAGTGTCACAGGTTGGCTTTCTCCCATGGGGTGGGTCTCAAATTGAGCCAGTCATTGGCTGGCTATTCCCTCAATCTCTGCTCCATCTTTATCCATAAACTTCTTGTAAGCAGGACAAAATTTGGGTCAAAGGTTTTGTGGGTGGTTTGGTGGTTTTGTGTCCCCTGCCTTCACTGGAAGTCCCATCTGGCTACAGGAAGTAGCATCTTCAGGCTCCATATCCCCTGATGGTAGAAGTCTTAGCTAGAGTCACCTCCATAGTCTCCAGGAAGCCTGCTCTATCCTAGAGATTCCCCCCACTTATTTTCATTCTCTCTCCCAGCCTACCCCTCCCTAATCCTAATACCCTTCCCTGTTCCCCTCCCTATCTGTCTTCCACCCAGTTCTCTCCCTCCATCTACTTCAAATGTCTATTTTATTTCCCCTTCTGAGCCAGATCCAACCATTCTCCCTTGGGCCTTCCTTATTACTTATTGTTTTTACAATTCTGGGGATACACCTCTAGGTCTCTCTCAAGTTAGGCAAGCACTTTACTACTGAACCACATCCTCAACTCTATTATTTGAATTTTAATGGTTTTATTGAGGTATAAGTGGTGTATTACAAACTGTAGACAATGCAATTATATATTTTATAGTTAATTGTTAAAATGTCTGTATACACATCACTATAATCAAGATAGTCACATAATCATTAGCTTCAAAATATTTCTCTCATTTACTTTTTGTGCTCCCTTCTCCCACTCTTAAACCTTTTCTGCCTTTCAATGGCAATCTACTTTCTGTTTTTCACATTCTTTTCAGTTTTATGAATTTTGTGTAAATGAAATAAAACAGTGCAGCTTTATTTGTGTCTGGCTTTTTCTTTCATCATATTTGTCTTGAAATTTATCCATGTTATAAGTATCTGCACATCATTTATTTTTACTGCTAGCATATGTATTTTATTGTACTAATATACTATGGATTATAATTTTATATGGATGGACATATTGATAATTTATAGCTTATGGAAAATTTGAATGAAACTTCTTTGAATATTCATGTAAACTATATTGCAAGGAAATAGATGTTTTTCTTTTGGTTAAATACTTGGGAGTGAAATGACCAAATTGCAAGTTTGACACGCTGCACTTCTAAAACCTGCCAAAGTATTTTCTAAAGTTATACATTTTTACATTCAGCTGCTAGTGTATGGAAATTCTTCTCATCCTCTGGAAAAGTCAATATGGGCAGAATTTATATTTTAACTATTTTGACAGATGCATTGTAGTTTTAAACTGTACTTTCCTAGTGACTGATACTGTCCACCTTTCAGGTTATTAGCCAACTGTGCAGATTCTTTGGTGACATATCTTATTATTTTAATAAAATCAATATTAATAAAGTTTGTACATAATAAATTAATGTGGTATATTTTTAGGATTTTATAACTTTATAAAATCAAAAGCAGATATATTACTATAAAACTAAGCCCAGAGCATTATGATGGCAATTATTCTAATGTGGATGAGCAGGTTGCTTTTCTAAATTTTACACCTATGCACTTAGTTTCCCATTGGACTTTTATCTGCAATGAATTCTCTACATAGGATCTTAGGCCATACGTTAATGAATAGGTGACATTCCTTTTTATACTCTTTGTATTTTTTAAGTTGCTTGTTTCCTCCTCAGTGAGTTTTCTTCAGTATTACATATTCTGATTATAGGTCTTCTGTGAAAAAATGTTTTTCCTAAGCTTCAGCTTGTGTTTTCATTTTCTGGGAAATACTTGATGCCTGAGATTTTTTTTACAAAGCCTGACATGTCAGTTTATTTCTTTATAGATTATGCTGCTAGATCTGTACGTAAAATATTTAACCTTAATCCAAATTCTCAAAATTTCTCTCTTTGGCATTGCCATCTGCAGGCATTATAGTTTTAAATGTTAAATAGAACTGTGGCCCATTTTGAGACCTTTTTATTATACAATGTGAGATATAGAAACAACTAACAATTTATTAAAAATGCTACCACATTTCCAAATACTTAGCTTTGACACACAAGTTTGCAACATAGCCTGCAAATGTATTCATTCATTCTCACCATATTTTTCTTTTTCAGATTTCACTGAATTTTCTCCAGAAACAGCTAGGATATCTGTGAACAAACTTCTTTTTTAATTGGATGTTTTTTTTCCCTGCCTAGCTACACTGGCAAGGACTTCTGGTACAATGTTAAAGAGAAGCAAGAGGGAATTTGAGCGTGGTGGTCCATTATAGAGTGGAAGGCTGAGGGTTTATAAACCTGAAGCCAGGATGAGCTGCTTCAGGCAGTTCATTGGGCACACTGCACTGTCCCTACACTGCAGCTCAGCAGTGTTTGCCCTAAATCAGAGTTGCTGCTTGTTTTAAGTCTACAGAACTGCCTACAGAGACAAAGGGTATCACGTATCTCTCTTTATCTGTGAACAAGCAGAACCAATCTAATCTGCCACTGAGTAACCAGAACTCAGTTGCAGAGGTGCTTCAAGGTTTGATATAGATGTATGGCCAGATATTCTGCCTGTTGAGATGGATGTTCACAATTCCAAGGTCAAAAGCGGCTTCAAGATCCGTTAAAAAAATCACTCCTGGAAATCTACCATAAATTGGAGTTATAGACCATTTCAGAGTCCAAAGCTGGCATTGAGTCTAACATGTTTGTTACCAGATGCAAAAGCAGTTGTCCTCCTCTTGGGTCCATTGGTTGATGGTAATGGCAGAGACAGAAGGCCAAATTGGGTCAAAGTCAATCCTTTAGGGGGTTGAAGCCACTTGGGGGTTTAGAGTCAAATTGACATTATAGAGTATACCAGCTGATTATGGGTCTGCCTTCTCAAAATGGTTTTCCTAAATCTTGGGTTCCACCAATATTTCACCATGTCCTATCTGAAATAGAAAATAACCACAGGTGCTACTTTTTTTGTAGGACCCTGAAAACTGTTGGTGCTTATAGGATAAAAATGGGAGCACTATATATTGTGTCATCCTAATGGGTGATTTTTGATTATTAGGTTTTTATTAAGTGTGACGATGGCTGAAATGTTTTATATTGCCATTTCTCAGTTTGATAAGGCTTTCTTCTGTTCCTATCCTTGTTCCTTTAGAGATTTTTAAAAATTACAATAAGTAAGTGCTAAGGTGTGTTAAGCTACTCATCTATGTACATTGAAATGAATGAACAGTTTGTCAGCATTAGTTTGTTCATGCAGTGTATTCAATTGATTTCTCTCATACTCTGTTAACTATACATCCCTGAAACAGACTCTAAATTGTCATTATCTATCATCTTTTTATATATTGCTGAATCCAGTTTAACAAAATTTGTTTATATCATTTAGTTTTGCAGTTTCACTGATCATGTATGTTGTCCTTTGGTGTTTTGTATTTTTCTTTTAATGTCAGTATACATTGTAAATGACTTCATTATAGCATTTTCATACATATTCATCATTATATTTTGTTCTTATTTGTCCCTTCTTTAATTGTCACCAGCCTTTATTATGTTTGTGCTGTGTTTCTTATGTCTAATTCTTAGTATTAGGCTAAATAAAAAGAAAGTATTTATTTTTCATGTTCTTGAAGACTATCTATGTACATCAGTCATTTTACTCCTTTTTGAAATACTGAGCCTTTCTCAGTCTGGAAATTTCTTTGTGGAAGCATAGTTCAAATTTAAGTTCCATAACTGTACAAATAGGGATTCTCAGAGGATGTGTTTCTTTTTCACTAAACTTAAGTAATTCGTGGCTTTAAGGAATGTGCCCAATTCAACTAAGTAGTTGAATTCCTATGAATAAATTTGTTCATAATATTTACTGCTTGACATCAGAAAAGTATGCTTTTCATTTCCTTTCTGCTAGAAACTGATAACTTTGATTAATCATCTTGAGTTAACCCAGAAGCAGAAACAGTCAAATGGTATATACTCACTTATATCTGCATACTAGCCCAATGGGCATGTCCCATGAAAGCCTTCACTTACCAGGAAACTGGGACAGAGGGGAGGACATCCTATTGGGACTCTAGATTAGAGAAGCATGGGAGAATAGCAAAGTAGAAGGATCCAGAGGGTCCTAGAAACCTGCAAGTAGAACATTATGATAGGCAGATTTGGGCCCAGGGGTCCCGCTTAAACTAAGGCACCAGCCAAGGACAATACAGGCGGTAAACTTTAAACCCCTACCCAGATCTAGCCAAGGGACAGGACATTCTCCACAGCTGAGTGGAGAGTGGGGTACTGACTTTCACACGAACTCTGGTGCCCCATATCTGACCACGTCCCCTGGAGGGGGAGACCTGGTGGCACTCAGAGGAAGGACAGCAGGTCACCAAGAAGAGACTTGATACCCTATGAGCATACACAGGGGGAGGTAATCCCCCTCAGGAACAGTCATAGGGGAGGGGAGTAAGGGGAAAATGGGAGGGAGGGGAGAATGGGAGGAAACAAGGGATGGGATAACCATTGAGATGTAACAAGAATAAATTAATAAAAAATTTTAAAAAATCATCTCAAAGGTTTTAGTTTCTACTATTCCTCTGACATTGGCTTTACTGAATCTTCCTTTACTTTGTACTTAATTTGATCTCCCCTTTACAGACTAATTTAATGCAGAAAATTAGTCCAGTAGTTTATTATTTCCTAATGGTGGCATGGATTGCTGTACACCTCTTAGTGTTACTGACTTTGTGGACTTCCTCAAAGTTTTTGTGTGATTTTCAGTTCCATTATTGCTTTAGAGAAATTTGATTATGATGTGATAACATATAAGTTTCTTCACATGTCTTAGGTATGAGTTTTCCTGAGCTTCCTCAGGCTATCATTTTCACAAACCTAAGAATATCATTGACTATTTTTAGCTTATACGATTTTTGAAATTGAAAATAGAAGGTTTATTCATATAGTATTTTCAGATTATGGTTTGTCCTCCCCCAGTTCTTCCCAGCTCCTTCCCACCCACTTAAATTTATACCAATTCTTCTTCAAACATATTTTCATCACTACTATTTTTAGTGAGTTTAATGATGCAGATACTAAGTAACTTGAAATTGTCCCACATTTTATGTGGCCTTTAATTTTTTAATGTGTTGCTAATTTCTCTATGTTTAATACTATATGGTTTCTATTATTGTATCTATGATATGTAATCTTTTCTACTGGGGTGTTACATTTATTATTTATTATCCATTTTAAAGTACTTTTTACCTGAAATATTTTAGTTATTTTTGCCATTTGTATGAGTATCAATTTTAGTATGTGGTGTACAGTTTCAATTTCAATAACTACCTAAGCTTTTATCAACTGATTTTTACATCTGTGTCAATCTAGGTCATCAGTCTCTTTATAAACATATTTGATTAATTTGCATGATTTTCATCTTTTTTTTTTCAGTACTTTGGCTCTTTTTATTTCCAAACACTTAAATCTTTCTTGTACATCTACTCTTTCCATGCAGCTACTTATCGTGTGGCTTTGACAAAATACCTGACAAAAGCAATTTGAGGATTTCTTTTTTATCTCTCACAGTTTGAAGATGTACCATGTCATGATGGAAAATCATGATGGTAGGAGATGATGGAGGTGATTACAATGTATGCAATCACAATCAGGATAAAGAATTCTGGTGCGAACTTGGTTTCTACATTTTATTTGGCATGGGACTCTGGTCCATAGGAATTTGTCATCTTTGGAATCAGACATTGGGGTTTTCATTTCCATTGTGTGTCTTTCCTTTTTACAGGTTAGTAAATATATTTTTTTCCTTGGGATACAATTGAAATACTTGGGATAATTTGTTTACTTTGCAGTCTTTTTGTCATTTTATTATTATTATTTTATAATTTATTCACATTATATCCAGATTGTAATCCCTAGCTCTTATCTTCCTGTTCCCACACTCTCCACCCCCTGATCTATTCCCCTTCCTATACCTCTGACAGGTGGGGTCCTCCTCCCCCACCATCTGATCACCGCCTGTCAGGTCTCACCCAGACAGTCTGTATCCATCTCCTCTGTGTTCCTACAGGGCCTCTCCACCAAGGGACAGTGATCACATCAAATCCTAGGTACCAGAGATCTTGTCAGAAGAGTCTTTCCTTCTTGCTTTGTTGTCTAGGACATGAGCAGTACTCATGGGGGGGCATGATTATTCCTCTGTAATTTGCAAGATCTTCTGGAAGACTTTGAACACTGTTGTGACTTTAGTTAGTCCACAGACCAATCTTCTCTGATCCTTTTAGATAACTTTGTCTTGGCCTCAAGTGGTTTCTATACATATGTGTGCTAATTAGCTTTCAGCCAAATACTATAGATCATCAATGTTCTCATATAGGATTGCTCTCAACTCTGTGAATTCCAATTAACTTCTTGTCTCTGGATATTCAGCTCCCTTGAAAGTCCTGAGGGCATTATATCTTTATGCTGAGTAACAGCATAGAAACTCAGAATGTAACAAGATGATTTTATAGATAATATATTGGTTCCCTTTGTGTCTCAGATCACTGTCCTTCCTTATATGATAGCGGGTGGCTTGAAAAATCATTGTTTCACAATTTTTTTCTTGAGTTTTTTTTGTTGTTGTTTTGTTTTTTTGCTTTGTTTTGTTTTTAAGGCAGTGAATTCAACCCCTGTCATTCTATAGTATTCAGAAGAATTTCTTACATATGTTTTAATAAACATCATAATTTAAATTTTTAACCTTAAAGTCATCAGAAAAATATGGGTGAATTCCAACATCAATGCAAGGGAATGTGTGCCCTTAGTTCATGCTAGATCTCAATGTGGATGAAAAGGATTTAACTATGTATACCTTCTTTCTTCTCCTTGATGGGAAGAGATTATAGAAAGGGATTCCACATGGAAACAAATGGAGTAGATTATAAGTAATCTTCCTAAACTGATCAATTCTTGGAATGAACCCAAACAGGAATGGTCTGATTAATGTTCAAGTTGAATTACTGGCATAATTTCCTAAGGCTCATAAAGAAGAACTGATTGAATCAAATATTTTAAAACACACTCACATGATCTAGACTATTTGAAAAACTGAAAATAAGATTTTCTATTTTCTATTTATTCTTAGTTAATGAGACATTAACTGTAATATCACAGCCCCTCAATTGGGATCTTTTGTATGAATGATATTCCATACCACATAATTTAGATTCCCACAAATAAAAATATGAAGTATTGAAAGAGCTGGAGTTCAGTGACAGATTCTACAGGATCAAATCCTTAGCCTCAGTTTGGTTACATACACACACACACACACACACACACACACACACACACACACACACACTAAGAAAGTAACATTTAATTTAACTGAAACAAAAATAGTATATTTTACTAAGATTTTGACTGGCAATCAGTTTCGAAGGAAGCATGCTGTGTACTGAAGCATGTAATAAAGTGTCAAGAAACAAACTGAGTTAGCAAGTAACCTTTAGAAAATTCAATGGAAATTTATTTGATAGTTTTCATTACAAAAAAGAAAAAATACTGCCATTTCGTAGCATTTTTTTCATGGGCTAAACTCAAGTCAAACATAAGCAGAAATTTTAAATAGAAATTGCAATTTCTAGAGTCTTAAATCAATGGCTTATTACCTGGAATTGTCTTGATATTTCTTCAGTCAGGTAAGAACAGTCAACTCTTTCATATTACTGTTATAGAATTAATAGGCCAATGTTAAAAAAGTTATTACCTAATAAAAATAAGATCTACTTGCTTTTCATATCTACAACTTAGCAGCCTTTACAGCTATAACTATTGACAGGAAGGGAAAATTATCAGAATCAAAATCTGGTTCTCCAAAATGGTCAGTGAAATAGAAAGTCTGTTAAGACTTGGCCTGTCAAGTACAAGTTGCATTTGCTATCTTATTAATATTTGCAATACTATACTCCCAGAGCATAGTAAAGATCCTAATCTTAATGTTTATCAATGAATAATTGGGTATGTTGTACCCATGATGATAAGGTATCACCAAAGAAGATAGGTATCAAGACAATGTATAAGCAACATACTACTCATGTGAGGTCTACAGTCATTATTCAATGATAGGCTTGGCAGTATAAACTTATCAAGAGAATTCTATCTACTTTGTACTCTTACACTTGAAATACGGGGCTGAAGAGATGGCTTAGGGTTTAAGAGCATTTGCTGCTGTATGATGAGTATTAGAGTTCAGATCCTAGTACCCCTGTGTGTGGGTCATAAATGCCTGTCACTAACTACAGATCCAAGAGATCCAACACCCTCTTTTGATCTCTGCAAGTAACTGCACATACAAGTGTGCACCAAAATACATGCACTCAACCATGCACATGCACACATGCACATATATTACAAATAAAAATAAATATTAAAAATAAAATAAAAAATAGAGAGCCTTGAGAACTCACTCTTTGTCTCCCCGTGTCAGGGAATTTGAATATGCAATTTACATTCTCGTACATGTATATCATGCTGGCTAACATTCAGCCATTATCCTTGCTTGTTCCCTTTCCCTTTCCTACTAGTCCCCTACTTCCCTCTAAATAGAGCTTATTTACATTTTGCATCATAGCAAGAGATATAAATGATATAAAGATGTAGGTATAAAGTATATTTTTTCTATGAGAGAAAATAGGAAATACTTATCTTTCTGATTCTAACTTATTTGTTTAACATGATGGTCTCCATTTCCCCTCATTTTCATTCAAATGATATAATTTTATTTTATCTCTGATAAAACTTCATATCCTTTACATGTGCTTAGTATCAGCCCATAGATAGGTAGAAATAATCTAACACAAAATCTAGTTTCTAACAAAATGGCATATATCTTCCATATGTACACCAATATGCATTCCACAGAGGTGAAGGTTTGTAAAGATCAAAAGACAATATCTAAAATGTGATGGTGATACAGCATAGGGTAGAGCATCTACTTGATTCACAGGAGTAGCTTATGCCAGCTGCCAAGTGTAAAAGGAGAGTTATGCTATTATGCATTGGTATCTTGAGAAGAGATCAAAATCCGAAAGTGAATTACAATTTCTTCTTGATATGTAAAGAATAAACCTAAATTTAACATGGTAAATCTCACACATTAACATAACACACACACACACACACACACACACACACACATATACACACACTCACAGACACACACACTTTTTTTGGTGAAAACTCCAGTTTTGGAAAGAATGGCAATGAAAATACTAGCTGAAATGATAATGAGAAAGCAAAGTGTAGGGGCTGGAGAGATGCCTCTACTATTATGGTCCCTTCCTACTCTTGCAGAGGAGCAATGTTCTGTTTCCAGAACCCATATGGTGGCTCACTAGTGCTTTTAAATCTAGTTCAAGGGTAACCTGACAGTGGTTTTTGCCTTCACCGGCTCATGCACACATGTGCTGTGCATACATACACTCAAATAAAAAAGATGGTATATGAGACCTGAATATTAGCAAAGTGTATAATATGCATGTATGCTTTAAGACATACTTTTTCTTATTCATTTGTGTGCATAAAATAGTATTTTCAATGATACACTATTTTAGTGATACACAATTTTCTACCTAAAACATAACTTAGAGTCACTATACAGACTTTGAGAAAATGGAGAGATACATGATAAACAAAGTTATGCCATTTAAAATATTGCTTGAAAGTGCCTTTGATTCTCTTAAAACTTTAACCATAATAACAAGGGCTTCAATTGTCTGTTTTCTACAAAGTTTTATGTGGGTAGTTGTTAATAAGAAAACAGGGAACTTAGCTTGATGAACATATTATATGGTTTTTGAAAGTAGTGAAAGAATTTCTTCAACTTTACAGAGGCAAGCTTTTTTATTAGTGACCCGGAAGAAATATGACTCAGGATATGGGTCCGTTTTTTTACTAATTTAACTTGGGCCTTTACAAACATTGCCTCAAGCTCTGTAATTCAGTTATAACTAGGCTTGTTTTAGCCCTGGTATTCAAAGAAGTGTACAGAGAATCTGCCACTTAAATCACCAGTCTTGTGTTTTGTCTCCTTTGGCTTCCATATAAAACATAGCATTCTCTATTAAGCGAATGCAGGTTCATTTGAGAAGAGCATGGATTTAGGCAAAATGTTACTTCTCCAACTGTAATAACCTATAGACTTCAGAATATTTTAAAGCTGCTGAGGCAAGTAAGGCTAAAGGCAGGTTTTATAGCAATTAACATTAATATTATCTCACCTCTCATTTGGCTAGTGAGTTTTAACTTGGGGGGGAAGTGACAACTGAAACATATGTTAATGTAATGCCAGACCTTCCCTGAGATGTACCAAACTGCATACTACAGTATTTGCAACTAGAGATATGTTCAGTGCACTAAGTGCTGTGTACATTTCAGAATCTACAGTTTGTCTCCTGTAATGAAATCCTTCTTATTGTTGACTGTCTTCACCTGCCAAAGGAGGCAAAACATCAGTGTGACAGCCAGTACCCTCTCATTGTTTCCTATTTTCTAACATTTATTTTTTTATGTGTATGAGTTTTTGCTGTATGTGTGCCTATGCACCATTGTACACTGCCTGCAGTGGCCAGAGTAAGGGGTCTGATTCCTCCCTGGAACTAGATTCAGTGATAGTTGTGGGTGACATGTTGCTGTTGTAAATCCAACTCAGGACATCAGGAAGAGCAGCTCTTAACCATTGAGCCATCTCTCGAGCTCCTGTTCCTGACACTCTTAAAATGTTTTTTCTCTTTTTTTTCTCCTTTTCCTCCTCTATCCTTGCCTTCCATCCTTCCATCTCTCCAATCCTGCTTCCCTTCCCCTGTATTTCTCAGAATACCCCATTTTCATATGTAATGACACTTCATTTTCTTTTTCTTTAAATTATGTACTGAGGTAAAATTTAACCCCACATCTTCAATTGGCAAAGTTTTTTTTTTTTTTAGATATGGGAATCTACATTCAGAGAGTTTAATTCTTTCCTGTCATCTCGAACTCAAAGAAAAAGGATCAAAGGTGTGTTCAGGTTGCATAATAAAAAGAATAATGAAAATTCATGTCAACATGTCAGAGTAAAACTCATGAAAGTGAGACTGCAAAATACATAGTTTATTAATATACCGCTTGAATGAAAATGTGAAATCTGTCAGCTACAGCAGGAGAAAATGAGAATTGTGATTTAGTATTCTAAAGAATGTACTCTCTTTTGGGTCAATTATTTCTTGCATTTCTTGCATTTTGCACTAGAAACAGAGGAGTTAGACTTTTAACAAGTATTTCATCCTATTCTGTGTATTTGGAACCCATCTCTCTTATCACATTTCAAAAAACTTTGGTATGCTAGTGTGTTTGTTACCAGTGAATGTTTTTGAGCACTAATTTTTATCTTTTCATATAAACTCAATCAATATAAAGTCACTTTTCACATTTAGAACTACATAGAGATGGTATACAAATTAATATAATCTTCATTTCAAAAAGCAACAGTATTCTTCTGAACACAAGTGGAAGCATTTATGTCCTTATTAGTCATTACTTGATTTCAACCAAAGGTACAATGAAAGAATGAGAGAAAGTTGCTTTCTTTTGCTATGATATCTTATATTTTCACCATTATCAATCATTTCTAAGAATTCGGAATCAGAGAGAAGGCTAAAGTGACTAGCAAAAATAACATGAAATGCCCAGAGAGATTTCCAGGCATTTGCTCTTCTTTCTAGAGGTTTAAAAAATTCTAAACTTAACTCATCATAAATGGGTTAAGTACTGATTATTTAGGGCACTTGGCTGTTCACCAAATTAATTTGCGTGTTTTCTTTATTTTATTTATATCTGTGGGTCCTGTATCTGCCATAAAAATTTCTTCTTGCACTAGTGTTTTTGAGTTACAAGCTTTAAGTGAAAAAACAGAAAATGAGATTTCTCCCACATACTTGTGCCTGATTTCAATACATTGAGTCTTTTAAAATTGTATTCTATTTTATTGTATGTGTGTTGTCCTTTGGAAGAACAACAAATTCTCTAAATTGTTGAGCAATTTTTTCACCTCTGTATATCGAATCTTTATAACACTAAGTATGTTGAGTCTTTGTATACTGTGTGCTCAAAGACATACATTTTTAGAAGTGTTTTCCAGATAAACTGTCCCAACATTCAATGATCCCAATCAAAATTACAAAGCTTGTTTTGGTCTTTTGTTTCCTCTCTTTGAACAGCTGAAAAAAAGCCTGAAACATTTAGTTACTTTCACTATAATTTGTAGTTAATAGAGACATTTTTATTTTAAGTACTCATTAAAGAACAAATCCCCTAACCATGTACTAAACTCTATCTAAAATGTATCTTTTACTAACAAGGCAGTCATATGCACAGAAACGATTTTAGCCTGTCATTTTAAGACTTATGATAGTAGAGGCCCCAAAGCTGAAAATTACACTATATGAACAAATATGTTCTCTCTTACTCTTTCTTTTTAGTAAGCACAATCTCCTTATGGGTTCCATAATGTAGAGAGTAGGGACTATGTCTGACATGGACTCTGACCCACAAACGTTGATCACTTCTCCTGCTGAGGTGACCTTGCCAGGTCACAATGGAAAAGGATGCAGTCAGTCCAGATGAGACTTGATAGGATGAGGTCAGGTGTTAGGAGAGGAGGGCTATCCCTTTCTGAAGACTAGGGGAGGGAGGGTGGGATCAGGAGGCAACAATAAGGATATAAAGTGAATGAACTAAAAATAATTTTTAAAAGATTTATTTATTATCTATATAGTGCTCCGCCTGCATGTACACTTGCAGGTGAGAAAAGGGCATTAGATTATTCTTACTCTTACTTATAAGGTAAACTATCTGTAGACATAAATGAGTTTTTTCTCACATATATGAAATAAATAAGGGCAGTATTATTTGTGAATGACATAGAGATACAATTTTATGTTTACATGAAACAACTACTTAAGTATTACATTATTGATGGAAAATATAAGAAATAAAGAAAAATACTCTTTTCATTCTTATTACTTTTACTCATGCCAGATACTCATTTGTCAATGGTGCTACCTGAATTCTCTGTAAAGCGTTATGTCCTTAAATTTATCTTTTATATTATCTAGAGAGAAACATGCTTAAAATGCAAGGTACATTACTTCATTCTTTTAACTAACTAAATAAATAAACAAACTATATGCTGATAACCATAGTGATGCTCATTTTGTTCTGAAGCAGTGCCTGCATTCCTTTATTCTCTAATCTTCAGCTACAGTATATACACTTGCAGACTTTGCACATTCTGCCATTGGAGTTCATCAAGAAGGTTTACAAGCATCGATGATCAACTTATTCATGCATACCATGGTTGTTCATTGTCTGGCCGAGCAGCCTGGGTCCTACTGCTGGTGGTAGTGTGGTCCCAGCACTGCTTGCTTTCAGATGAGAATGGATGGACCTTGACATCGAGGCTCCCAAGGTCCTTTTTCTTGCTCATGGAATCATAGAGTGCTTTAGGGTAAGGCACATCCCAAAGGTGCTAAGCTTGGTTCCAAGCCTTTCTGGGGGGAGGTGGAAAAACTGAGTATCCACCTTAGTCTTATAGTTTAGCTCTTTCAGAAGGAGACTGCAGGCCTCAGATAGCAGTGGAAATTCAGGAGCTCCCCAAGCCCATGGCTATAATAAGTGTTACAGCTTCTTGTGTGAGCAGCTATGCTAAGCACAGCAGAGGAAGCAGGAAGACGATCTAAATTTGCTGGCAGGAAGGTCTGCTGAGATGCAGGCCCAGCAGTGCTTCACCAGAGAGGTCAGCAGTTAGCCAGTGGTGATGGGGCAGGCCCCATAGGCTGCAAGGGCAACTTAGCAATACTCCATTGCTGCCTGACCACCCAGTATCTAGTGGAGGTTCTCTTCCCAAAATAAATGTCTCAGATGGTCACGGTGGAGGAATGGAAAGCAAGAGAGCCAGAAAGCACACTAGCCAGTCTTGGGCAGTGGAAAGTGGTTTTGGTGGTGAATGTGTCTGATTAGCTAGGGTTAAGGGTGCCAGGATAGTTAATCTACATACAGTGTGGTGCAGTAGCACATTTATATTGTAACATGGGATCCTATCGAAACAAGAAGAAAACACAGTACTTAATTATACTATAGATGAGAAGAAAACTTCTCAGTACTATCAAAGGTCATTTGTTGGAGGCTAGGATATCCACATCATAGGGCAGGGTACTTCCAGGAATTCCTTGTTGCTGGCTAAACAAGTTCCTTATCAGGAAAGGGCTGGGCCTTTAATCTTCCTGGGGAGCTATGTCACATTTCTTACAAAATCTAGGGTTACCAGATCAGGTAGAGTGAGAACCCCACTGAGAAAAGGGAGTGTACCAATATAGACCAATTGCAAAATAACTAACTGGAGAAGCCAAACTTCAACCTTATCCAACAGAGTCTCACAGTTAATTGGTTCTTCGGTTGGGCAGGTGCTTTTAAGTTTATATAGTCTTGCTTGTGTGTTTTTTATTTTATTTGCTACACTTTTGGACCACAATCAATAAGTCATTGCCAAGACTATTATCCTCAGGTAAAATGACACTCTCATATGGATAAAATACATAGAATTACATTAATTGGCTGGCAACTGATTTTAAATAACCACCTTAACGACATTTAGGGAGTTGCAAAAAAACCTATGTAGGAAACTCTCCAAAGTGAGGAAAATAGTCAATTAATAAACATTGAGGAGTCACCTGAAGAGTTGTAGAGGCAAACACCTAGTTGCATACCCAGGACTTTCACAGCACTACTAGTGACATTCTAGGGTAAAATTTCAGTAGAAGACTGAAACAGAAACAAACTTGGGGAAGACAGCATTGTAAATCAACAGTTGATTTGAAAATAGAGGATTACTAAGACAAAATAATGCAATAGTGTCAAAAACAAAAACAAAAACAAACCTGTGAGATGTATAAAATACCAAGTGAGCCATTATCACCAGAAAGAGAAGAAGTCCAGAAAGAGAAGAGAGAAGTTGCTGAAAACCTTCTTAAAGACTGGATGACTTCAATCTTCTTGTGTTGGCAGAAAATTTACATTTAAATTAATGGAATAAAAGCAAATATTGGCTTAGAACTTTCTAAATCTTGTCAGAAAATGGACACCTAGATTCAGGAAGCAAAAACTGTTTAGAAAAAGATGAAACAAATGACATTTAAACCAAACTAACAAAGCCCCCACTCTGATTTCTGGTTATTCTATTTCAAAACTAGACTCCAAGAGGAAACCAACTGTTCAAGGACCAAGAGTCCATGTTCAGGAAAGTACAGGCAACTGCTATGAGTTGTTGCCTGGTAAGGGGCCAAACATGGGAAGGGGATAAAGGAGAAGGACTTAAGTGAAACACAAAGACTGAACCATAAGAGACAGACATGCACTGTGCTTGCTATTCTAAGGATAGGAAAGAAGAAATAGTCCTGTATCAGAGACCAAAAGCAAGATTCTAGTTTGGGGAGAAATGGACTATTAAAAACAGGGTGGACAGTTATGGAGGCAGAAAACTAGCTCACCACCAGGGTTTTAAACAGGGACTGACACATAAATAGACAGTACAAGTTTTTTAAATTGCCTAAATGAAAAATAAAGAGGGCATACAGTAGGACATGGGGGTTAGAAATTTGGATGATGAAAAAAATCTAGATTGGTCAGTGGCACAGTATTGAGCCAGAGTAGCTGCCAATGTTAGCTGGGACAAATGAGGATGATGAAGAATCACTAAGGATGGTCTCCGAAGTCTGAGGGTAAGGTTAAGAAGACATGCAGAGGCCCAAGAAAAGCAAAGATTTTCACTTCCTGACTGACCTAATAAGCAAAGAAAGATGTACAGGCAGACGGCAACTTTAGAGTCTTGTCTGGGCACAAGCTTCCATGCTAACTGTCTCAGGCATATTGCAATTGAAGGTCTATGCCACAGTGGCATTAACACTACTTTCTGGACTAGCAAGCAGCATGGGTGGGGGAGGGAAAGTCTGGAGGAGCAGGGACTAGCTTGCAAATGAGCTTCTGGGAATTTTGATAATGGGATAGACTGGATACTCTTGTTACATTTGAGAATAACTACACCTCCTCTTTGGTGACAGTGTCAACTTGGATTCTAGGAAAAGTTGTGGTGATATATATCTCTAATTTATAACTATTCTACCTAGTCAAGGTCATGAGAAATCTCTCAGTGTGGGGAGGGGAGGCTGACAAACTTGTTACTGCTGCCAACTGTCCATATGTCTCATAGTTACTGAAGAGCACTACAACCTCCATTATAGAAAACCCTGATGCAGTGACTAGAGATCTCTGAAATGGAACTCTCAGTGTATAGTGATGCCTTGATTAAAGGGCACTTTACAGTTGAAGATAATAGTTGATAAGCTCTGTGGCACAGAACCTGCCCAAGAGGCTGAGGTACCCTGAGCTTCAATTCATTCATTTTGCAAATGACTTGAGCTTCAAAGTGGAAGCTATGAGACAATATTTCTCTATCATATCTGGCAACCACTTGGCTATGTCAGGTGCAAAGTGGTGATGGGATTGCTGCAGCAGCTGGAAGTAGAGAGTGCTCACTGAAGAAAGGAAGATTTCACCCTGAGACCTTGGCACTGAAGATGCTCGCATCATGGCCAACATTGTCGTTAGAAAACCCATCATGTACTGAGTCAGATAGTAGGCAGATGAGCTAGTTCTGGAGGAACTGTTCCTGGACATAGCATGTACACCCAGGGGCCACTGCCTGGAACAGGCCTAGATCTCAAATCCTATTCCACTGCTTTCAGAGACAAAGGTCACCAGGAGGTGATGGGCATTGATCATTGGGGTAGACACCAAACCATGTACTCTATGGAGGGCAAGAGAAGTGAGATTTGTGAGTGGCTAAGAAGGCAGGAAGTTACACTCTTCATCTGTGTTGCATAATATATAGTCATTTGGGTATGACACACACCTAATCAAATTCTCAAAAGCCAAAGATAAAGAGAACTTTGGCAATAGTGAAAGTTACTTGTAGTGTATATTAGCCCCTACATGAGACTATCACCAACTAAAAGGAATTAGGATGAAATGCTCAAAGTACTGCAAAGGAGAAAGAAGCTAAACAAGAATTACATACCTGGCAAAACAATCTTTAAAAATTAAGAGGATGGGGCTTAGAAAGATGGTTCCCACTAGTAAAATGCCTGCCATAAAAGCATAATAACTTGAGTTCAGATGCTCAGCACCACATACAAGAGCCAGAAGACACAGTGGTACATGCCCATAACTCCAGTGCTAAGGGAAGAGAGGGGGTCCTTGGAGCCCAGTGGCTTGCTAGTTCCATCAAATCAATAAACTGTATGTTCAGTGATAGACCCTGTCTCAAAAAATAAGGTATAGAGTGGTTAAGGGAGACAGTCACAGCGTCAAACTCTGGCCTCTGCATAATGCATACATGGGCTAGTGCAACCATCACACCCACAAACACATATGCTTATACACCACACACATATACAAATACATTTACAACAAATGAATAAAAATACGGTGGAGGGAGACTGAGGTAGATACATCTTTGTCCTCTGGCCTGTACATGCATGCTCATTTAAGTGCACACACACACACACACACACACACACACACACACACACACACACACACACACACACACGGACACACTTGTGTGCACATGCACACATGCATGCACACTAAAATTAAAATAGAAATTTAGGCATAAGTAAATTATTCCCTCTCCTCCCAAGGTCTGGCTGCAAGCCCCAGTCTCTGTCCCAGAGAGGAGGGGTGGAAGGAACCCCGAGGGATTAAGAGGTCCACAGGGAAACCACCAAGGCCAGCAGATCTGGACCCAGGGTGGCTGTACAAACTATTGCACCAACCAAGGACAAAGCATGCAGAGAACTTAGACCTCCTATTCAGATCTAACCAATGGAGAGCACATTCTCCACGGTTGTGGGGAACCAGAGACTGCCTTTGACATGAACTCTGGTGTCTGAGATTTGATCACTGGCCCTTGTTGGGGAAGCCTTGGTGGCACATAGAAGGGGATGGAGGCTACCCTGATGAGACCTGATAGACTGTGACCAAGAAGTGGGGGATGAGGTACTCCCATCAGAGATCTAAGGGAAGGGAATAGGGTGGAAGAGGGAGGGAGGGTGAGACCTGGAAGATAAGAGTGAGGGGATAACAATCAAGATGTAATGTGAATAAATTATAATAAAAAATAAATTATGCCCAAAACAAATGCTGAGAGAATTTTTACCATTACAACTACTTTATAACAAATGCTAAAGGGTGTCTTGAATGGAAATGAAAGGATACTAAGCATCAACACAAAAACTCTATATAAAGATAAATATATAGACAAATGCAGAATGCTGTGAAATTTCAATTATGTAAACATCTCTATTGTAATATTAAAGTTAACAGAGAATAATTTTTAATGGTCTCTGAATGTAAAAACCTGTGAATGCAGGTACAGCATTTAAAAATATGTGAATATTGGATTAGCAAGATGGCTTAGGAGGTAAAAGCACTGGACTCCAAGACTGACAAACTGACATCCCCAGAACCCAGTTGGGGAAGAGTGACAATGGACTGACCACTACACATGTGCAACAATACACATGTGTCCTCCCCCAACACACAAAATAAATAAGAAAAAGTATAACAAATAAGTAGAGTTTGACATTAAAATTGAAATTAATTAAAACTTAATAAATTTTTTAATGTGGGAAAAAAAAGAAGTAAAAATGTCACTTCTGATTAAGCCCATTTGAGTTGGCACAGTGGGTGAAGACATTGTCATTAAATTTGATGGCCTGTGCTCTGTAACTCACACAATAGAAAGAGAGAACAGACTCTAACAAATTGCCCTCTGACCTCCAAATGTGGGCAATGGAGCATGCACATGTAAATGTTTACTTTACATGCAATGTAAAATAGATATGACACCAGTAGATATACTGACATGGAAGGGGGAACCTCATGAGGCCTTAACTCTAGGCAAGAACTACAGGCAACCTAAACAATGCTGAGAGCAGGAGAAACTAGTGTTTGTCAAGGAATAGACCTCATGTTGCTATCCAGTACCAAATGGTCAGTCCTGAAAACATATGCATGTGTGTAATATTATACGGAATGAGCATATATGTTCAGGAAGACACACACATACAACAAAGCAAAAGAGGCCACGAATTTGAGAGAGCACAAAGAGGGTAGGTATGTGGGGGGAGGGAATTAATGTAATTGTAGTATAATTTCAAACATCAAAAATAGTTTTAAAAGTTGTGATTAATTAAGTTGTTATCACTTCAAATTGTAAAGTTGAGGTGATCCAATTAAATTTCATAGTGATCACCGAAAATACCTAAAGACAATATACAACAGTATATTTTTTAAAACTTATTTAAAAAATCACTACAAAAAACAAACCCCAGGGAGACTGTCAACATGTAAAAAGGAACTAAGGGACAGGGGACATACAGCCAATTGGCAACAGTACAAACTTTCCTATTAAGGAATTAGTTTAAATATGAATCACAGCACATGGAACGCTTTTGATGACTGATATGTGAGGGCTCTACCCATTGTGGCTGGTGCCATCCTTGGGCATGTGTTCCTGAAATGTATGAAAACAGGCTGAGTATACCATGGGGAGCAGGCTAGCACCACTCTACTTCTATGATGCTAGTCATACTATATTGCTGCACAAAGAACTGATATTCATCAACAGATTATGAATCTTTAATGAACATATAGGTAAAGTATGAGTGTGTGCTATAGTATTTCCCTTTGCATGAACTTAGTAAAAACAGAAAACAAAACAGAAGATGAAGATATGAATCTGTCTCTGTATGGGGACAAGGGCATGAAGGTTGGCAGGCGAGGTGAATGGATAATCATTCCAGGATCTTTCAAGAGCTCTCTATAAGTGCCTGACATCATGGATCATCTGACAGAATGTATCTGCTGAACTTATCAAAAAAGTTTCTTAAGATTTTTACTTTCATTAATGTAAATTCTCTTAAAAGCACTGAACACGGTTATTGACCTTTGTCTAATGTATGCTTTTTCTTTTCCGGTGGTATGGATAAACATTCTATAATAATTTATTCTGCTATACTTTTTACTTTCCCAAAGGAGTACTACTTTTATTAATTAAAAAAACTGTAGTGTTTTATTTGTATGGGAATTGCCTTCCCATGTGTACATGTGTAGTGGACAGACATAATGCAGGCCAAACACACACACACACATACACACACACACACACACACACACACACACAAAAATACATTAACCTTTGAAAATGATAATATCCCCAAAGAAGAAACAGACCAAATGTACATCAAGTGATGTCTGACTGATCAAATGGTGGCATGCTCATACAATAAAATGTCATCTGCCAATATAAATATCAAACTATTGATAAATGCAACAATATGGATGATGGATGATCTTTGGATGGAACAATATAGATGATCATTGAGACAAAAGATTTCACAGTACATGGTTCTATTACTAAAGTTTCTTTAAAAATTCATATCCTTAGAAATATAATGCAAACAAGATTTACTTTAAGTAAATAAAAAATAACAAATAATTTCAATAATGTAGATTTTTATACTTGGACAGTTGTAATTAGTTGTGCTAGTGTATAATTTTAATAATAATTGAACTGAAATTTGGTGAAAATTACATATATATATATATAAAAGAAAATAGTGCCTGAAGTGATTACAGTGTGAGAAATTATTTCAAATATTTTAACATTGACACATTAAAGAAAAGACAAGTGACAAATAACAAGAAAGCAAATGATCAAATAATGAAATGTATGGCAAAGAGAGTCTAACAATTTCTACTAGAGAATACAGAAGTGGTCAACAATCAAATAATAAAAGATGAAATATCATTGCTAAAGAAAATTATTACCATGTACTTTCTAGATAACCTAAAATAAAATGTTATCAATATGAATATATTGAGTGATATGGATATGAAACATTTTAACTCTTATTATTTTGTGCTGTATTTCATCATTAAAGAAAGTATTTTTTTCATCAAGCCACATTCCTGCCACTAGTCTCATTTACCTCAAACACAGCATATACCCATTCACACTCAGATTCTACTTTCATTATGTTTTATTTGGCCTCCTCTTCTCTTATGTCTTTGTGTCAATGTAACTGTACCTGGTGCTCCTTGTTCTTATCTTCTGGTGCTAGGTATAACATCTAGGGCCATGTGTGTGCCAGGTGAGCCACCTTCCAGCATCTTAATCCCCATCTCTTACATTTTGTTCTATGTCTTGGTTTTTAAAAATGTGTTTTATATCCAAATCTCTCTATAAGCTTTGAAAGAAACAGACACTCTGGAGATATTGGCTCATTTGGTTTGGATGGAGTCCTGAAATCCAAAATTTCCTTTTTACAAAATATTTGTGAGAAGCTTCATGTGAGTAGCAAAACTGAGACACTACCAAGTTATAACTTATGGTACTTACTTTCTTTTGCATTGTACATCTCTCATGGCTGGTGCTGTTTTAAATTTCTATTCAGTAGATTTTGTGAATAGGCCTTAGAACATCAATTACATGGAACAGTGGGAAGTCAGGGATTATGAAATGTATTTGATGTACTCAATAAATATCTCTTGAAAAACTGATTGCTGTAAACCTTTCTATATGAAGGCTTTAAACCACGAATGTCAATTTTATTTTATATTTGGTTGAAACTAATGAGTGACAGAGTCTTCTAATTTTAAAATGATAAAATTGTCTCTTTCATAAAATGTAGGTAAATAATAATGCACTGATGGGCCAATTTGTAAGCCTTGAAAGTAGGCTTTGATTTTGATAGGTTTCCTATCAAATTTGGTCCTAATTGAGGTTGAGAGACTTCAATAGGTTTGACATAGATCACACAGGTCAAGAACAGCAATGGAGCTTAATTTCCTTGTAAGCTTCTTTCATCAAAGTACCTTACTAGGATGCTGCAAAATTTCATGTTTAAATTAAAATTTGAAGGTTATTAACACATATTTTATCTCATGCATATGCTGGGACTTGGAACAGCTTATTTCTCTAGTTATAATGATTATGTTTTATTCTTTTCCGTGGGAAATGGTTAGGCCTTTGGTAGTCTCTTTAAAGTGTAAAATTCAACAAAAATGGTTGTTTCAGTATTACGCCACTTGCTTCAGAATGGATGTGTAAAATAATTATGGTTATTAAAAAGCAAAAATAGTAAACAGCACAAAGTTGTCATAAGTGAAAACAAAATGAATAAAGTGTGATTTACTTACGTTTAGTACATCAAATGCACTGGCCTAACATGAGCTCTGCCTAGTACTAAAAATGGATTATAATAAATGGGAGCCTTATACATTTGAAGACATGCTGATGAGAAAGTAATCCACCAAGTGGATAGGAGCAAACCAAATTTATTTCTCAAGTACAGTATTTTTCCAAGTGTAGTGTACAGTAATATTTATGTTTACTATCTTATTTTTTATACAAATTTTAGAGGCAAGCTGAGTGCAGTGGCACATGTGGTTAATCCCAGCCCCTGGGAGACAGAGGCAGGCAGCTCTCTGTGAGTTTGAGGTTAGCCTGGTCAACAGAGTGAGCATTCGGACAACTGGAGCTACATAGAAAAACTCTGCCTTGAAAATCAAACAAATGAACAAAATGAAAACAAATTTTAGAGGTATTGGAGTGTTTTTCCAACTCCTGTGACACATTTTTCTACTTTAGTATTACTGCTTTATTTTCATTATGTAAGCAACATTAAGATCTAAAATGAGTAGCTTGACTTTCTAAAACCTATGCTTTATGTTGAGCTTTTCTTTTTGCTTTTGAGACAGGTCTTTTCTGTATCCCTGACTGATCTAGTATTCACTAAGTATCCAAGCTGGCCTCCTTCTTCTTCAGCCTCCTGAGTGCTAACGTTCTCTGAGTCAGCCACTACACAGTGTTTCCAAATTCTATTGAGGGAAAGGCTTTGCTAAATGACCAAGAGGGCACAGACAAGACCAATCACATGCACTGGAGGGTGGATATTTTGTTACCATGAAGAGATTAATTGGGAAAAACACAAATTTTGGAACTTGCTATGTGTTTAATGCCTGACTCATTCATTATGGTTCTAAGTTACATTGGGCATCTTAATCTGATAGCAGTTTTTTAAATTATTCATAAAATACATAATAACGTTACTTGGTCATACTTAGTGTGCATTTTTGATATCAGTTTTTAGAATATAGGGTTTAAGTACATTTTCTTACAGTTTTGTGTATTGTACTGTGGTCATATTCATCTTCCATTACTCTCTTGTAACTTCTCCCACTGCTGCTGATTTCCTTCTTCTTCCTAAATAGCCCCATCCTACTTTCATTTCTCTCTCTCTTTTTGACCATTGAGTTGAATTAGTGCTGTATCTATAAGCATAGCTAAGGGATTATTTAATTAATCCTGGCTAACTTAGCAGTGGCTATGCCACCAACGAATCTGAATGCCCCTCTCCCATGCCCTCACAACTGTAAACTGCCAATAGCTACTCAGAGAGGACTAGTGCCTCATGAGCCTCACTCCCACACATGATAGAATGTTGAATTTTAAGTGAACCATTATTTATGTATATTTATATATGCATAAATGAATAATGCAAATTATATACTAATAGACAGAAAGTAACTCCCCTTTATTTTTAAGTAAAATGCTTGGAACTGCAATTAGCAGCCAAGATTATACATACCATAATTGGCTGTATACCTATATACATACTTATGACAGAGCTTAATTTCTAAATTAAACACAGCAATATTTTAACAATTACTAATAAAATATAAAAAATAACAACATTTTCACCATCACAACTCTTGCTTTGATACTTTTGATAAATAAAACAAGGATTACATGAATAGAAACACTATTATATCATAATAGTTCTGATAGGGACGGCAGCTACTAGATATGATGGTTTGAATGAGAATGGCTCCTTTAAAGCATGTATAAATATTTTTACTCTCAGTCTACAAGTCCTAGAATCTCTCCATCCATTTAACAAAGAGAATGTATGGCTCATGAGCACTTGGTGATTGTCTCAGTTCTCTTACCTACCAAATATTATATACCGTAAATCATGGATTATTTCCCCTTCTATATTATACTAGTTCTATCTACTTTGAAATGTAAATGTAATGTAGTTATTGTATCAGTAATATTATATAAATTATGTCTTGTATCAAGCCAAATTTATGACCATAAGAGGAAGCCTATAGATATCAAGCAGTGACTCCCCATCTCCGTTCTCTGCTCCTGACCACTAACTGATTCGATTTCTGTCTGTTTTCTAGGTCAAGTTACTTCACAAAAAGACCAAGATAATTGATGATCTTTTTTGTTCAACTTCTTTAAATTCTGTGTTGGAAAGGTTATTCATGTTATAATATGTATCAGTACTTCATCAAATTTTAGAGCTGAATAATAGTCCATTTTGCAAATGTAATGCATTTTGTTTAAGCATTCATCCATTTCTTGGTGGATACCATTTTTTTGGCCCATTTTAAATAGTGTTGATATGAACATCCATGTAGAAGATTTTTTATTTATTTGTTTGTTTGTTTAATCACTTTACAGCCTGATCCCAGGCCCTTCCCTCCTCTCTTCCCACCCTCACACCCTCATATCCTGACCACATTTTCCCCTCTCAGAGAGAATGCAATTAGTCCTGCTGCTACTTGAGGTACCCTGCTGGGTAGATGCTTTTCTTTAAATACCTGTTTTGAATCCTGTTGGTTATTCATTAATGAGCTAAATCGACATCTCACATGGTGATCTATGTTTAACGTAGAGAGAAACTTACAACAGCTTGTCAAATGGTTTCTTTGCATTTATTAATATGAACATATGGTTTATCTTGGCATGTTAATGCAGTGAATTGAATTAATAATTTTTTAATGTTGGGCCAGCCACACATGAATGAAACAAGTTCCACCTGATCAACCTGTATAACTCTTTGCAAATATTGTGAGATTTTGCCACTGTTGCCAGAACAGAATAGAAATTGGTGTAATTTAACAGAAAAAAAATTCTGCCTGATACTTTCTGTGTGGGAAATAATTAATTATTAATACACACATGTGTTTGTTCAGATTACCTATTGATCATTGTGCAAGTTTTGATTGATTCTTCATTTAAAAAAATGGTTCATTGCATATTGATTTTCTTGATTATGCACAGAATAGTATATAATACTCCTTCAATGTCTTTGAATGCCCATGAAATCAACATAAATGGTCTCCTGTTATGCTTTAAACTTTTATTTTTATTAATATTGTACAAATTAATGATGTTCCGTGTAACAGTTTAATACATACAAAGAATGCCATTGAAATCTAGCCATACCTAGAGTTTTCAATGTTCTGACCTTGTTCTTAGTCTAGCAAGAGACATAGTCAATTTCATTGATCCTTTCAATGAACCAGCTTCTGGGTTTTTGATTTTTTTCAATTGATTTTGTGCTTTAAATTTCATTGATCTTTTTATTTTCAATTTTTATTATTTTGGTCCTCCATTTACTTGAGACTTAATTTGCTCTTTTCTGTTATTTTTTAAAAGGTGAAAACTTAGGCTGATTATTTTAGGCCTGTGTTTTATATTGACATATGATTGCAATCTTACAAATTTTACTCTAAACACTACATATCCTTCATTTAAAAAATTTTGCGATTTTTTTCCTTTGCACCTAATTTAAACATTTTAAAATATTTTCTTGGTAGTTCTTTGAAGTATGCATTATTTAGAGATGCATTATTTAATTTGAAGATAATTACAGAACTTGTGGTTATTGTTTTATTGTTAACTATAAGCATTAATGGAATATTTTCTGTGTTTCATATTATCTGAAAGTTTCATGATGTGTTTTGTGGTCTAGAGAATGTTTTGTCTTGGTAACTATTGATTATATCCACTATTAAAACATGGATTCTGAAGTTGCTGCATGAATTAATTTTTAAACTTTAAACTATTTGATAATTTCATACATGCATATAATGTGTTTTGATAAAGAACCTACCCCAGATATGTCCTCTCCAATTCTTCCCTTATCTCCTGACATAATCCCCTTCAAATTTATATGCCTTTTTATTTTTATATTTTTGTGAATATCATATATATAACTACTCACTTTTTATTTATTTCCTTGCAAAAATTATACAAGCAAAATAGTTTAAGAGAATACATGATGCAAGTAAAATTAATTTATGACATTATCAACTATTTTTTTTATTAAATTTTTACATATGCACTTATATTACTACACATATATACAACAATAAACTACCTACAGCAAGAAGAGACATGAGACAACCAGGAATTATATAAATGTTATATTCAGACTGTTTTGGCTATTTGTGTTTGGAAGCTTTGAAGAAAACATCTTTCCTGTCTTGGTGCGTCGAAAGTTCTGAATATAAATCCATATCTATCATATCTCATCTCTATAAACATCTTTTAAAACATCTCTTAAAACATCTATCTAGACCTAAAAACATCTTAACCTCTAAACAACTAAGCTTAATTGTAAAATTAAACAATCTTGTCTTCAACCCCATCAGAGACTTGAGAAGGAATAAAACTGAATTACCCGAGTAAACCGCAAGTGCAGATTAGTAGCTTCCCAAATGAGAAGATGACAGAGACAGTTTGCTGCCTGAACAGTCACCCAAAACTTTCTATAACGTTGGAGCATCTTCTTCAGCCTTCTGACCCAATATATCTGACAGACATATTTGTGAACCAGGAACTATTGAGGGCTTGCTTACCTTCAGAGTTTAGCTGTTGACTCTGCCTGCATCCAAGCTTGCCCATTTTTAGACAGAATTTTGTCTGTGGCAGAAATGAGGACATTTTCCCCAGTGGCTTGTTTACTACATGTGAAGCTATCTCCATAAGGAGGTTCTTTGATGCTCATATTCTTTGAGAAAGGCTGGGTGTTGCCAGGGGTTAACTTGTCTTGTTGTCAAAGAATCTTTAGAAGAGAGATTTTCCAAGATGGTGGCACTGATCGCATACTGCATCAGATTAGGAGGAAATACAGGACTGCACAGCGACCTAAGGACCAAACTGAGAGCTACAAAACACCAGTGCTTCTGATTCTCAGATGAGAGGGATCCAAATTGTGTGGGGCATGGGTGGGTCTGACCCCTGCCACCCACCTAACCCACAGAAAAATCCCTGGGAACAGCCCACATTAACCGTCATCTTGGGAAGGACTATGGGAAATTCCTTCAGCTCCAGGACCTCACTTCCAGCTACTGCTTGTGGGACCCTGGACAGAAAAACGGTGAGATATAGTTGCACCTCTGGACTCTCACTCCCCTCACTCCCACCATAGGACACAATCCACATTAGCTGCCTCCTGAGAAAAGAGTACGGGGCACCCAAGTACCTCTGAACCCTGAGCTATCTCAGACCCCCAGCTGCTTGCCAGCCTAGACTGGCTGGGTCATGGAATAGATAAATATACCCCTGCCATCCCAAGAGGGCCTGTGGAACTTATGAGCAGTTTGGAGACCTGATTTCTTACAACACCCCCAACTGCCTATTAGCTGGGAACAAACCTTGTGGTTGGCAGAGCTGAATCCAGGCTCTGGCCACAGTCTGCATTAGCCACCATCCTATGGAGCAACATCAGGCCTTGGTCTGTATATACACACTTGCCTGAAGCATAGCACTCAGATACAGCTAAGACACAAGGCAAACCCACTGAGCAGAGACAAGAGTAGGCCACATTACTCATTAACTGCAGTCCAGCTAGCAGCATCTGGCCCTGATCTCACCACACCCACCTACAGCCTATTGGTGAGATCCACCTAAGTCACAGAGCAGAGATTTGTGCAGGCCACACCCCACATTCACTGCTGTTTCCTGAGAAGCTTGGAGCTCTAATCTCTCTCCCTTAGCCTTACCCAAATAGGGCACAGAAAAACATCTGTAACACAGCAGATAGACAGAGCCCTGCCATCTCGAAAAGGACTGTAGGGTACCTGAGCAACTTTGGGCTTAGAAATATATCAGTTCACTCCTCCCCTGCCTGATCCAACTGGAATACAGTCAGGGAACCCAGCTGAGCCAAACTAGGTGCAGGCTCTAAAACCCACTGTCCAACATCCTTAGGAGGCCTTTGGAGAGCCTTAGCAAACAACCTTTGCCTTGGAGTTCTCCTTACTTGCTCTCAATCTGTGTGGCCAACATGGGACACAGATAAAGAGTCTTTAGAATAATTTAAAAAATATCTTTAAATGCCATATTCTGTAGGTCTCTGAGGCTTTTGAAGGCCTTATCTATTTTACCTCATCTATCTATAGAGTCATATCTATCTGTTAAACTTAGGATGTATATTCTTGTGAGGAGACTGGAGACTGACTTTCACATGAACTCTGGTGCCCCTTATTTGGCCATGTCCCCTTGATGAGGAGGCCCAATGGCACTTGGAGGAAGGATAGCAGACTACCAAGAAGAAACTTGATACCCTAGCATCATCTTCAGGGGGAGGAGGTCCCCATCAGCCACAGTCATAGGGAAGGAGAATGGGGTGAAAGCGGGAGGGAGGGAGGAATGGGAGGATCCACGGGATGGGATAGCAATTGAAATGTAATATGAATGATTGTATTTTTCAATTAAAAAACATAAAAAATAGAATAGTAATTGACATGACCATGATTTGATCAATTCCACTTAGTACTGCCTGAATATCCATTGGTATGGGACCATTTATTGGAGCATGAATAGCCTCTCAGGGGATGCATCCATGAAGAAAACTTGTTTCTCCCTGAAGAAAACTTGTTTCTCCCTGTTCAAGCAGCCATCAACTGCCTAGCTCCTCAACTAGGGATGGAACTTCTGGAGCCCATCCACCATCTATGCTAGAGTTTTGGCTGGCTTGCTCTTGTGAAGGTCTTGTAAACACAGTCACAAGTTGTGTGAGTACAAATGTGCAAAGGCTTGCCATGTCCAGCAACCAACGTTTCCCAGCCAGAGATCTAGTACTTCTGGTTTTAACAATCATTCATCCTCCTCTTCTGCATGATCCCTAATTCTAGACGTGTGATGCAGATATTCTGTTTAAAGCAGAGTACTACACTTTTTCTCATTCTCTTCTTTTTTATCAGTTGGAGGTCTCTTCATCAATCATCTACTGCAAAAAAAAAAAAGAAATGTGAAAGCTCCACTAATCTTTTGTGACTATATAGATAATAACAATATTTATAAAGGTTAGACTCCATTGGTTTGATGCTGGTGATCTGTTAACTATGCATTTACTCTTCTCCTTCCTTATTACTTGCCCTATTATTGTTAGAAAGTTGTCAAGGTCTCCAAAGGTAATTATGGAAAATCTATTTTTCTGTCATTCTGTAAGTGTCGGTTGTATATATTTGATGCTCTGTTCCTAGACATATATATGTTTGTTTTATTTCCTTAGAATATTAACTTCTGTCCTTAGACAATGCTATTCTTTATAGTATAGAATTTCCTTCCTTGAACATCAGCTTTGTTTGAAATTTTTATTAATGTTAGTATGTAATTTTCTCCATAATTTTATTTTTACATTTAAAGTGTCTATCTAATATGAAACTTAAGTTGAATAATTTTCTTTATCTGCTTAGATAATTCTGTTTTTTTCACATTTTTTATTAATTTATTCTTGTTACATCTCAGTGGTTATCCCATCCCTTGTATCCTCCCATTCTTCCCTCCCTCCCACTTTCCTCTTACTCCCCTCCAGTACGACTGTGCCTGAGGGGGACTCCCTCCCCCTTTATCTGCTCATAAGGTATCAAGGCAGATATGGGCCCAGGGGTCCCGCTCAAACTATGGCACCAGCCAAGGACAATACAGGCTGTAAACTTCAAACCCCTACCCAGATCTAGCCAATGGACAGAACATTCTCCACAGTTGAGTGGAGAGTGGGGTATGACTTTCACACGTACTCTGGTGCCCCATATTTGACCATGTCCCCTGGAAGGGGAGACCTGGTGGCACTCAGAGGAAGGATAGCAGGCTACCAAGATAATTCTTTCTTTTAATTGATATATTTAGATATTGACATTTAAAATGGCTATTGGATTAAGTAGATTTATGTGTATTGTGTTTATTTCTTATTTGTTGTTTTTTCTCTTTGTTTCTTCCATACTTTTCTATCTTATCTGATTTTCTCTAAGTACCTCATACATAAATGTGTCTGTGTGCATTGAGTTGTATGTGTATTTGCCCTTGAGTCTTCAATAAATATTTATATGTAATCCAAATCTCCTTTTAAATTACCTGTTTTACATAACCCGTAGTGAAACACCCACATAGTATTTTAATTTATTTTTTCCCATTCATTAAAGTGTAGTTGTCTTTTTTGCTATGGCTATAAACATTTGACTTATTCCTGTCATCATTATTCTATTTTTATTTTCATTTTTGAGACAACATCTTACTACAAAGCTCAGGCTAGTCTTAGACTCTCAGTTTTCTTGCCTTAAAATAAAAAGTCTGTGGTTACAGAGGTTTGCTACTTTGCCTGCAACTTAGATTATAATTTCTTGGGATACTAGGGTACAAATCCAGGGACTTACACGTACTGAAAAAACAATATTCCTTTAAGCAAACTGTCCTCTGTTAGATGGTGTATTAATCACAAAATAAGCAAAGCCTGATAACACAGGCAGTTAATACCAGTTTTTTTAGGATGCTGAGGCAGAAGTATCACAGTCTAAGGCTTGCCTAGGATATAGCATGAGTTCAAAGCCAACTTGAGCCAGTTAGGGAGCCATTGTCTCAAAATAAAAAGTGATCAGAAGGTTAAGTATAAAGTTGTACATTAGACCACTTGTTTAGTATGCATGGAAAAACATCTTGTATCTAAACTTTGTACAGAGTAAAGAATAGAAAATAAAGATGTTGTACTTTGCCTTTATTTACCCTGTTAGGATCTTTATTTTTAAATGTGGACTCAATTTCTGATCCTATATAATTATCTGTTCTCTGAAGCACTTCTTTTAACATCTCTTGCAGTGCAGACCTATTAGTGAAAACTGCCTTTGCTTTCAATTTGTCTGAAACAGGTACCATTTTCCAGTATTTTTAATTTAAAAAAATATTTCATTTATTCACTTTATACCCCAATCATAGCCCCCCTCTCTCATCACCTCCTGTTGGGTCCCATGGCTGAATCTGTCAACCCTCTGAGGCCATGAGGAAAGAATGGAGCCTGGCTTGAGTTTCAGCAACAGTCTCTGGTAAATACTTCCGTATAGGAATGACTCGGCATGGTCCATCCAGGCACATCCTGGTGTGAGCTCTGCCTGCCAATGGCCACATAACACAAACCAATTGGTCCCACAATATCAGGCCACTTTACATCCTGGAAGACTTCATATCTCTTGACACCTTATGCCCCGCCCACTCCTTATACTCTATGTAAGAAAAACCTGCCATAGTAAAGTTGAGTTCTTGCTCCTACAAGACTTCTGACTCAGTGTATTTTTCCTCAGGGCATCCTAGGAGGAGGCTGGGTCGCCCACACTCACCATCCTGCTCAGCTCCAGAGATGAAATGTCAGAATGGAGTCCTCTCCACTTCCAGCCCTGCCTGCCAGCATCAGAGACCCAACAGCCACCCAGTCCTACCATCCCTCCGTCTTGCCCCTCCTGCCTCCCCAAGTCCTCAGAAAGGGGGATCCATTACAGTCCACCATCTGACCCCAGGCTATCACATCTCATCTGGACTGCTGTCATCATCTTCCTCTGTGACCTGCCATGCCCCCCCCCCAGGAGGAAGTGTTTGAATAAGGAATTTTAGAATAAGTGAGTTTTGTTATTCTTGGCCTACACCAGATGTTTCCACTTTCCCTTACACTCTTAAATTATGAAGAAAAGTATGGTGTAATTACTGTCATTTTATCTGTAAGGTGTTCATCTTATCATTATTCATTCAAGATTTTCTCCTGTACTATTCAGCAGAACAAATATCGTACATATAAGTCTAATTCTGTATAGTGTCCCATGCTTGGTGCTATCTGAGCTTCCTAGGACCTGTGGTTATTCATAATTATCTACCATGGTGGTTTCAAATATTTGTAGGCTATTTCCATTCTTATATCCACTCTACATATGCTTTACCTTCAGTAATTATTCTGTAATTATGGATATACTGCTCTACTCTTTTCACTTTATGTTCTCATTTCATTTTGATAATATTTTGACAGTTGTTCAAACTCCATTTTCTTTGGTAGTGAAAGTATCCAAAGCTCTTTTTCGGCATTTTTTTTTAATCTAATACATTTTTTATTTGGATTCTTTTTATTTTCCTTGCCTCCACATATGCTACCCATTTGCTCCTAAGTGTATATTTGCCAATTATGCTCTTAGCATATTAAACATAACTTTTAAGTGCTTAGTCTGAGAAGTCCATTAACTGTACCATATCTCAATCTTGCCCTGACAATTGCTTTATCTCTTCAAACTATTTAGCACTCTAGTGTGCCTTGTGCTTTGTGTATTTCAGTGTGATTAGTGTTTGGTATATTTTAATCAATCCTTTCTGTGACTATTGTAGGATTTTTACTGGATTGCAGAAGTTTTTTTTTTTATTTCTTGTCTGAGATTTTCATATATGTATACAATATGCTTTGATTCCCCAATGTTTCCCATCCAACGTCCTTCATATTACCCTCAACTACTGTCCCCTCCTAACTTAATATACTCTTGTTTTTAAACCCATTGAGTCGATTTATTGCAACCACCATGTAAATGGACATAGGAACATCCACTATATCATGAATTGTATCCCTGAAGAACACTGGCTTCAAGAGTTTTAAAAAATTTACCCTAGAAGGCTTTCAGCAGCCACTGGTTACTTTTATTAAGGTTTAGAAGAGTGGAGCACCTACTTCAAAATTATCCACAAAATAAGTTAAAATTAATATATATTCCATATTAGAATGCTTATTTTCTGTTTCTGTCACTTGCATAGTAAAACATATTATAGTACTATCATTTTGCATACAGAGGATTTAACCTAGAGTGTCATGTATGGTAGATAGGTGATCTACCACATTTGACTTTTTACTAGTTAGCACAGGTTGACATTAAACTCATTTCTTAGCCCAGATAGGAATTAAACTTACCATCTGCCTCTTTCTGTCTCTGAAATACCACCAAGCACAGCTGAGAATAAATTTTCATTCATATAAAACATACAACTAGACTGGACATATGAAACATCTGTTTTAAGAAAACCAGTAACAGAAAACACAATATTATGATGTTTGAGAAAGGAAAAATAACTTATCCAATTCTAGAAATATCCTTGAACACTTTGAAGGGAATTTCTGGGCTACAGTACAAGGAGAAAAATTCAAATAAAGCCTGGAGTGCTTCCTGAGTTAAATAAAGTGACACGATAATCTTGAGTGGCCAGGATAGCTAGATTTAGAGGTGGCAGAATGTTAAAAAAATAAGGCAACAACACAGAAAATGAAATCTAGAAATAAGCACAAAGAGCTGGCAGGTTGTCACTTTGCATACACAATTCTAAAATAGCAGAAATACAATATTAAGGAGAAAAGAATAATCAGCCAAAGATAGAAAGATACAAAGTATGCTTCATATAAAAACCAATGTGCAGACTTTTATATACCTTTTTAAACAACAGAAGGAAGAAACAAATAGAAATATGCTTTTAAATCTCCCATGAGAACAATAAGTTGTCTACAATTCTAAAAGAAAAATTAATCCTCCCAAAAAACAGAAACCAAAGTGAAGAAAATTTGTTATCTATCAACTGATTCTATAAGAAACATTAAATGAGATGCTTCAGGTAGAAGGAAAATAACAGATAGATGCATACATATACTAAAACAGAAATACTAGAAATGTCTTTGTTTTAAATTTAAATGATCATTGTTTTTGAAAGAATGAATAATGTATTGTGAAGACTATAGTGAAAGTACTGCAAGTACATGTAAATACAAAGCAGGAAATGGAGCATATAGAAGCTTGCTTTTGATAGGACCTTGTATTAAACATGAAGAAATATGATATTTGAAGTGAAACAGTTATTAAAAATCTATGACATTATAAGAAAACATATACAGAGAATCATAAACAAAGAGCTGTTCCAAAATAAGTCTGAAAAATAAAAAACAAAATACAGAAAAAGTAAAACCTCAGGAAAAGTTGGAGTCCATACATTAACGACTTTAATAATTGCTTTGAAGTAATAGTAATCAAGAGGATATAAATATAATGAAAGGTTAGAAATATGGATAGATGACATAGATTATGAAATATAAAAATAAACCCATGAATTTATAATGAATTTGGTTTCTTCCTCTTGTATTCCTCTTCCTCTTCCTTCTTTTTAGTTTTGTTTTTCATCATCTTCATTTTTTAAAAGATAGGTCTTCTCATATGGTTGGCTTTGAGCTTGCTATGGAGCCCTAGCTGACCTCAAATGCAAGATTCTCTTCCTTCAGTTCACAAGTGTAGAATTATATACAAGCACAACCACACCCAGATCTTGGTTTGGTTTCAATAAGGATTGAAATGTAATTAAGGGTATTAATTATTTCTTTGAGTCTTTGTCAAGTTTTATTGAGAAATAGTTGATAAAATTACACATTAAGTAAATACACAGGTCTTAAAATGATTTGTACATATGTACATTATGTGAAATTTATAGCAAACCAATATACAATCAGCTCATATAGGTAACTATTTTGTTCATAATTAGAATACTTGAGGTGTAAGATTAGAATTCGTGAGGTCTACCTCCTTAGGAAATTTTAAGTATACTGCAAAGTATTTTAAAATATACTCATAACTTTGTACATTAAGTCTATAGAGCCACCCATGATTGCACAAGCCAATAATTAAGTCTCTAAATATGCTTACAGTGAATAAACATCTTCCAAAAATTAGTTATTAGAATTATCATCCAAGCTAATGGTTTTTATTCTGGCATCTTCATGCATACTTTGTTCTTTCATACTCTTCCAAACAATTTCTCTAGCACCCTGTTTCCTTCTGTAGGTTCTTTTTCTGTTCCACAATAACCCTTTTTCTGCTTATAAGGTTTAGGAAAACTTAGTTCTCATAAATTAAACTTACTGTAGCATAAATGAACTGCTATTGTCAGTATTGATCGTTAATATTTCAAGAAAACACAGGAAAACATATCCAGCATTACTCCCTGAGACCATTGTATATTACAGGTAAAGACAATGGTTTTTCTATAGTCCTATAACTAGCTGAAGAGGATACATTTCATACCCAAGAAACCACTGTTCCTTATTCTTTTGGCTCTAGCACTGTTGAAGCTTAACTGCACAATTAATTGATAACAAACACTGCTCTGAATGTTCTTCATTGATAATATTATTTCCTGTTGTTACCTAGATTATGAAAGAAGCGCTGGCATTTTCCCCATATTAAAATAGGCAAAGTAAGATGTTAAATACCTTAAAAGATCACAGAGTTGGTAACTGCCACAGACATACTTTCATGATAGAAACACTAGTGAAGTAAGAAGTAAACGACTAGTAGTCATAAAAAGGCAAAATGTGGGAAACAGGCAGCTTCATATGCAGTAGTGAAAGGCTAAAATCAGGTTTGGTCTGTTTATTCACTTTTTCCAAAATAAAGTATGAGATATTTACATCTGGTTTTGCCACTCTTACACAACATGATATTGGGATTCTATCCAGAGCAATCAACCATTAAAAAGAAAGGAGACCGATCAATAGGAAAGAATAAAAATTATTATATTTCTGTTTTACAAATGGCCACACAATTGACATGACAGCACAGATGGTGAATGCTTGTATGGCTTTTCCCCTAGAGGAAGAGCTGCAGGAAGTATATTTCATATAGAATCTCCGCATCTGAGGAAATGAGGGCAAAAGCCAAGACTTCTGATTTCAAAACTTAGTAAGAGACACAAAGATGAGGATAACATGGCAGTAGCAAAAAGACAGAAATATAGACCACCTGAATAAAATAGGGAAGTCAACTTTCATATATCTGACATAATGACATAATAATCTTTTCAATAAGTAATGATAAAAATGGTATCCAACATGTGAAGAATGCAGTTGGGGCTGTACCTCTGAACCCTGAACAAATAATTCAAATCATACAGGTTACAATTTATAAATACTTAGAAGAAAACTTTAAGGCACGTAGGGCACACTTTATGGTACTGAATTTGGCAATGGCATCTTGAATTGAAAAAAAAAAAAACCTAAACAAACAAAAGCTGACCAGCTGTTTTCCCCTACTTCACTTTCAACTTAGATCACATTTATGACCAGTGTATCAGCATTTTCTCCCATAAGTCAGCAGTTCTCTAGAAGATGAGGTCTGGTATCCTATATATCATTTAATCTTAGACATTGCCTACCTGGAATTTGAGTCATATCACACATATTTAAAGTTTTATTTGAGAAGACATAAGAATTTCAGATGTCACTAATAACTTGTCAGTCTGCTGGGCTTGATTGTTTGCTAAAATAGCTCAGGGAATATAAGAAAAAAACATTACTTACATTTATTGGTACAGTACAAAAAAGCAACAGATAGAAGAGATGCAAAGAGTGTGACAGAGGGAAAGGGTCTAGAAGTGTCTATATACTTCCAAGACATATAACCCTCCCAGGACCTCCACATATCAAGCAAACAAGGCAGCTTCCAAATATTGTAGTTGGAACATACAGTCATTATAATATAGGCATAGTTGCTTATTAACTAATTTCAAACACTTCCCTTCTACCAGAAGATAGGAACTGGGTCTGTATTTTCTAAGCTTCTGCTTAGATTTATTTTCTAGTGAGTTAGCTGCTACCCAAGTGCCTACAAATAAAAACTCATTAAAATGCAAGGCAGCTCTATCACCCAGGAAGACCCAAGAGATTAGAATTTCAGTTTCAGAAACAGAGCCAAAACCAAATTTCACAACCACAGATGCACTCACTGACCATTCCCACTGAGCAAGAAAATCTACTGGTTTTAGCAGATTTTTCTAGTGTCAGTTCTGTTTCAGAAAGGATAGTTCTGTTACGCACCTTGCTTGGCTTTTTTTTTTATAATACTCTATTTCACTCACTTTTTCTGCAGCTCAAGATTTATTGTATCTTCAATGATAAACTTCATGCAGACAGAAATTATGCCTATTTTTCATTTCTTTCTACACATTACTTGTACAGCCTTGTCACTAAGTATATTTGATAAATATACTTGAATGAATAAAAGGGTAAGTAAGAATACTGCCTTACTCTTCTAGTGATCTTAGTTTAATGTAAGCTAGATATTTAGCTCTTTTTTCCTTAAGAGCATCAATCTCAGGCTATGACCTCTATTAGACTGGTCTATTCTCAAATTGTTAGTCTATTATTATTATTAGTCTATTATTATTATTATTATTATTATTATTTTATAATTATTAGTCTATTAGTGTATTCTTAAGTTTTATAGTCAGTGGGAAGACAAAAGAATATAAATTTCAACAGAGATTAAGTTCTATGTCAAGCACCATACTTCACAGATAATACTGCTGAAAAACATCTGTTAAAAAATGAAGATACTGCTTATTGCTGAAGACACCACGTACATTAGGCATGGGACTCAGAAGCCACTGACATGGAACTGACCTGAAAACCCCTCCCTGGGGACTAGCTTATGTGATACCAAAAAGCACCAGGTGAGTTTCCAACGGAGGAAATCAAACAGTAGTCATACCCAGATATAATGTCTATGAACCATAATAATGACCAGCATAACACAATAACCCTAAGGGTGAAGTAGTGTCATGTATACCTTAGCAGTAATCAGCAGTTCTATAATTGGACTTAAGACCTACTCAACAAAAGAGAAATAATTACTGGCATTGGAAACCCAGACAACTACTCAGTGCTACTGAAGTTTTGGATCTTGAAGGAGAACATACAACTACCACTTTATCAAACCACAAAAATACCTAAAACAATCTATAAGCACTTGTGCTTATACCACAGATAAGTATAGTCTTCACCACTCATCAAAGAAACTCCTATTTAATATAGACTAAAGCCATTACTGAATATCACTACCAATCAAAATGTAGCCCCGTGGTGCTCAGTCCCAGTGGATACATCTATTAGAAATATTTTAAGAACCATATGATTAAGAAGATTGCCATGAGAATGTGTATCCTAGTAATGTCTGAAGCTACATCCATAAAGACTCACCAATATGACTACCTAAACATGAGCTGACCAAAGATGTCACCAACACACATACCAGAATGGAATGGGTAATGACAATTGAATGATGTAGGCATTGAACTTTTCCAAAGCTTCTTTATTTGAGTTTTTTATGCTTCCATTCAAACCCATCTACCCTAGATAGGAGAGAAAAGAGGTTAATGGGAAGAGGATATGTAGACACCTTCAGACTCAGTTCCTTGGAGTGATTCTACTCTTCATCTTCATTGTCAGGATTCCAGTAAACCCATTAAACAGCAATTCAGCAACGGTGACTGCAACTGCAGGACTGGAAATCTGGAGCTGCTGCAGTCAGAACCTAGAACTTTGAAGTGTTCTCTGGAGCGGTTCTCTCTTAGAGTGTCTCAAAGTGGAGCAATGAAAAGCCAAACAATAGGAAATGATGCCAAAGGCAAAAAGCCCAGCCTCTTGTTTTGGTTTCATATATAAATAATCTCAGAGTCCATACTAGGATGTTTATCAGTCAGCAAAAACATGACCCCTCAAGAGGCAGTTCCTTTTCTCATGGACAAACACCACGTGCCTTCTCACAAGTCTGTTTCCAGCAGACAATCAATGCACACCCTCACACAAGTCTGTTTCACATCCCACACTTGGGACCAAAACAAAAACATGATTACATTCACTACAGAGTGACATTGGTATCCAGTAAATGTAATAATTCTGGAAAAAATATAGAGCTTGTGCATGGTAGTGCATACCTTTAATCCTAGCATGCAGAAGGCAGAAGCAGAAGTATTTCTGTGCATTCAAGGTCAGTTTGGTCTAAAAAGAGTTCCAGGACATCCAGGTTGACACAATGAGGCCCTGTTTCGAAAAATAAATAAACCAATCTGAATGAACAAGCAATATGTGTGTGTGTTTGAAAAGATATATTGAAAGACATAGTTAAGAACAATAATATGCAAACTTGCAAGAAAAAAATAGAAAAATCAGTGATAAAAATTATTGAAAAAATAGTCTATGTCCTCTTCAGTCTCCATGACCCTTGCTACTAGGAGTCTCAGCTAGACTCACACCCATATCTTCCCAGAAGCCTACCCTGTCATAGGTCTCCAACATGTCACAGAGATGCCCCTGCCCATGGTTTCTCTTCTCACTGTAGGCCTTCTGTCCTTCAACCCCTGCTCTCCCCAAGCCTGGTCTCCACCTTCATTTTTCTCTACACTCCCTCTCCTACCTTGTTACTTCCCTTCAACCAGTACCTCTGTCTATTCTATTTCCCCTTCTGAGTGAGATTTAAGAATCCTCCCTTGGGTCCTCCCTGTAAGTTATCTTCTTTGGGACTGTGCATTATTGTATATTTATCCTGTACTATATGGCTAAAATCCACTTATAAGTGAGTATACACCATGTATGTCTTTCTCGGTCTGGGTTACCTCACTCTGGATTAACTTTTCTTGTTCCATCCATTTGCCTACAGATTTCAAAATTTCCTTGCTTTTAATAGCTGAGTAGTATTCCATTGTATAAATGTACCACAGTTTCTTTATCTATTCTTCTGTTGAGAGACATGTAGTTTGCTTCAGATTTCAGCTATTACATATAAAGCTGCTATGAGCCTAGTGGAGTGAGTGTCTTGGTTGTATGATGGACATCTTTTGGGTATATGCCAGGCAGTGAAATATCTGGCTGGGTCTTGCAGTAGCACTATTCCTAATTTTCAGAGAAAGTGCCATATTGACTTCCAAAGTGTTATACAAGTTTGTGCTTCTACCAGCAATAGTGCTCCCCTTTCTCCACATCCTCACCAGCAGGTGCTATCACTTGAGTTTATTTATCTTAGTCATTCTTACAGGTCTAAGATAGAATCCTAGAGCCCTTTTGATTTGCATTTCACCTGATGATTAATGATGTTGAACATTTCTTTAAGTGCTTCTTGGCAAATTGAGATTCCTCTATTGAGAATTTTCTGTTTAGCTTAGGACACCCTCTAACTAGACAGGACTCCTAATAGAGGGAGAGGGAACACACCAACCCACCCACAAAATCTTCAATCCACAATTTACCCTGCCTAAAGATGTGCAGGGATAAAGATAGAGCAGAGATTGAGGAAATGACTAACCAATGTCTGGCCCAATCTGAGACCCATCTTACGGAAGAGAGCCAATTCTTGACATTATTAGCAATATTCTGTTATGCTTATAGACAGGAGCCTAGCGTAGCTATTCTCTGAGAGGCTGCGCCCAGCAGCAGATTGAGACAGATGCTGAGACTCACAGCCAAACACAGTGAAGCTTAGGAAATCTTGTGGAAAACTCGAGGGAAGGATAGAAGGACCTGAGGGAATAGGAGCTCAAGAAGACCAACAGAACCAACTAACCAGGGTCCAGATAGACTTGAGGAGACTGAATCACCAACCTAGGACCATGCATACACTAAACCCAGGCTTCCTATACAGATATAGCCAATGGACATTTCAGGCTTCATATGGGTTCCCTAGTAAGGGTAGTGGGGGCTGTCACTTACATGGACTCTATTCCCCCCTTTTTTTGATCATTCTCCCCTGATGGGGTTTCCTCATCAGGCCACAAGGGAAAAAGATGAGCTCAGCCCTGATGAAACTATAGTGGAGGGGGTGGGGAAATAATGAGGAAAGGAAGGAGGGGCCTATGATCAGGATGTCAAGTGAATATATAAATTAATATAAAAATAGTCTTTGAATTTGGAAAAGAGTAAGGAGGGGTATATGGAATGTTTCAAAAGGAGGAAAAGGAAGAGGGGGAAAACATTATAATTCTATTACAGTATCCAAAAGAAAAAAATCATAGATCAATTAAAACATTTTAAAGCTGCTGCTGCTGCTGCTGCTGATGATGATGATGATGATGATGACTGTAAGACTCTGAAGGAGGAATCTCACTTTCTGGGAGACTACCAAATGAGAGACGGAGACCGGCTTGATGTAAACCCAAGAGGTTTATTAATCCAGCATGCTGGGGTCAGCCTACACTCTGAGGAGAGGCCACCCTGAGCAACAGCTTTACAGAGTTTATATACTTTAACTAGCAGGTCAACTTAAGCAATAACAATCAAATGGTTTGTCATTGGTGGAGCTAGCTGACCTTTAAACCCATTGGCTATCTTAAATCAGATGAGACCTCAGTGTTTTTTTAACTTGGCACTTTTTGCCTTGGTAGGAGGCCAGAAGCCATAGGGGTAGGGTGGCAGTTTGTGGGGTTATTTTACCATCTTAGCTCCTGGTAGGGAGGGGCAGGTGGGACATCCTGTGGCAGTGAAATTTTATAGACTTTGTCCTACCTAGTTTTAATGGAGTGTCTTAGGCCTCATCTAGTTTCTTCATGATGATGATAATGGTGGTGGTGGTGGAGGTGATGGTGGTGGTTGTGGTGGTATTGGAGGTGATGATGAAGAAGAAGAAGAAGAAGAAGAAGAAGAAGAAGAAGAAGAAGAAGA
>OU015760.1:85788469-85811080 GCA_907169655.1 Acomys percivali
GAAGAAGAAGAAGAAGAAGAAGAAGAAGAAGAAGAAGAAGAAGAAGAGATAATCATCATCATCATCATCATCATCATCATCATTCCCAGGATTTACTCACATAGCATATGTATATCCCAAATTAACAAAGTAAAGTAGAATAAGAAGTATAGCTTCAAAAGAAAACAGCAAATCAAGATAAACATTAAAGTAGAAAGGATATGTAAACATCAAACTAATTTGTAATGCATAAATAAATATGTACATAAGTATACTTTTCAAAAATTTAAACAAACTAGTCAGACTATAAAAAGGAAATGACAAGCATGAAGGCAAGTGCAAGCAGTCACAAATAATTTTTTATAAAGTCTCTTGGTAAATTTCCTACTTTATTTAACATTGTTTTTATAGATAGCTATGTGCTATTAATAAAATATACATCTGACATATATATGAAGAAAAATGCTGAAGATAAATATATGGAAATATCCAAGACAAATGGAAACTCAAAGAACATGCCATATTTCTAGTTAGCTAGCAATAGACAGCAGTGAATAAAGCATTTTTGAGAAAAGGCAGGATGTATATTTAATACACTAGAAGAACAAAACTTTCAAATTTTTCATTCAATTGAGCATGTATAAATAACTAAAGAAACAATTGGTAGAACTACAACTAGAATCTGAAATTTATGTAAGCATATTATGACATTTTGACATCCTTTTCTCAGTAATCCACAGATCAAGGATACAAAAAAGAATACAATAATTAATAAAGCTTTACTTAAATAATTAACAAACTAGACTTAGTAAGTAAAAAATGAAATGTTACACTTAACACATGGAAAGCAAAGGAACTCCACATTCCTCTTAAGCACATACAAAAATTTAAGAAATTTTATCAAGTTTTGGGTTGTGAAGTAATTTAAAATATTCAGTTTGAATATACAATGGATTAACATTCTTAAGTTAAAGAAAACTTTAAATGAACACAAAAATGTTACAAAGGTCATATCTGTAAATTTTAATTTAAAAAGTTTAAGTATATCCTACTGACAAAATAACTATAGCAGAAATTTTATAACAGTAGATATGACAAATCTAGCTATGATTGACTGGCATGTTTTTACTGGGAAATAAATGCTTTATTATTTATTAACATATGGTGAAAATATATTATAAATGAGTGAATATATCATAATGAGACCATTTCATATATCAAATATATAATATAAAATACATTTTAAAGGGGATGGCTTATATTTAAATGAGAGCATAAGAAAATTCTTGGAATGATGCTTGAATGATCTCTAGAAGTTAAGAGGCTCAACTCTACAGAATTAAACTTGCGTTGTGGAATAGATACTTAAAACTTAATAACAAAGTACAATTTGCTCCCTTCTCTTCCACCCTTTAGCATTACTTTCATTTTGGTTATCTTAGGCTTTTCATGGACTTTGCAGATAATCTAAAAATGTCTATAATCTAGCTCACAAGAGGATTACATGGTATTGTAGCATTTGCAGATCTTACAATGTTTTTGCTAGCTACCATAATTCATGTAGAGATTGTATATGTATATATAAAAAAGACATGAATACATATAACATTTCAACACTGCAGCACTTCCACAGTAGCACTCCTGCTAGTCTTACTTAAGTTAATATACAGGTGGTAGGCTTTGCAGACATCTGCCTTCTTCAGCTCCTTGACTCAGCATCCTTCTATTTTGGTCTCAAGCAGTAAGAAGGACCTATGGATGAGGTGGGGTAGGGGACCCAAGTTTACTATCTTGAGCCAGCTTGAAACTGCAACTGGAGTTTTGAGTTCTAAGATAACATTCTGGACCTTTAATCATGTTTTCATCTCCCAGTTAGGTAGGAAATTTTTATTTTAAAGAGGAAAAATATGTCATTTATAATCTAAATGAAAACCTGTTTAATTTCTTCTAGGTTTGTTTTTATTGTTGGTATTTTTTTGTTTTTGTTTGTTTGAGTCATGGTTTTGCTAAATATTTAGCTTAGGCAGGGCACGCCTCAAATTTAATACCCATCTTCCTCAGTTTTGCAAGTACTGTGGTCTCAAGAGTAGATCACCCCTTGCTAAAGCTACTGAGTTATAATTTGGAGTGAGACTCAGGAGACCTGGGTCTACTTGCTGTTTCTTTTCTGAGAAAGCATCAAGCTAGCCTTCTCCTCCTGGTCCCCTGCTTTCTCCAGATCATAAGGATACGCTATGTCTGCTTTTGAAGTTTAGTTCTGACTTAACTTTCTTTGGATCCCCAGGATGGCTAAACAAACTCTGAGTCCCTTATCAAACAGGAAAATACTGCTACAGTTAGGAGATTTTCAGGAAGATTTAAGTTCTGTAGGAACTGAAAAGCTAGTAACTTAGTGCAAGTGTTCAAATGGGTTTGTTTTTCGAACACTTTTTGACTGGCATTGTTCTCTGAAGAATTTTTTTCATGCAAAACCTCAAATGCAAACTAAATTAAGAAAAGATGTATTTAAATATATGGTGAAATTGCCTGAGGCTACAACTCAAGAGACCAAATTCTTACAAAGAGAAACTGTTTAAGCCAATCCAACATCCTATGGTTCTTGTTCCCTTTCCACATTTGTCAACCCATAAGCAATGGGAGCAAAGTTGCTGGGAAAATGTAGAAAGCATTCTTTTAAAAAATGAAGTATTCTTTATTTTGTCTTTTACTTACAAAGCTTTGAAGTATGGTTCAGGAGCTAGAGGTTAAAAGCACAGGTTGCTGTGCTGTTCAAGAGGACCAGGTTTTGATTCCCAGCATCTACATGGTGGCTCACAACCATTTGTAACTCTTGTCCTAGGAGATCCAACCCTTTCCTCTAGCTTCTGTGAGCACTGCTCACACATAATGTAGAAACATACATTGAAACAAAACATCCATGTACATAAGGTAATAATAATAAGTAATAAAATGATAATAATGTGAAAACTTGCTTTATTTATGGCATTGTCACATATCTCTTATCATATTCACTGTTATTACCCTCTGCTTTTCTGTCTCCCTCTTCCATGGACCCCTTTCCTACTCCCAAATGGCCTGCATTCTAGTTTCAAATTTTTCTATATTTTGCATATGAGAACTCTTGGTGGTTTTATTTCTGAGTCAGAAATGTTTCCAATAAAATAATAGTCATTATTTCCATCTATTTTTGAAAAATAACTTTACTTTACTCTTCTCCATTGTTGCATAATAGTCTCAGGTCATGAGGAATTGAGTCAGGCTGTGCTGTTCAATAGACCTTAGCCATAAAATATTACTTGACTCCAGCTTGACCACTCAGCTACAGTGTCAGAAACAATATGTCCAGGTACGAAAATTACCCACCCTGTTTCCAGTCAAACCACACAAAAGCTGTACATTCTTAGTAGCATCCTATGTATGTTTGCATATTCCCCAAAACCTCTAAATGAATTCAAACCTAATCCCCTGGAAAGGTTGGTACCTCTCACTGCACCAAGAAACTAGCTTCAGCCTTTAAGATGGAGTCTATCTGTTTTTTCTGCCGGTATATATTTACAGCTCAATCAAAATTCACTGTGATTACATACCACATGGAATATTGTTCAGTTATAAGTAGTTAAATAGAGCTTAAAAAAGCAAAAGTTGGAGCTTCTATCAATTGAAGCAGGCTTTGCTCTATCAAAATCAGTAAGAGAAATAAAGTCAAATAAAATGAGCCAGTCAATTTGAGCTGCTCTTTGCCCCTCTGGGCTTTAAACATGTTATAAATGTCATAGATTAAGGTAGAAAGACTAGCTGCCTGTACCTGTTCTACAGGCTTTTCCTACTCTGGACTCACTCAAAACTAACAGCTGTTAAGGTCATATGGTTAATGGATCAAAACAAAGCATCCAATGAGGAATATTTGTCATCACTGTAGAAATAGACTCCAAATGTATTGTACCCATTTATTGACTGTAAAAAGAGGCCAGACACCAACCTACCTTTTGCCTTAGAAGAGGTATCCTGACATGATTCACATTACTGGGTCTTTAAAACCTAAGCTAAGGTTCTGAAATTTGATTATATTAATTTTGCATCCTTTGATACGCTGATCTATAGATAAGTTTTAATCTATAACCAACAGTTATAGGTTAGTTGTATGACACAGTCACTACCCAAAAGCAAACATGATTATTATAATGGATTAGTTTGACAGCTAGTGGCAAGGTGCTCAGTATACATCATTGAAAGTATTGTTGACCTTGTGAGCACAGACAAACTACCTCTAAAGGTCCTTATGAGCAAATACACACACACACACACACACACACACACACACACACACACATACGCACACACACACACACACACAAAACAAAAACAAAAACAAAAACAAAAACAAAAAACAAAACAAAAACCACATGGCATTTGTAAGATAAATAGCTAAGCAGGTATAAAAAGATGTGTTGATTTCCTTGAGTAGTGAAATTACATTTGATATAGAAGCTATGGTTAGAGATATATGTAGAGTTCTCCAATAGAGTGATTGTATTTGCTACCTAAGGTCTGGGATACAGAGACATCTGTGCCTTCTGCAACTTCCCAGGATGTGTGTGCAGCTTTTCTGTCACTCCTCCTTCCTTACTGGGAGAGAATCTCTAGGAAAACAAAGGGCTCCTCCTGAGAAAAGATCTTGTATCTGTTTTACAAACCAAAAGACTCCTTCCTCCTTGCTAGGAAAAGGTCCCCTGTGGGCAAAATAACTCTTAGCCCTGATCTGATTGCAACCTTCTGACTTTAAAAACCTTACTCTGCAGCCAGGCATGGTAGCTCATGTCTTTAATCCCAGCACGTGGATCACTGTGAGTTCGAGGCCAGCCTGGCCTACAAAGTGAGTCCAGGACAGCCAAGGCTACACAGAGAAACCCTGTCTTGAAAAACAAAAAACAAAACCCTACCCTGCATAGGGGGAGGAGAGCAAAGGGACTGGGAGGAGAAGAGGGAGGGGAAAGATTGGAAAGTTAAGTAAATTAATTAATTAATGAAAAAATACGAGTCTTTAAAAAATCCTACCCTGCCTTGTTTAGTCATCAAAAGCCTTTCTGAGCAGCTTGGTTGGCATGCTGAGCAAAGCATCCTTATACTCTTGATTGACTTAAGGGTAAAGATCTGTAACTTTCTCACATTGATAGTTTTTGTGAGCTATATAACTGTACAATTTTCAACATGGTGTTAAAATTTTAAATATTGTACAATAATTTATATATGTCTGGACAGGAAAGTATATTCTTATTTGGAATACATATATGTGTCTATATATAATATTTTAACAAATCAAATAATAATTTGTTGCAAATATGTAATCATTTCATAAGCAAAAGAGTAGTGGAATTTATAAATAAATACAGACTAGAAGTAAAAATTAAGGCTAAATTTTGTAGAGAAAGGACACTAATGACAGTGGATGAGCCTTTTAAGCCAAACACAACCTATGCAAAATATGCTTTTGTTTGGAATGTAAGAAATTGCTGATGTGGGACACCTGGCACATTAAAATTGTAATAAAAGGCCAGCTAGCATTTTCAGTGTTGATTTTTTAAAAACCTAAAGTTGTTAACAGAAAGTACATATCATACATGAAAATAATTACTCTATAGTAATGTTCCCTATGGAAACATGCATTGGCAGATAGGAATTAGAATCCAGGAGAATAACTAAAATTTTAAGGAATGAGGAGGTGATACAGAGGTTGAGAGTAAAAGAGGTTAAAGTAAAAGATATTAACAACCTCAGCGAAACATGAGAGTAGGAGGGAATGGCCACAAAGCACTATGGTTGGCACTACTATTCCTATAATTGCCTCCAGAAAATTTCATCTTGAATAAGGCTTACTCTCAAAACTGTTTCATATACTCAAATGATGGGGGAAATGAAAGCTTTTATTTTGTGTATGTTTGGCTCACAAAGCATGCAGGATATTTTTCCTAAAACAAACTTAACTCCCAGGGAAGAATCACGCTATGCAGAGATTGGAAGGGTAAGAAATTGTCCAGAGAACCCAAAACATGCTTGCAAAGTGTAAAGAGAACTCAATCCTTCCAGTTGTTAAAGAAGTACTTTGTAGGCTTTCAGAATGGAAGGTCCGCCATGCTGGTTCAAGCAAACACTGCAGTAAACAATCTATACCCAAGGAGACTCAAACTAGAAGACATGGAGACCTGTAGCAGAAGAGAACGTCAAACTCTGATTTCCTCCCTTTTCTTGTTTTCATTTCTACGTGTGTGTGTGTGTGTGTGTGTGTGTGTGTGTGGTTTTTTGTTTGTTTTTTTCCTCTTTGCTCTATTTCCCAGAGGAATCTCTTCTCAGACAAGCCATCTGTAAAATGTAATTTAAATAAATGGATCTGTCCTAAAGTTATATGGATTCCAAAGAAAATAAACCATCTGAAATTCTTATGCCTATAATTCAACATCTGTTGTTTTTCTTTTCATTTTTTTTCTCAGATATAGGAAAAATTTCACTCCTGGGCTGAATGAAACAGTTCATACCAAAATTTTATAGGATTTAAAAATATTTGCATGACTAGGTTATAAAATGAGAATTTTTAAATTAATATGGGATTAGAATAAAATGTGTCATGTCATCGCTTCTTTTTTTGTTTTTGTTTGTTTGTTTGTTTGTTTGTTTGTTAATAGCTTTGATCATCTTTGCCTTCCCTATTCCACGATCTTCAGTCTGGGGTGTTCCAAAAATGTGTAGCTTGGCTCCCAAAACAAATGACTGCATTTATGAGCATTGCTTGATTACTAATCTTCATTTGAAATTCAAATTTAAGTCTGGATATGACAACTGGGGCCAGAGGGTTGAGTGTTACAGAATGAGAGTGGAATATGTGCTGAGTAAAATATATGATATTTATGAACATATAAATAGAAATAGCCACTAGATTTCCTGTTATGTGTGTGAATGAAAACTGAAAAGAAGCTTTGCATGCAGAGACTGATGGACTGATTAAAACTCTGGTGATATGGGAACGTCGGAATGTTGCAGTTCCAGAAGCTGGGGACCTCATCTTGGGTTAGTTCTAACCATGCTGATTTCCTTGCTCTCCAGTGTCAGAACTAGAATCCTGTGACTAATAGATTTTTTAAAAAACCTTCTGGAATCTATTAAATTAGCAGGCCCCTACCTTCTACCAATGCAAAAGCTATAAATGCCATCAGATGGCATTTAAGACATATGGAGAACTTCCTCTATCTCATTACGCTTGCCTTTATGATATACACATAAATGTATTTTAAATTCCCCTTAATTTATAACTGATTTTTAATGTAAAACTATAAATTTTCATGAAACTCTTTCCATAACGGAACATGGAATTTGGGGTAACTTAGACATGGCCACTCAAAGTTGTTCCAGAATAAACTATCTCTTATTTACTTTAAAATGAGAGCTGTGGTTTTTGCATAGACTCATGCACTTATTGACACACACACACACACACACACACACACACACACATTTTTGGAGTTATTAATTGTGAGCTTAGCTAATTTCACCTACTAAGGATATAAGGTTCATGAACGAAGAAACATATTCATTGTACATGCCGTATTATATGGCATACACATAAAACAACAGTCGGGAAACATTTGTTTAAGGAAGCAGAGGAGGACAAAAAGAAAGGCAGAAGGTAGAAAGGAACTTAAGACAATATACATGGACTTGACAAATATAGTCTGAAGTGACATTGTTACAGCAGTATTAACGTTCCCCACATAAAACCAAGATCAAGATATGACAATGTAACTCTCTCTACTTGATTTCTTTTGGCTTTTTCTTCAGTACCATGCTCTTTCTATTGCCCATAACCTGAAATGTACTTTCTCCCCTTTTACCTAGCAGTTTCAGGATATTGTGTCTTATGTTGAATTCCTTAACACATTTTAAGTTGAGTTTTATAAAGGATGAGAGAAAAGGATCTAATTACTATCTTCTACCAAGTACCCACTCAAGTAAGACCTCACACTACTCTCAGAGCTGTCTCGATGTCAAATGTGTGGTAGTGATGTTGTACCCTATCAAAATCTCAACAGAATCCAACAGCGCCTTTCTCTCTTAGCACATAATGATAGCTGCGGAGCAAAGCAAGATGCTTGGTTTTCATTTCCTACATGGTAGAAAGTAACAGAGCTCTAATTCTCAAATAAATATTGTATCAATTAAGGTCAGCAATGAAGAGAGCCATGAGTCACTATGGACAATAAAGGCTCAGTGAAACCATATAAAGTAGATGTGGTTAGCCCTATGCTTCATATTTTAACCTTCTTCACATCAGCAGGACTCAGAAACAATTTGACCATCCATACTCACCTAGAAATAAGACTGAATAAGTTTGTCCAGTAGAGGGTAGTATGCATTCAGATTTCTCTAAGCCCTTACTAACACCAGCCAATCCCAGTCGAAATATGAGCCTCCATGTTCATTAGGTACAACAGGGCAGAATCAAGTGTTGAATGGCAGAACAATTAAAACTCTAGGTTAACCCTGAGTATATCAACCCTATTGTGGAAGTGAGCTTGCAACCATATTCCAAATCAATAAGACAGCACAAATGAATGTCTCACTTTACTATGGAAGAGTCAATGTGGTTGAATAGGGTGCTGAGCTTCCACTGTAATTTTACATCTGGAAGTATATGTTAGCTATCTACTATTTTTCACAGTGGTTTTAGCAGCAACAACATAAATGATATAAATGTAAGAAGTAGAAAAATTTACAGTTGTGATAGACAGAATAGTCAAAAGGAACATGAAAATTAAAAAAAGTTTAAAAATGTTTGTAAATGAATACTAGGCAAATAATTGTTGGAATTGAAATAAAAACAAGTTCCATAATATGAAGTACTGATGAATTTAATATCAAGAGTAAAAGAAAATGTTTCACTAGAGACCCTATCATAAGTGTGAGACAATTTATCATGGGGATAAAATATTTATAAAATATATTTCTGACAAATAATTTGAATATAAAATATAGAAACACTGGGAAAGTGAGATAGCTTATCAGGTAATGGTACTTGCCAATAAGTCTGACAATGTGAGTACAAATCTCAGATCTAACATGGTGGAAGGAGACAGTTGACTCCTACAAATTGTCCTCTGAGCTCCACATTTACATTGTGGTATACATGTATACACACACACACACACACACACACACACATCAAAGAAATAATGTTTAAAATCTTTCAATGTGTGTATGTGAGAGTCTATTTGCAACAATATGCTTCCTGATATGGCCAATTGTGAGAAAATTTTTGCTGCCACAGCTGCAAGCAGGCTCTTGCTATTGAGCTTTTCAACTCTTGTAGATTTTGTCCCAGATACTGGGGCTTTATTTGATGTACTGGAAGAAGAAAAACAACTATAATTTTATTGTGGAGCCCAAAAACAAATGCATGTTTGATAAGCAGTTATAAGTTTAGATGAAAGTCGGACTGGGAAGATATGAGAAATGTTCATGCCTTAGTCAGCTAGCAAACCTCAGAAAACTGAGGCTGAGTCATAAAATTGAAGGCAATTTTACAAAATTAACACTATAACCGAGATTAGATCAATGAGTCACAAGGTATGGTCATCACTCTGGACTCTCCACACTCTTCTCAGGATTCTGCAATGTCTCATAGTATGGTTTTATGTCATTGTCTGTCAGCAAAATTACATAATAAATGATGTTAGGGGAAGACAGTAACAAATTGTATGTGGTTATTAATATCTGATATATGTGAAGTTTATGAAGCTCTTTAGCAAATGGATTTATAAGCAACAGCTGGGAGAGAATTTCATCAAGGAGTTGTTTTTTTATTTTAACAAGGAGAGAAGTATGTCCACGTACATCTTCTGAAAGAGTGGAATTTCAATACTGTGTTGTTTTAGAAAACATACTCTTCAAGGGAAGGCAAGAACCAGGGTGTGTTATTTAAGCTGACCTACAGCTTTCTCCATGGCCCAAGATAAACTTGAACTCTTTCATTTCCCTACAGTTTTCTTTACTATCCCCTAGCCATTGACTCTTGAAAAAACTTAGCACTTACTTTGAAATGATGTTAATGGGCCTTCTGAGAGTTTGCCCAACTCCTATAAAAATGTTTCATTACATCAATGATATATTTCAAGATGCTGAATGTTTTACAGATTTAGAAAACCATCTAAAACTGTTTAAAATCACTTAAACATTAAGAAAATGTGATGGAGAGCTGGCTCATAGGTTGAGAACCCTAGTTGCTCTTCCAGAAGACCAAAGTTCAATTCTAAACACCCACATCACAGATCACAGCCGTCTGTAATTCCATTTCCAGGGGATCTGACACCCTCACATGGACACATGCAGGCAAAACATCAATGCACATATAAATATGTATAACAATTTTTATAAAAATTCAGAAAAGGCATACTGAATGATTAGAACAAGCCACTACCAGAAATCATATGGTTGTTAAATAAAAATCTTAGTACCAGAGTGAGATGCCTGCTTATGAGTTGTAGGCCAGAGAGGTCCTTGAATCTTCACTGTGGAGATCAAGCTATGTCTTGCTGTGAGTTACCCCATATTATATAAATTACTGGCTTCTGTACTGTCCCTTACCCCAAGAGACTCCAAATTATGAGCAACAGTTGGCTTCATTTTGATTGTACACTCCTAGACAAGAAAACTACACATGTTGTTCTTCATATAGACATCAGAATGGCCATGAAATACTTCGTAATGATCAACTAAAACTTAGGCCAGAGGAACTATCATTGAATACACTAGACCAACACAGGATGTAACACTTTCTCTGAATGCCCACATGGAACAGGATACCTAACACTGTGATGACAAAGTCCCCACTAATCTGCCATCTGATAATTTTGTCTGTGGATAAAGGCATCAAAAGACAGAAAATTTCCACATATCTTCCAAGGCTCAGATGAGTCCTCACTGTTCAGAGTCCACTATTTTCCATTTTTTTCAAGAGAGAGTTTCTCTGTGTAACAGCCTTGGCTGTCTTGGACTCTGTTGATCAGGCTGGCATCAAACTCACAGCAATCTGCCTGCCTCTTCCCCCCTGAGTGCTGGGATTAAAGGCATACACCACTATGGCCAGCAACAGAGACTATTCTAGTTGCTGTCCATCTCTTTGTCCATTTGTCTATCCATCCATTTGTCCATAGTCCCATACCTCATGTCTATACTTTCCATGGTCCTACAATTTTGGGCCAGTACTGAAACCTGCCACCTGATTATGAACGCTTCCAGCAGTTCTCCAAATGAGTTCTTTAATGTCTTACCTAGCAGCTGCATTGGCTCTTTATCTTTTCAACTACCCTCTGCTTCTGCCTACAGTAAGGCCTCTTAGACTCTCTAAAAGTCTGCAGCAGCCTCTTTAATCATACTGAAGCTATTCTGTAACCTACATATATACAGATGTGTTTACTGTATGATAAGTAGTATGCTATCTGAAAATTAATATTAGAAATTAACATTAGCATAAAAGAGTTTGTGCTTGCCAAAAGCAAACTATCAGCTCCTTGACAAATTACAGTCAACAAAATTGATGTAGCTTGTGAATATATTGTTGTTCAATAAATTCTGGCATTAATGACAGGCAAAAATGTATGCAGAGAATTCTCCAAATTCAACATAAAAGCAATCAATCAAAAAACACACTCATATAATGACTTTGGAAGTATTAGCTTCCACTGTTATAAGAAAGGATGAAAAACTGAAGAACTGTGACTGTGCCTGACATTGGTAGAGAATCAAGGTAGAAATAGGAAGCACCACCTTAGTGTCAAGATAGATTCTGCAGAGCATCAGACTAGGATTGGCTTACCAAACTTTTACAATCCTTCCTAAATATTAAGGAAGAAGGAGCACTTACTAACTCACCCATTGATGGCTGTTATCCTAGAAGAAACAAGAAAAAAGCATTACAAGATAAGAGTATCATAACTTAATGTATTTTAAGAATAAATGTGCAAAGTACTAAACAAAATATTAACAAATGCAATTCACACCTAAACATTTTTTATTATTATCAAGTACAATTTATCCAAGAAAGTATGTGTACTTTAACCTAAAGATATTACTTAAAATAAGATACCACAAAATGGAATGAATGAAATAACTTATAAAATGATTATAACAACACAGGATAGTCATCTGACAAAAACTCAAGAAGCTTTCATGATAAAAACTACAAAAAATTCCAAGAATACAAGAAAAAATCTTTTTAAAAATTAACTTATTTATTTACTATAATTTATTCACATTATATCAAAATTGTTATCACCTCCCTCTTATCTGTTCTAATCTTTTGGCTCCTTTTTATTATCTGGCTCATTCTATCTTTACCTGCATCTGTCTTGTTTGATCTGCAAAACTCTCTCAGTAAAACTGCCCCCTCTCCCTCTCAGTGCTGCTCTCTCTTTAAGTCATATCTCTATCCTCTCTCTTTTCCTGAGAGTTGGGCATATCTTATTCTGTCAAATCTTTCTCTGATTCCTCACTTTGTCTGCCCCTCAATTAGACATCATTTTCAAACATGAAACTAACTTCACTTTCACTGTTTATGATTAAAGAAGTATATGAAGTGTGTGTCTGAATTTCAGCTGGATTGTACAGAACTAGAAGGTCTTTGAATGTGATCAGAACAGCCATGTGGCTGGACTAAAATCCCTCTACAAAAAAAGTGAAAACAATAAGCTGGAGAGATGGCTCAGTAGTTAAGAACACTTGGTGCCCTGAAAAAACACATGTTCAGATTGCAACACCTGTAACTCCAGCACCCTCTTCTGATCTCCAAAGGCACCCAAACATGTGTGTCATACACTCACAAAGCCTCATACACATAAATAAAACAAATCTTTAAAAAGAAAGTGAAAAGACAACACAAAAGAGAAAAAATAATCTGTAAGTCATTTATCTGATAAAACTAGCATCCATAATATATAAAAATCATGTAATTCATTAACTACTAAGAGCCAAACAACTTGATTCAAAATGAGAAAAATGGTATGAATAGAATATTTTTCCCATGTCAAAGTAGGATTGTATGAAAGGAGTGGGGAGAGAGTAATAAGAGTTGATAACTGGGAGAAGGAAAGACAGAATATGTTATGTTTTCCATTCATGCATAATCTAGAATTTATGATGTGAAAGCAGTAAGAAAATTAGCAAAAATGCAATGAACTATATGTCTGAAGCTCATTACTTTGTATACTAAGGAAAAAATTTAAAAGATAAACAAAATGATAACCAATAAGTACATGAAAATAATGTCAACCATTATTTGTCATTAGGGAAATCCAAATCAAAGGCACAAACAAATGCTACTTTTTACATACTTAGCATGGTTACAATTCATATATATATTAGTTGTTGGTGTATTTTGATGCCAATTGATGGATTTCAAGATCTTGCTACTGCCCTGAACCTTGCCCCGCTGATTGGCTGAATAAATATACCTGGGCAAGGCAGGAGGAAGGGTTGGAGTGAAAGTTCATGGGCTTTAGAAAAGGACCGGAAGGGTGGGGGAGGGGACAGGGGATGGAGGAAGAAGAAGGAGGAAAGTTGCCATGGGATAGGAAAAGAGCCACATGGCTTCAGAAAAAACTCTGAACTTCCTCATGGAAAGAGATGGGAAACATTTGCAAGTATTTTGGGGTTGTGGATGGGAGGTAGCCCAATTAGAAATTATTAGAAATAGATGAAATGGGATGGAGACTGGGAGATAGAAGAGAATAATTTAGTAGGTAATATCTGTCTTGCCCCAGGCAAAAGCTGATTCAAGAATACATTAGATGTCTGTGTTTTCATTGATTAACAGTGTGTTAGAAAACACAGCTGTAATAATAATAATTAGCCTAATAATAAGTATTTATTAGGCCATACTTCTAGATTAACCACAAAAATTAGTGCTAATGTAGAGAACTAAAATCCTACAGAGACATTTTCAAGCTAAGGCCCAAGTTCCTCATCCATTCCAGGAGAGTTGAGAAAACAATTCAATGCATTAGTAGATCCCAGCATAATTTCAGTGTCTAAAGTTTGGACACTCTAATGAGCCTAAAGCATAGCTAATGGGGTATGGAAATATTACTGCCTTTGTAGACATACTGTGAAAGTTTATAAGAAAAGAAAACCTAGAACTACTATAATATCAAGAATTTCTCCTTCTTTCTATGTACATATCTAAAGAATTGAAAATGGGAACTTTTCTATTATTCCTAGAACTTGAACACTAATCTACAGCACTAACTTCTTCTAGAAAAACAGTAGAGCAGAGTTTAAGAGAAATATTTATTGACATTCTGCCAGTTTTGAGGGACAAGCACATATTCCCATAAGAAAATATCTGTAAGGAGGACTTTTAAAAGCTATTAGAGAACATTTATGGGCTATTTGGAAAAATCCAGATTTAAAATTTTCAGGCATATGGATAGCATTTATTAATTTATTACTCTGAAACTATTCAAATGCAATTATCTTTTAAAATATATTATTGCAATATTTCTCATCTGTTGCAACACCACAGAATGGCTACAGTATAAAACATAATTGTCATAGAAATGAATTAAATATAGTTTTAATTAAAGTGCTATTTGAAACTTTGTGAAGTGCAATGAAAAATTCATTATGTTATCACATATTTCAATTAACTATCTTCTTAAATTTTATTTAATTATACAAATATTAATTTAAAATATTACCATCAGGCTAAAAATACACTTAAATCTTAAATTTAGATGAAACACTGAATATTAAGGGTTTTTTTTTGCCATGCAGTTACTTTAGTACATATAAATTTTCACATTCTAATATTTTTCTTTTGTTTCTAGAAGGTCATATAAGATTTTGGGTTAAAATAGTATCTGAAGGTGCTATTAAAGCTGCCAAAGGAGAAACATAATCAATAAGACTACTCAGTAGTAAAGTCTACAAGCCATAGTGATGACATAATGATTAGTCTAGCCAAATAGTTCTCAAAGTGCAATAGTGGCACTTTTATTTTGGGATGAACCAACAACTCTCTAATTGCAGTTTTGGCCTGTTCAATAAGAGGTAATTTGTGTGTGGTACTGGAAACCTAAACAACTACTGGTAAGGTCATGGACCCTACAGGTGAAAGAACATGTCACAGGGCCCCATCCGTAGATGAAGAGCTACAGTCAACCAATATCTGTGGAGAGAGCGATAGTTGGTTTTTACCATGACTAAGACCCTTAATTGGTTATCTAGTACCAAGTGGTCAGCCCTAAATACATAAACATAGGAAAAATACTAAATGGACTCAGGAGAATATATGTATGTGTATATATATATACATATATATATATATATATCAGTAATAATTTATAAAAGTAATATTAAAACTGTAATCAATAATTTGATAAGGAATGAGGGACATGTCAAGAGTTGGACAAAGGAGAACAAAGGCAAACATTATGAAAAAAAAGTTTAAAAGAAAAAAGAATTTTGAGTTAGGTAGAAATTTAACTTATATTACCTAAGAGTTATCCTTGAACATTTGATAAAAACTGTAACTTAGAAAGTCAAGTATTTTTTTAAAATGTTAGCATATACAATACATGTAGTACATGGATCTGTCAAAAGTACTTTAATTGATCCTTGATTTCAATATTAGTGTTGTAATGGAGAAAAATAAATTGATAATTCTACATCTCTCCCTTATAGCTATTCTCAATACTCAGTTTTAAATGGAGACTAAATAAATATTCAGAAGCTAACAAAATCAGAGGTTAAAAGAGATATGGTATACTTAAGGGAGATACTTCTTTTAAGAGCAAAGAGAAAGAATGAAAAAAATCTGCCCTAAGACTGAGAGTTCCAGACATTCATTAACAATTAGAAGAAATAATTGAGACTCTATTTTGAGACAGGGTCTCTCTATGGATCCCTGGCTGTCCTGAATATTGCTATATACACCAGGCTAGCCTTGAATTCACAGAGATCCTTCTGTCTCTGCTTCCTGGAGTGCTGTGAAACTCTTGGGTAAGAAGAAAACATCAATGGTGTAGCATGACGAGAAGAAATCACAAACAATATTCAAGTAAAGAAACATTTAGAGGAGCTGAGTGGTATTGAGGTGCATGATGTGAATGGCGTTCACAGAGAATCAATGGAAAGTTTAAAAATATAAATTAACCACTGATTAGGTAGGGGGAAAGCTGGAGGGAGGGAGGAATGGGAGGATACAAGGGATGGAATAACAGTTGAAATGTAATATGAATATTCTCAACTTAAAATATATATATATATAAATTAAAATAAAAAAAGAAAAGAAAATAAATAAAACTTCGGTAGACATTTGAGTTCAGAGAGGCAGAAAATCAGTATTATTTGTCATCCATGGTTATGAATATTATAGCTATAATTTCCAAACCTCTATTGCCAACATGTAATCTGAACAATGTGAATGTATTTATGGAGCAATTAGGACAGGGTATTTAAGATTCATAACCTTTTCAAAAGTCCAAATTGCCATAGCTATGGAGGCTATCAGAATGAGAAATGTATTTGCTCCCCATACCAAAGTGACCCATGGAAGAAGTGGAGGAACTGATATAACTGATTGTGGCAGTTGATTAGTCAAATGAAAAGTGAAGCACTCTCTTGTGTCCATGCTTTCTATAGGTCACTTTAGTATGTGGAACAAACACATTGAGATAGTTAACATAGCATGAACACAAAAGTGTTTCAAATAAGAGATAAATTTAGTCCATTAAAACAACATGTTCAGGGTGTGTGAAATAGGTAGGAGTCAGAGAATGTTTGTAGGGTGCATGTAGGGCTGTTGGAATAAGAACCTAAACAAGAGCTGGGCATGGTACCACACGCCTATAATCTCAGCACTGTGGAGGCAGAAGCACTTGAACTCTGTGAGTTTAAGGCCAGTTTGGTCTACAAAGTGAGTCCAGGGCAGCAAGAACTACACAGAGAAACTCTGTCTCCAAAACAACAACAACAACAACAAAACAACAACAATAGCAGCAGCACCAAGAACCTAAACAATGTGTCACAACTAAATATTTCTCTGATGACTGACAATATATATGTTTTCTACTGTACAACTATCCATATGGTATTAATGGATAGCTGCTATTTGATAAAGACTTGTATACTAAGACAATGGGCCTTGTCTTACACACACACACACACACACACACACACACACACACACACACACACACGACAATATTGTATGTAAAGACATGTACAAGAAGGTGTGGAGACCCCAAATTGATACAAGAATCTTCTATCACTTTTAATAGGCAGGTTTCTTCATGATCCCCTGCCAACAAGTTTGGAGGCTAGAATTAAAGGTGGGAATCCATACCTATCCAGCATTTACATGGGGTCTGGATTTACAAACCTAGGTCTTTGTATTGCAAGTGCTTTACCACTAAGCCATCTCCCCAGACTTTAGTCTTTATGTTTTTTCCATTCATTTTGGCCATCCTTTACTTCATTGTAACTTATCATAGTCTCATGTTACAAGATCCATTGCTCATGTCAGAGAAAAAAACATTTTTCTTACAAAGAGTTTTTCTATCTATCTATTCATTTATTTATGAGTGCTCTATTTGCATGTATACCTGCAGTCCAGAAGAGGGCATCAGATTCCACTACAGATGGTTGTGAGCCACCAGTGGTTGCTGGAAATTGAATTTAGGACCTCTGGAAGAATAGACAGTGCTCTTAACCACTGAGCCCTCTTAACCTCTCCAGCCTCAGGAAATAATTTTCAAAACTTTTTCAGTTTCAAAATGATTTTTATTAAAAAATTATATATAATACATGAAAATAAAGTTATTATTGTGATAGTTGTGGGTTTTTCCCCTGCATTGCTGAATTAAAGAGTCCAGTGGTGTTTTGAGGAATCATATAAAGTAGGTAATATGAAATGAAGTTCCCAAGAAAATTGCTATACCTCAGATGAAGATACCACAAGACTGTTTGATTAGAACTTTTGTAATTACAGAGTTAAATGTAACAGAACAAATCAAGTAATCCGAGTTATCTTGAGTCTCTTAGCAGCCGTTTATTGCCTTTTCCTCTATATAACCTAATATACTTGTAACCATTAAGTAAAACCTTTGGAATGTTTTCTCATATGATCACCATCTTCCACACACCCACAAGTTAAAAAATATCATTAGATAGCATCTAAAATCTATAGGAAAGATTTCTTCACTTTCCTGTAAACCTGATGTCCTTACCAATGTACTTGGTAAATACTTTGATAAATGGCTCTTTTATTTTTTAACTATAATATGTTTATGTAACTATTTCCTTATTGAAATGGGTAATTTGTTTCAAGCTGAGTGTGATCTGCTTCCTCTTTGGTGCAGAGTAATCTGTCATATTCCTTTGGTTATGAGAGTTGTGTTTCATATCAATAGTAAAAATAATGTTGGCTGTATATTCCTTAGTGGCTAGCCTTAGTCAGTGCAAATTCACAGTTTTAACTTTATCTGTTCCATAGTTGAAAACTTTTATCTATATATCAACATAAAAATTCAATTGTGTCTATTCAAAGTACTTTCTTCACTGGTACCAAAGAATAAGCATGCAAAATTTTCCTGGAATTACCAGCCATATACTTTGTAAATAAAAAGGTTGTCTGTGGCTCTAATTTTATGCAAATTGATATTTAAAAGAGAACCTATGTTTATATATCCTGGCTTTGTAGTGCTTAAATATGCAAATGTTACTTTCTACTACATATGCTTTTAACAGTTCCTTTGATGACATTTCTAATTCAATCTCATCAAATTACAATGAAAAACTATTCTGAATGGAATTCTATTAACTATATGGAAAAATAACAAACTAAAGGCAAAGCTAGACCATGATAACTGCTCTTCCCTTAAACAAACAAAGACACAGGGAAATCTGTTATGTTGAAATGATATAGGCCATGAATACTTATTTAAAAAGATAAAAATATCCTAAGAGCCATATTGACTAGAAGACCTTAGTGATTTGTGCTCTAATGTAAAAAAATATGTGAATTTTTATTAGAAAAAATGTGTGTGTGTGTGTGTGTGTGTGTACCACAATCTGGCCTAGAATCATGATTATTCCCCTACTTCAAGGCCCTGAGTTAAAATCTTCTGTGTTGCCACACTGAGCTAAAATATCATAACTTCTAAACAAAACTTCTTGTGTGACATTTTATATTTAAATTATTAAAGTAATGACTAAAAAGTCACAGACTCTTGTAAGGTCACTTATGAAATTTGCCACAAAACCTTATTAATTTGGCTATATCAGCACTAAATAATATACCTGTGGGTAAATTATAATCACATCAGACTCAGATTGACATTCATGGCCTAGATTTTTTTGTACAATATTTCACTTTCCATAAAGTTCCTTGTAACAATATTTTACTTAATTTACTGGTATCATAGAAGTAAGGATGATTTCCTAATACATAACTATCCTATTAGTAACCTCCTGATTTTACATTTTACTTGTGGATAGTTTTGCTGCCCCTTTCTCCCTTGTTGTCTCAGAATAGCAGTGTCGAGTTCTAGGTTTTCATTTCTCTTTGACCCCATTTTTCTGGATTTTAGTTTTCTTTTTCTTCTTCTTTTTTTATTTTAGTTTCTTTTTTCTTGATTTTTGCCCATTCTTGACACATTAGATCTACTATTTTCTTAAATGTGATATAATATAGGCCAATTTTTTTTGAGAAATACATATCTTAAAATTGAGTGTTTCTTAAGGTTTGACTGTATTCAAGGTTTAAAAGAATTCCTCCCAAAACATTTAAGACTATTTCTAGAATGTAGTTACTGCCTCAACATCAGTTTTTTGTGACTGGATCAAGTTGTTTGAAAGCCAGTTCTACTTTGTCATCTTTGAGATTTTTGATAAAACTTTTGCTATGATGTTGTTTTCAATATAGTCTACTTGTTTCTCATTTCACTGATAGAAAATCCTGTGTAAAGTTACCATGTTTGGGTTGGAGTTTTCCTTCTAGTAGCTTCAATAAAGCTGGATTTGTGGCTAGGTACTGTTTGAACTTGGTTTTGTCATGGAATATCTTGTTTGCTCCATCTATGGTGATTGAAGGTTTTACTAGGTGTAGTAGTCTGGGTTGGCATCTGTGGTCTCTTAGAGTCTGCATGACATCTGTCCAGGCCCTTCTGGTTTCATAGTCTCCATTGAGATGTCAAGAGTAATTCTGGTAGGTTTGCCTTTATATATGACTTGACTTTTTTTTCTCTTGCGGCTTTTAATATTCTTTCTTTATTCTGTATGCTTAGTGTTTTGATTATTATGTGGTGAGAGGATTTTTTTCTGGTCCAAGACTTCTGTAGGCCTCTTGTTTGTTTATGGGCATTTCTTTCTTTAGGTTGAGGAAGTTTTCATCTATGATTTTATTGAAACTATTTTCTAGGACTTACAGTTGGGAGTCTTCTTTTTCTTCTATCCCTATGATTCTTAGGTTTGGTCTCTTCATAGTGTGCCAGATTTCTTGGATATACTGTGTCAAGAGTTTCTTACATTTAATATTTTTTGACTGCTGTATCCTTATCTTCAGTCACATCTCCTATCCCTGATATTGTTTCTTTGATCTCCCGAATTTTGCTGTTAATGCTTGTGTCTGTAGTCCCTGTCCTCTTCCCTAGGCTTCCCATTTCCAGGATTATCTGAGACTGTGTTTTCTTTATAATGTCTGTCTCCTTTTGATGTTTTGAATCCTTTTATTTCCTTCTGTTTTATTGTAATTTCCTGTCTTTAGCTAATTTCTTTAAGCAATTTGTTCAATTCTTCTCTCTCTTTCTATGAGTATGCCTATTCTAGTTTGAGGGATTTATTTTCCTCCTTCAAGACCTCTATCATTTTCATAACCTCAGATTTGAAATTCTTCTCCTGTGCTTCAGCTGTGATTGTATCTCCAGGGCTTGTTGTTGTGGTGGAACTGTTGATTTCTGGGGGTATTGAGTAGACCTGTGGATTGTTGCTGTGTCCTTAATCAGACCTCTTCCCATTGTTATGTCTCTTGTTGGAGCTTGTGTTCAGTGGCTTCTTGGACACCTGGGGCTTTCTCTGGGTTTTCTGGGAGACCTCAGATCAGATCCACTTGTGTTTCTGACTATAGTGTCTGCTTGGGGCTTGGGCCCACAGATGCTGGTGTTTTTGTGAGCCAAAGCTCTATCTGCACCCTGGGATTTCAGACTCTGCCAGCCATCCAGGTGAGTGCGCAAACACCCTGGAGCCCAGGTGGTCGTTTGGCCAGTTGGAACATTCTGTGGATTTCTTAGGTGACCAGTGGTCAGATCCACTCCTGTTCCAGACTATAGTGTCTGCTTGGGTCTAGGACACACAGGTGCTAGTATTTTTGTAACCCAAGGCTTGCACCCTGGGAATTTCAGAAGCTTCTCTCCAGCCAGGAGAGTGTGTGCCCCCCTAGGAGCCCAGGTGGCTGTTTGGCTAGCCAGAGCTTTCTGTGGGTTTTCTGAGTGACCTGAAGTCAGACCCACTTGTGTTCCAGATTATGATGTCTGCTCAAGACTAGGACCCACAGATGCTGGTGTTTTTGTGATTCAAGGCTAATTCTGATGAGATATAAATGTTGTTGATTCTCATTCAGAATTTTAGAATCACCCAGATTTGAAAGATGTTTTCTACAAGGTTGCCAAATACAATTAGCCAAATCACCACGAATGTAACATTCATATAATCCCTGACTATTTCATGGTTTTTCTTGCTGTATGTAATTTTTAATTTGTAATAATACAAATGTATATGCCAATAAAATAAAATAAAATCTTTTGAAAAAAAGAAATTCTAATACGATCCTCATTGGTCGATATCAAATCTCCCTCCTTCTCTCCTTCCTTCCCTGCTAGTTAAGCTTTCCATATCCCTCTTAACCACGTTTAACCTCTCAAAATCTGAGTAATACATAGCCCATTTCCTGTGTTTTGGCATTATGTATGTTTGACATATTTCTATGAACCTGACTTTTGTCATATCAGAAATCTCTAAGATTTATCTTAGAGAGGTGTTATTTGGTATGTAGCAGTTACTAACAGAGACCCACCACCAACCATGACCAAATTAGAAAGAAACTGTAACAAAAATCACAATAAAATATTAATTTTCCATTCATCATATGACTCCCCCCCTCACTTTTCTTCTCTCTAAAGGCTTTTAGGATCATCTCTTTTCTCTAACTTTCTAAAATATTTGTTATAATATGTGGTTTTCTGAGCCTTTTTGGTTTGACCTACGATTCAATGTTTCTTTTCACTTCAGAAACTCATACCCTTTATAATGGTTTGAAAGAGAATAGCCCCCATAGACTCATATATTTGAATAATTGTTTCTTGGTTGGTGGAACTGTTTAGAAAGGATTAGAATGTATGCCACCTGATGTGGCTTTCAAAGCTCATGCCATTCCTAGTAGCTTTCTCTCTCCTTCTCCTTCTCCTCCTCCTCCTTCTTCTTTTTCTTCTTCTTCTTCTTCTTCTTCTTCTTCTTCTTCTTCTTCTTCTTCTTCTTCTTCTTCTTCTTTTCTCTCTCTCTCTCTCTCTCTCTCTCTCTCTCTCTCTCTCTCTCTCT
>OU015760.1:85811090-85823231 GCA_907169655.1 Acomys percivali
TCTCTCTCTCTCTCTCTCTCTCTCTCTCTCTCTCTCTCTCTCTCTCTCTCTCTCTCTCTGCCTCCAACTTGCAAGCCAGGATATAAGATTTTAGCTACTGATCCAACACAATGTTGTTTTAAGCTCTCAGCTAACTACTCCAGTGTCATGCCTACCCTCCTGCTGCTATGTCCCTGGTTATGACAACCATGGACTCTTAAATCTCTAAAACTGTGAGCCTTCAATTTTATGCTTTCTTTTATAAGATGAGTTGGTTATGCTTTGTTTTCACTGCCATAGTAAGATAACTAAGACATTTTTTCAATTATAACATAACTTTTGATCATTTTTCACTTCCAGAAAATATCATTTCAGCGTTATACATCCTAGAATGAGGTACTAATATCCTATCTTCTTTTATCTTTATTCCTGATTATTTCTCATCTTACTCTACATATGGACAGTTTGCCTCATTTTTATTGCCCTCATTTCTACTGATTTAAAATGAACATGTATTAATAACTTGTTTTATTCTAGGAAATAGTCATTTTATAATCATAGTTCTATATTCTGTGTAATGATATTAATTATAGTTTTATTATCATTTTCTCTGTTCTGAGAACTCCATACTTTTCTAATAGCTTTTATGTTTTTTGTTGTCTATATCTTTCAAGTTAGAAACATTTCCAAATGTCTTAGGTTTTCCTATAATTTGTAGTGACATAATAAATCTAACAGCAAAACCTGAGTAGGAATAGAAACTTTCACTGGGTGAAATTCAAGTATCTATGAATAATGGCTTTTCATATACATACATAATACATAATACATACATACATACATACATACATACATACATACATACATGCTTTTTCTCCAGTCTTTCTGAGTATCTTGTCTTGCTTGATGTAGCCTTACTGCTTGTCTCCTTTCCTTTATATAAATAAGGGAGTGAGAATCACACATTGCACTATTGTCTCTAACTATAGACATTCAATTAATTCTATTTCAGAATGTTTACTTCTTCAAATTGAAACACTCTAAACTTCTATGTTGATTTCATATTTATGTGAGAAAATATTTTTCAGGACAGAACTACTGATTGAAGTAAGTGTTTATTATAAAATTATTTAAATGTTAGCCTTTAGGCAGCTAAAGATAAAATCATGTTACTCAGCAACTGAGGTGGAAGCTTCATGGCCTTATTACTGCATTTGTTATTAGGGGTAAAAATTATTCAGAATTCAGTTCTAAAGAAAACACCACCCCAGGACTCACATATTCCATTGGCTCATCTTAGTTCAGGGGTAAAATGAAATTCTCAATGGAAACCATACAATCATAAGACAAGCCTTTAGAGTTAATGGAATTTAACTCAACCTAGGAAAATGTAATCCTTGTCCAAAAGGCTTTTCAGAATACCATCTGCTATTCTTGGCTAAAGGCCATGGAGCACACCTACTCCATTTCTTAATTAGAACATAGGCTACAGACATAACTTTAATAATTCTAAAAATGATGGGAAATAACAAAAATTAGAGCTGCCATTTCATGAGATGTGCTCAATGTACTTTACAGACCTTTTATCATGTAGAATATAAAATGTATTTGTGAGTCATTAATATAAACTGAGTTTTTAAAATAGTAAAGCTTCATAACAGAGTGATTTAATGCTAATGTCACATTGGAATTTAAAAATAGGTTTACTTGATATCTAATTAAGTCTGAAAACTCTCTCTCTATGAGTGTGTGCATGCTTGCATGCATGGGTGTATGCATGTGGGGGGTTGGTGGGTTGGATGGATAGTTGGTTAGGAAAAGTGACTTAGGAGAATCTCATGGTTTAAATTGAGAATGCTACCTTGCTAAAATGATTTTATAAATCCAATGTATTCAATTCAGGGTGTGGTTTTTTGTGGTCTTTGGCTAGAAGATGAAGAATATCATAGACAATATATTGAATAACTTTACTTCTTCCAAATCAACCCAAACAGAAAGAAAAAAGAGGAAACTGATCCTAAAATTTAAAGTATTCCTAAAAATACATTGATTGCTGCACATCCGTTGTTTCACTTGATGAGCATGGTATTTTGCTGTCGTTTTATTTGTGAAAGAGTGAGAATTATACTAAGCACAGCAACAACATAATCACTAATAAAGTCAAATCATAAACCTACACAAAGGCACATATGTATTTGCAGAGAGTCCAGTCATTACTACCTTACAGAGCAGAGTGATCACAGCTATCATTTGAAAATACTTTTAGATACATTTTTAAATACACCATATTTCTAAAGAATTCAAATTCAAATGTATGTTCTATCTGGGAATGCATAATCAATCAGTTTTAGTGCTATTGGGTTGCTCAGAAGCATACCTGGGTATGAAAATAAGCCTTCAAATCAAGAAATGTCTTTGATGTTTCAAAGATGGTGTGTGGGAAAGGAAGAATTCTTATTTTAAAAGAGTAGGGATTTTAAATTTTATTTTGTGACTTATATGAAATTAATAATTATATTTTAATGAATATTTAAATATGAAAATATTAAAATGTCTATTAGAATAAACATTTTAACATGAAATAGTTTTTATGTCTAGATTGATATTTTTATTAATTAAAATATTTGAAACAATCACACAGATGAATAAATATTGATACCTTGAAATGGGACTGATAAATATGTAATCAACTGGAAATATTGTATAGTCTAGAAAATGACTTAAGACATGGTAACTAGTGGAAAAGTGGTTTTCCTAGTTTACAGAGAAATATCTTTCCTGATACATCACCAAGGTAAAAAAATTATGATATAAACTTTTTACAAAAGATTCCTGAACTTCTCCACCTCTGAATATTGATGGAAGAGAACAGGCTGTAAGAAGGAATAATGTGAATGCCTTAGACTTACCAAGATGTACTTTTTGGAGAAAGTAAATGCAATCTACTTGGTATTGTTTAAAAGAAAAGAAAAAAAGCAGAATGCAAGTCATAGCAAAATGAATTAAAGAACACACAGAAAAAAGAAGTGACTCTAATATTAAATGTACATAATTTGGATCTGGTTATTTTGGCATATGACATTATTTTATTTGCAAACAGTTTGCAAGAAAGTTTATAAAATTCTAGGGAAAAAAAATCTCACCATTACCTCTAACGGTTTAAGGAAAAGGTTATTTTAAGCACATGCCAAAATATAAATCCTATAAAGTTCAAAGAAAGAAGTAAAACTTATGGTCATAATTTTCTTCTTATTGGTGTGATATCACCATTACCTCAGGGAACAAAAGGGTTGTCTTACTATCCCTATCACAGTCCATCACTGAGGAAAACCAAGGCAGGAACTCAAAAAGGGTAGGAACCTGGTGGCAAGAGCTGATGCAGAAGCCATGAAGGGATGCTGCTTATTGGCTTGCTCTCCATGGCTTTCTCGGCCTCATTCTTATAGGACCCTGATCCACCATAGTGGGCTAGGCCTTCCCATATTAATCATTGATCATGAAAATACCCCACAGACAATGTGTGTCTTTCTGAGTCTGGGTTATCTCACTCAATATGATCTTTTCTAGTTCCATCCATTTGCCTGCAAATTTCATTATTTCCTTTTTGTTTTTAATTGCTAAGTAGTATTCTACTGTGTAAATGTACCATATTTTCTTTATCGATTGAGGGATATTTAGGTTTTTTTCCAGATTCTGGCTATTACAAATAAAGTTGCTATGAGCATAGTTGAGCAAATGTCTTTGTTGTATGGTGGAGCATCTTTTGGGTATAGTACAAAATACACATACTACAATGCACAGATCTGAAGAAGATAAGTAACAAGAAGGACCCAAAGGCAGACACATATATCTTACTCAAAAGGGGAAATAGAATAGGCAGAGGTAGTAGTTGATGAGGGGAAACAAGGTAGGAGAGGGAGCACAGAGAGAAATAAGGGAGGATATCAGGCCTGGCAGCAGTGGATGTGGGCAGGGGGAGAAGGTCTGTAGAGAAAAGAGGAACTGTGGACAAGGGCAATTCAGTGACAAGCTGGAGACCTAGCAAAGCTTCTGGGAGGACATAAGGAGGACCCTAGCTGAGACTTCTACTAGCAGGGGCCATAAAGACTGAAAAGGACACCCTCTGACTACTCTATACTCCTAGTAGGGCAAGGGAAACACCAACCCACCCATAAAAACTTCAACTCGAAATTCACCCTGCCTACAAGATGTGCAGGGACAAAAATGAAATAGATAGAGCAGAGATTGAGGGAAAATCCAACCAATGCCTGGGCCAACCCAAGACCCACGCCATGGGAGAGAATCAACCCCTGACATTATTAACTATACTCTGCTATGATTGCAAACAGGAGCCTAGCAGAGTTGTCTTCTGAGAGGCTCCCCCCAGCAGCAGTTTGAGACAGATGCCAAGACTCACAGCCAAACATTGGACAATGCATAGGACCTCTTGTGGAAAAGTGGAGGGAAGCATAAAAGGACCTAGAGATGACAAAAGCTCTCCAAGAAGACCAGCAAAACCAACTAACAAGGGCCCAGAGGGGAGACTGAAGCATCAACCATGGATCATGCATAGACTGGACCTAGGCTCCCTACACACATGTACCCAATGGGCAGCTCAGGCTTCATGTGGGTCATCTAGTAAGGGTAGAAGAAGGTGGCTCTGACCTGGACTTTGTTTCCTGATTTTTTTTACCACTTCCTCCTGGCTGGACTGCCTTGCCAGGCTACAGAAGAAGAGGATGCACTTAGTCCTGATGAGACTTAATGAGCTGAGGTGGTTGGGTAGGGGGCTCTCATTTTCTGAAGAATAAGGGAGACATTTTGGGGGGATATAGGGGATGGGGTAGGACTGTTATGAAGGGAAGGTTGGGACTCTGATAGGACTATAAATTGAATAAAAATAATTAATAAAATGAAAAATGTGTAATAGATCCAGAAGAAAGAAAGAAAAAAGGAAGGAAGGAAAGAAAGAAAGAAAGAAAGAAAGAAAGAAAGAAAGGTAGGAAGAAAGAAGGAAAAAAATATCCCACAAGTTTTCCTAAGGGCCAATCAGATGAAGCATTTTCTCAGGTGAGGTTCTCTCTTCTCAGATGATGCTAGATTGTGTCAAGTTGGCAAAAATATCCTAACCAGCACAGGCTAATACAAAAGATATTAATTCTATTTTCATAAAGTTTAAGACCAATCAAAATTTCATTGTACTGTTTATGGATATGAGTATGGATAGTTAAGTACAAAAATATATTAGAAAATTATTATCATAAAACTATGGTTAATATTTATTCCTGATAGGTTGACCATACTTCAATGTATGACTTCACACTTAGGAATATAAGGCCAATAAAAATTTGGACTATTATTTAAAAATAACAATGGGTTATTTTTTTAAAGCACACAAAGTAGGAAGAGTTGGGTAGGTAGAGAATGGATCTGGGAAGAGTTAGGGAAAGTGTAGGGGATGACAAAATACCTTGTATAAATTCTCATAGAATTATTAAAACTAATATATAAAGAACTTAAGTGTTTAAAAGATCATTTTCAGAGCTTGCTGGAATTTTCTTTAGAAAAGGCACAGTCTAAGATAAGAATAGGTTCTGAGCTATTTACCAAGTTTTATTTCTTGATGTGGGTACTTTCATGTACGTTTACTTATCTTTGTCTACACTTGAGGCATATTCTACATACTTCTGTCAACCTTACATACAAATGGGTATAAATTAAAAATTACTAAAACACCATGGAAACTAGAATGACCAAACAACTAAACAAAAAGTAAGGATTGTTCCTTAGTGTCATCAAGTCATATATCATGAAAGAATATCAGTTTGGTTTTTAATTTTAGTGCTAAAAATCTACATAGTTAAATCTCTATTATGGTTTTACCTATACCAAAGTTGTTCAGTTCATACAACATTCTAATATTGCCCATAGTTCTATTCAGCTTATCCAAATTGAAAGTGGATAAGTGAAAGTATAGTTAGCTTATAGTGCTTTAAATAAGCCCACGCAAATTTTATAAAATACCCATCATATATTGAACCATCTTGTGTTCATCAATAACTTGTAAATAAATTTTACAAAAGTACATATGGGTATAAATATCCTTTAAATTGAAACAAAGCACATTTTCACTATTTCAGATAATTGATATATATGGTTTTCCTTTGTCATTGTTCCCATAGGGGAAATTTTTGTTTTCTGTCATCACCAAAAGGTAGTTTTGCCTGTTAAAGAATTGCAAAGGGGGGCTGGAGCGATGGCTCAGAGGTTAAGAGAACTGTCTGTTCTTCCAAAGGTCCTGAGTTCAATTCCCAGCAACCATATCGTGGTTCAAAACCATCTAGAATGAGATCTGGTGCCCTCTTCTAGTATGCAGGTGTACATGAAGACAAAACACTGTATGTGTAAAAAATAAATTTAAAAGAAAGTAAAAAAGAAAAAATCAACATTAAAAGTAAATAACTAAATTTTTTTTAAAAATTGCAAAGGTTCTTATAGAGATGGCTTAGTAGTTAAGAGCACTGGCTGCTTTTCCAGAGGATGTGGGTTCCATTCCCAGCATCCACATTGCAGCTTACAACACTCTGTAATTCCAGGACACCCAATGCCCTTTTCTGGCATTTATGAGCATGAGACATCCATATGGTATACAGACAAATTTAGAGGAAATCATGTATAAACATAAAATGAAAAGAATGGTGCATTTTTAAAAACTGGATATATGTATGGCCACTGGTAGGTTTCCCAAACTCCAGTGGGTGGTCCTGTACTCTTGTAGCTATGGACAGTGATAACTGGACCTATTGGATTATCAAACAAAAGGTATGGCGTTAGGAGAGGGGTGTTGGGTAAGAATTCAAGTGGATCATTATAGTACATTGTTTTACACGTATGAGATTATCAAATAACATACAATAATTAACATTCTATCTCATGTTATCCTGCTGAATACCAGCTCAGCCTGATGAGTGACTCTAATCCTATCCTCCAATGCTGTGCCCACACTTCCAGAAGGCTTAGCTAAGGTTGCTCAGCCTTGTATACCTGCCCAGATTGGTGAATGTCCCAGACCAGATATCTGCTTTCACATATTGCCCTCACACTCCCAAAGAGTAGCTAGCATCTTTTAGCTTGTTTTTCAGCACAAGCAGGAGAGTAACCCAGAATCCCACCCAACTGCACCGTGGACTCATCATCAAAGAAGTAGGTTGGATTGTACAGCTTGCACAATAGCCCAGTCTGGTGAGTGACCCGGATTATTGCACTCTGAGCCACCCTCACATTCCCAGGTATACATCTGGAAGTCCCACCACATTACCATATTTCTTTGTTACCATTGAATTGGAATTACCCATCTTTCTATTCAAAATCAAAATCATGTATTCTAAAGGTTCTCCATATCTAACCTAAAACCAACCAACTTGGATAATAGCAAAAGCAGAACAAAACTTTCACTAAACACAGGCAGACTGGAATCTCACCTCAGACACACAGACAATGAATGAATCCCACACAACCAGGTCATGCTGGAAAAACACAAACAATATTAAAGGCTAAGATACTATGCCCTCTCAAACCTACTAGTACTATAGAGATTTTTTTCAGTGAGAATTGTCCAGATGGACTCCAGGGCACAAAATTTAAAAGAACAATCATGAACCTGGTCACATACTTTGAAGAGTTTTAAAAAGAAACAAAAATCTCAGTGGGATTCAATAGGACAGAAAGAAACTCCAGTGTGAAGTCTTAGAATATTCAACTACATGGATGAATGAAATTAAGAAGGCAATTCAGGATTTGGAAACTGAATTCAGTAAGGAGATAGAAATAGTGAAGACAATTCAAGCTGAAATGAAGATGGAATTGAAAATTAATAATCCACTTAGAAAACTCAGAGGGAAACCTTAGCTTAATTAAGAAAATGTCCTACAGCTAGATCTTACAGACACATCGTCTCGGTTAAGTTTCCCTCCTTTCAGATGACTCTGACTCATGCCAAGTTGTCATAAACTAGCCAGGGCAACAGGCATAAAAGAAGAGGAACAATCCCAGGACAGTGGCATAGACAAGCTTTCAAGAGGATCACAGGAGAACTTTCCCAAATTACAAGAAGGAAAACCCACACACAGTCAAGAGTCACACAGAATACCAGAGAAACTGCCTGTGACATATTTTAGGTAAAACACTAAATATGGAGAAAAAGAGGGTTTTGAAATCTGCAAGAAAGATAACTTACAAAGGAAAAACCCATCAGAATAACAGCTGATTTCTCAATTGAAACTTTGAAAGACAGAAGAGACTGGAGTAATATATTCCTAACTCCAAAAGACCACAGAAGCCAACCCAGGCTACTATATCCATCAAAACTATCTGTCACAGTTGAAAGAAACATAAAAACCTTCTATGAAGTAAACTGGCCAAAGAAACTTATGTACACCAAACCAGCCCTCCAGAAAACAAAGGAAGGCATAGTTTGAACTGAAAAGAAGAAGGAATAATTATAACCAAGAGGCTACAGAAAGAAAACAAAAGTACAACTACCAAAACACAAGAGTGCCCTAAGTATATGGGCAGCAAAACTACAAAAATAGCCAACCTCACAACACACAAACATCTCAATAATAACTTTTAAAAATTAATGGCCTCAACTGCCTGATCAAAACATGTGGTTAGTTAAGTTGATCTACTAAAACTCTCATCTTACCTTTCTTTTTTTTTTTTGAAGAATCATATATTTTAATGAGAGATAAATTTAGAATAGTGATATACATATATTACTGTGATTGTTTTTAAATTACTGATTGTGTGTTAATTATGCACATTAGCTGGGTTCAGCGTGATTTTCTTTTTTTTGACATTTTTTTATTAATTTATTCATATTACATCTCAATTGTTAGCCCATCCCTTGTATCCTCCTTTTCTTTCCTCCCTCCCGCTTCCCCCTCTACTCCCTTCCCCTATGTCTGTGACTGAGGAGGACCTCCTCCCCCTGTATATGCTCCTAGGGTATCGAGTCTCTTCTTGGTGACTTATTATCTTTCCTCTGAGTGCCACCAGGCCTCCCCATCCAAGGGACATGGTCCAATATGGGGCACCAGAGTTTGTGTGAAAGTCAGATCCCCTTCTCCACTTAACGGTGGAAAATGTCCTGTCCATCGGCTAGACTGGGTAGGGGTTCAAAGTTTACTGCCTATATTTTCTTTGGCTGGTGCCATAGTTTGAGGAGGACCCCGGAGCCCAGACATGCCTGTAGTTTTCCAGGACCCTCTGGATCCTTCTATTTCCTCATTCTCCCAGGCTTCTCACCCCTAAAGTCTCAATAGGATTTTCTCCCCTCTGACCCACTTTCCTGGTAGGTAAAGTTTTTCATGGGGGCGTACCCCTTGGACTAGTGTCTCGATATAAGTGAGTATATACCATTTGACTCTTTTTGCTTCTTGGTGAACTCACTCATTATGATAATTTCTAGTTCAATCCATTTGTCCACAAATTTCAGAAATTCCTTGTTTTTAATTGCTGAGTAGTATTCCATAGTGTAAATATACCACAGTTTCTTTATCCATTCTTCTACTGAGGGACACGTAGGTTGTTTCCATGTTCTAGCTATTATGAATAAGGCAGCGATGAACATGGTTGAGCATATGTCCCTGTTGTGTAGTAGTGCATCTTCTGGGTATATTCCAAGGAGTGGAAAGCTGGGTCTTGAGGAAGCCCTATTCCCATTTTTCTGAAAAAGCGCCAGATAGATTTCCAAAGTGGTTGTACTAGTTTGCATTCCTACCAGCAATGAAGGAGTGTTCCTCTCTCTCCACATCCTCGCCAGCATGTGGTGTCAGATAAGTTATTGATCTTAGCCATTCTGATGGGTGTAAGATGGAATCTCAGAGTCGTTTTGATTTACATTTCCCTGATGACTAAGGAGGTTGAGCATTTCTTTAAGTGTTTCTCCACCATTTGATATTCCTCTGTTGAGAATTCTCTGTTTAGTTCTGAGGCCCATTTCTCTATTGGGTTATTTGGTTTGGTAGTGTTTAATTTCTTGAGTTCTTTATATATTTTGGATATTAGACCTTTGTCAGATGCAGGGTTGGTGAAGATCTTTTCCCAGTCTGTAGGCTGTCGCTTTGTTCTCTTGACAGTGTCACCTGCCTTACAGAAGCTTCTCAGCCTCATGAGGTCCCATTTATTAATTGTTGATGCTAAGGCCTGGGCTGTTGGTGTTCTATTCAGAAAGTTGTCTCCTGTACCTATGTGTTCCATACTCTTCCTCACTTTTTCCTCTAATTGTATTAATGTCTCTGGTTTTAGTTTGAGGTCTTTAATCCACTCATCTTATCTTTCAAACATAGCACCACCTAAGTGGGACAGTGTGGAACAAACAAAATGGGACCGAGAAACTGGCAGGGTCAATATCCTAAAATCTGACAAAATAGACTTCAAACTAAAGTAAATCACAAGAGATAAAAGATTCTTAATTCTTGTCAAAGACTAATAAATCTAGGAGATATAACAATGTTAAACATATATGCACTGGAGCTGGGCATGGTGGCACACACCTTGAGTCCAAGCACTTGGGAAGCAAAGGCAGGCAAATCTCTGTGAGTTTGAGGCCAACCTGGTTTACAAAATGAGTCTGGGACAGTCAGAACTACACAGAGAAACCTTGTTTCGAAAAACAATCCACCCCCCAAAAAAACCTCATATGTGCACCATACTCTGACAATACACTTTCACAAACATACTAATGAACAAATATAAAGGTAAGTGAAATAAAAATTCAGGATTTGAAATGGAATTCTTTAAGGAGACAGAAATATTGAAGAAAACGTGAACAAAAGTTAAGGTGGAATTGAAAAGAAAACTCAGAATAAAAGCTGTATTACTCAATTGGATCAAGTAGAAAACAGTATCAGGAGTTCAAGATAAAGTAGAACTGAATCCACTCAATAAAAGAATATGAAAATATACCACAAGAGAATATATGCTCATGGAATGTAAGAAATAATATTGTGGAAATGACCATCTTACCCAAAGCAATGTACAGATTCAGTGCAATCCCAATCAAAATACTCAGAACACCCTTCACAGAAGTAATAGCAATAACAAAACCCTAAAATTCATCTATAACTACAGAGGGCCCTGGATAACCAAAACAATCTTTCTTAAATTATTTATTTGTTTATTATGTATACAGTGCTCTACCTGCATATATACCTGCGGGCTAGAAGAGGGCACTAGATCACATTATAGATGGTTGTGAGCCACCGTGTGGTTGCTGGGAATTGAACTCAAGACCTATGGAAGAGCAGTCAGTGATCTTAACCTCTGAGCCATCTCTCCATTCCCCCAAAGCAATCTTTAGTAAACAGAACAACACTGCAAGGACTACCATAACAGATTTCAAATTATATTACAGACATATAGTAATTAAAGCAGAATATCAAATTTTGCCTGAGGCTTTTTCTGCATATATTGAGATGATCATATGTTCAATGTTCTTAGTCTGTTAATGTATCATATTTATTAATTTTCATTATGTTGAATAATCTCTTATAGCTCAAGGAAAATTCCACTTGACCTTCATGAATAATAGTGTAAAATTTTACTAATCAGCCACGCATGGCAGCACACATAACTCAGGAGGCAGAGGCAGGCAGATTGCTGTGAGTTTGAGTCCAGCCTGCTTGACAAAAGAAGTCTAGTCCAGCCAAGGCTACACAGAGAAACCCTGTCTCAGAAAAAAAAGAAAGAAATTTTAATTTACCAAATCTTTGAGAATTTTATAGATGTTAACAATGTATTTTAATCTTATACCCCTTCTCCCTGCTCCCAATTTCCTCTACTACATTCCCTCCCAAGTTCATACCCTCTGTTTTGTTTGTTAGTTTGGTTTTAAAATAAACCTCAGCATTCAATTAGAGTTGCCTATATTTATGGGATAGGATGAGACACTGAAGCATGAACAACCCACAACAGACAATACTAATGAAAAAAAACCTGACTCTCCCTCCCTCAACTGCCACCAACTGCCTTTAACTCTTGATTAGGGGTGGAGCCTCAAATGATCACCTCCAAACATCTCTATCTTTTCTCTACCCTCAAAACTCAGGGTTTTACACACACACACACACACACACACACACACACACACACACACACACA
>OU015760.1:85828490-85889939 GCA_907169655.1 Acomys percivali
TCCCAGTTTTCTGAGATAGCACCAGATAGATTTCCAAAGTGGTTGTACTAGTTTGCATTCCCACCAGCAATGAAGGAGTGTTCCTCTCTCCCCACATCCTCTCCAGCATGTGGTGTCGCTTGAGTTTTTGATCTTACAATGTTTATTATATATATTATTTATATATACCATGCACTATTTAATATATCTGCAAGAATATATATAATTTTAAATAATTATATAATATGTTATATATAACATAGTGTGTAAATGTACACATAAATCTATATTAAGTATTAGATAATTTATAATGTATAATAATTTATATAATTTACATTCTATGAATGTAAGTATGTATAAATATATATAATATTTTGTATATACCTAATATAATATACTGTAACTTTTTATGTATAATAATGTGGTTAATACCATATATTATAAATATGTTATATATTTTACACATATATTTTTTAATTTGTATAATATGTATATTATGCTTACAATATGGATATATGCATTTATATATATCTATAATATGTATGTCAGGTTACACAAATAAAATTACATATAATGTATAATTTTATGCTATATATCATTATGTATATGTAAAATGTAATTTGTGTAATATAATTCATATATAATATATGTGTAATATTTAATATAATTGTAACACATTAAATTTTAATACAAAATTATATATCGTTACATATAATATATAATAATACATTCTATATGTCATACAGAATGTATTATTACTTTATCAATAAATATATTATATTTTTTTGATATAAGAGTATGTAAGTATGATGATTATTATATATAAAATAATTATATAATAAAAGTAATATAATTTTAAAAATATATCTTATTATAATGTATTATAAATATTATACATTATTGATATTATGTGTAATATACATATTAATATAAATATATTTATAACATTTAAACTAATACATTATACATGTAAAATATGTAAATTATATAATATATAGCATAGTTATATATTTTTTGTATAGTTACATGTAGTTATATACAACATATTTCTAATAATGTGTTATAATATCCTTTGTACAAAAAATTAAACTTTTGATTTTCACACACAGCATTTGATCTACACTGAAAGAAAACATTATTTTATATATAACATATACAATGTAACTATTAAGTATATTATTATATAATAATTATAATAACTATGAATATAATATATTTTATGTTAAATATTATATTTTATTTCAAATATTTTACACTTTGTATATCATATTAATTTTAATGTAGTATATTGTATAATAAATAATACAATGTATTAATTATACATAATACATTTAGGGCTATTAATAGGCACTCTACAATATATGTACTTTATAGGTTATGATATTAAATTTTGTTTTCCACACTGGAAGTTAATGAAACAAGTCTTTATCTGATGTTTGTGGTCAGCCGTTGACTACAACTGTTACAACTTGAAATCTCCTCAGTCCTACTGAGATTTTATAGCACTTAATATGTCTCTAGATCATCCCTATAGCACTAGAAGAGCCTGTAAAAAAGGAATGCCTTTTTAAATAGTTGAATGTTCATCTTGGCTACCACCCAACCATAGAAGGGTAATTCATTTAATAGAATGTTACTTCAAATTAAGAAAAGATATTTTTAAGCCATAGGTGGCTGTCTATTTCTAATAAAGTATTATAAGATACTATGTACTAAAAATTAATCTCTTGAATTTTGCACACAGCATTAGTTCTACATTAAAGAAAACCCTGAAATTTTCAGAGTTATCCTAAACATAAACTATTGTGTGAGTCTTTTCAAAACTATTTCTGTGACCTCGTGCCAGTCATTTCTCAAATACAACTACCATTATACATTTAAGGAATGCTCTAATCTTTTTCTCCTTGGTTTTCTTCCTTTTTTAAGGCCCACTTCATGAGAAGGAATGGATACTGGACACTGCTTGGCTAACGAAGAGTCAGAGACTAGATAGCCCAGGGACCTAGGGTAAAAACACTAAAATGACTCCTAATGATCTTCTTCTATACTCATAAATCAGTGCCTTATCCAGTCTTCATGAGATAGGCTTCCTCTTGTAGTAGATAGGAACAGATACAGATACTCATAGCTAGACATATGCTGAGAGACTAATTTGGAGGTCTCCATCAAATCCCTTCACTCAGAACTCAAGTAATCCCACAGAATAGGAGGCAGTATATAGCCATCTGTGAGTAGAGGGTACCAGGAGAACAGGCCATCTGAATCAACTAAGCAAGGTGCATATGAGCTCACAGAGACTGAAGCAGCAAGCATAGCGCCTACATTGGGCTAACTCAGGTGTTATTTGTATATATCACAGGTATTATCTTAGTGTTTGCATGGGACTCCTGACTGTGGGAATGAGTGGGTCTCTGATCCTTATGCCTGTTTGGAGACTCCGTTATTCCTGTGAGTTGTCATGCCCAACTTAGGTATGGTAGTATTGCTTCATATTATTATGTTTTATTTGGTCATGTTTAGTTGTTATCTCTTAGAAGACTGTTTTTCTGTAACGAGAGAGTAAAAAGGAGTGGATCTGGATAGGAGACGAGGTGGGGAGGAACTTGAAGGACTAGAGAGAGGGGAGACTCTAATCAGGATATATTGTATGATAATCTATTTTCAATCAAACAGAAAAGTACAGGTACATTTAATTATATTAGAGGTAAAAACTTTGGTATATCTCATTAGATTATAATTGATCATTTGTACCAAATGACATCATAATAATGAAAAGAGACATAAAATGTCTATAACACAGGTGAGTGAAATATAGTTATCACTCTTAACATATGTTAGAAAATTAAAAAAAAATAGATAACTTATCAAAGAATGGAGAAAAGATACTAGAATGTACCTTTCTGGATCATGAGACACTAACATATGAAGATTTGTTCCACCTCATTTGTAACTATTAAATACTTAGGAGCACCACAAGATACCAATTTAACCCAGTTTATAGACAAAACTCAGAGTGTATAAAAAGAATAGGTGGAATTTTAAACGATGTGCAATATCTTTTAAAGTTTAGCATATGCATTGTCCTGGTTTGCTTTTATAAAATTAGTTACTGTGGATAACTTTGGGGAAGAAAAGGGTTTGCTTGCCTTACACTTCCTCGTCATAGTCCATCATCGAGGAAAGTCAGAGCCAGAACTTCAAGGCAGCAATCATTAACAAATATTGTTGTTATCCCACTCTCTTGCTCATTCTCAGGCTAACGCTTAACTTGTTTACTTATGGAGCCCAGAATCCTGTACCCTGAAACTGCACTGCCCACAGGGGATTGGGCCCTGCTACATCAATTAAAATAACCAAAACAATCCCTCACTGACATACCCACAGACCAACCTGATGAAGGACCTTACTCAATGGAGACTCCTTTTTCAGGTGACTCTGGATTATGACTTAGACAGTTAGTGCTACCTAGGACACAAACCTTGATAACGTCACAAAAGACAGATCAGGCTAAGCTTTAACTGTTTGTTCCTTTCTTATTCCCAGAATCACATGTAAAAATGTTATTATAAAGTAAAATGCAACTTTAAAGTGCCCACCATCTCTAAACCTTGGAGAATTTAGAAAAATCCAACATCTCTTAGCTCTAGGTCTCCCTAAGATCAAAATAAGTTAGATACTTAAACATCTTGTTAGAAAACAGAAGAACTAGCGCATAGGAACAACCACTCTAGGAAAAACAAAGTCTAGTACTGCAAATTCAAAGTCAAAGCGTAACATCTGGGACTCACAATTTTCTGGCCTCTAAAGCAATTCAGTAGTGCTATCTCACCAGATCTGTCATCCCTGGCACACTTACCTTCTCTTATAGGTTTAAACTGGCTCAAATACTGACTGCAGCAACGCTTCATGACTACCCTGCCTCAACCTTTCATCTCTGTTGCTTTCAAAAACATCACTATGTGGTTTACCCTTACATGTGAACAAGTTTGGCTTTCTCTTTGAAATGCATCTTTGGCCTCTCAGAACACAGAAATAGCTCTACTAAAGTCTTTGCTTCCTTCTGAGGCCTCAGAAACAAGGTATTCATAGTCTCTTAGTAACTTCCAGGCTCCCACCACTTCTTAAGCTTGAGTAAGCCATGGCCCATTTTGATGGAAGTCAGACAAGAACTCAAAGATGAACCCTCGAAGCAGGAAAGAAAGATGGATGATGCTTTCTGCTCATGCTCTGCCTTGCTCTTTGGCTCATGCTTTTTAACAACCCAGAAACACAGGCCTAAGAAAGGTACTGCTCACAGTTGGTGAAGCCCTCCTACCTCAACTAAAACGATATAGACAACTCTTCACAGACATGTCCACAGATTCACTTGATAAAGGTAAATACTTAATTGAAATATTTTTATTGTTGGGTGATTGTAGACTGTGTCACACAAACAATACCACCTAGGGCATACATATTTTAAAAATCAAGTATTCACTTTCACACATATACTTTAGAGAAACTACAGCACATGCATATATTTAAACCTAGAAGACTTACCCAGTAATGTTCTCACTACACATGGTCATACAAGTAGTGACCAAAAATTTAGATTAACCTGTATACCTACTGATTTAAAAAGTGGAAAAAATTGTTGCATTGTCACAATTGAATATTATGAAGGAGAAAAAATTATTAAGAAGTACTGTCCCCAAAGTGTAGATGGATTTTAGAAATGTGATGTTTAATGAAAAAAGCAATTAGTAGTATAGTACTGTCTACAATGCTTAACTGTACCATAAATATTTAAGAAGATAAATAAGAATCAAATACTAAATACAAATTCAGTATGATGGTTATCTATTATGGAAGAAACAAGGAGTGAAGATACAGAAATTGTTGTAAATAGGTAGGTATATATTCCATTTCTTTTTTGTTGTTGTTTTAATATTTTATTAATTTATTCATAATACATCTCAATTGTTAGGCCATCCCTTGGATCCTCTAATTTCTCCCTCCCTCCCACATTCTGCCTACTCTCCTCCCCTATGTCTGTGACTAAGGGGGACCTCCTCCCCCCTGTATATGTTCATAGGGTATCAAGTCTGTTCTTGGTAACCTGCTATCTTTCCTGTGAGTGCCACCAGGCCTCCCCATCAAGGCGACATGGTCTAAAAGGGGGCATCAGAGTTCTCATGAAAGTCAGACCCCACTCTCCACTCAATGGTGGAGAATGTCCTGTCCATTAGCTACATCTGGGTAGGGGTTCGAAGTTTACTGCCTATATTATCCTTGGCTGGTGCTATGGTTTGAGCAGGACCCCTGGGCCCAGATCTGCCCATCATACTGTTCTTCTTGTATGTTTCTAGAAAACTCTGGATCCTTCTATTTCCCCATTCAACCATGTTTCTCTCACCTACAGTCCCAATAGGATGTCCTCCCCTCTGACCCACTTTCCTGGTAAGTGAAGACTTTCATGGGACATGCCCCTTGGGCTAGTGTGCATATATAAGTGAGTATATACAATTTGACTCTTTTTGCTTCTCCGTGAACTCACTCATTATGATCATTTCTAGTTCAATCCATTTGTCCACCAATTTTGGGAATTCCTTGTTTTTAATAGTTAAGTAGTATTCCATAGTGCAAATGTACCAGTTTCTTTATCCATTCTGCTGAGGGACACTTAGGCTGTTTCCATGTTCTGGCTATTATGAATAAGGCAGCTATGAACATGGTTGAGCATATGTCCCTGTTGTGTGGTAGAGCATTTTCTGGGTATATTCCAAAGAGTGGAATAGCTGGGTCTTGAGGTTTTCTCCCAGTTTTCTGAGAAAGGGCCAGATAGATTTCCAAAGTGGTTGTACTAGTTTGCATTCCCACCAGCAATGAAGGAGTGTTTCTCTTTCTCCACATCCTAGCTAGCATGTGATGTCACTTGAATTTTTGATCTTAGCCATTCTGATGGGTATAAGATGGGATCTCAGTGTCATTTTGATTTGCATTTCTCTGATGACTAATGAGGCCAAGCATTTCTTTAAGTGTTTCTCAGACATTAGCTATTCCTCTATTGAGAATTGTCTGTTTAGTTCTGAGCCCCATTTCTCAATTGGGTTATTTGGTTTGGTGGTATTTAATTTCTTGAGCACTTTATATATTTTGGATATTAGCCCTTTGTCAAATGTAGGGTTCGTGAAGATCATTTCCAAGTCTGTAGGCTGTCGGTTTGTTCTGTTGCCAGTGTCTCCTGCCTTACAGAAGCTTCTCAGTCTCATGAGGTCCCATTTATTAATTGTTGACCTTAAGGCCTGGGCTGTTGGTGTTCTGTTCAGGAGGTTGTCTCCTGTGCCAATGTGTTCCAGGCTCTTCCCCACTTTTTCTTCTAACCGATTTAATGTCTCTGGTTTTATGTTGAGATCTTTAATCTTCTTGGATTTGAGTTTTGTGCATGGTGACAAATAAGGGTCTCATTGCATTTTTCTACATGTAGCCATCCAGTTAGACCAGCACCATTTGTTGAACATGCTATTGTTTTTCCATTGAATGAAAAATCATGTCCTTGATTTCTTCGATGTTCTGTGTCAGGAACTCTTCAGATTTAGCATTTTCTTTGATGGTTGTTTCGAGTTCTATGATTGTATCTTCAAGTCCCGATATTTGTTCCTCCATTTCTTGGATTCTTTTAGATAAGGTCACCTCTGAGATGCTTGCTTTCTTCTCTGAGGGCCCTCGATCACGTTTTTCTTCTGTGTGTTTCTTTATCATAGCTTCCATTTTTATCTTCAGATCTTGAACTATTTTAATGACTTCCTTCACATGGTTGTTTGTATTTTTCTGAAATTTTCCAGTGCCTCTGTATATGACTCTTTTATATCTTCAACCCGTTTGTTTGCATCCTCCTGCAGTTGTTTACAGATCTTATTCATTTCTTCAGTTATCATCTTCATTACTAAGGACTTGAGGTCATTTTCTTGTATTTCGATTGCTTTTGGGTTCTCCGGGTTGCTTCCATTGGGATTGCTGGCATCTGGAGATGCCAAATTGTTTAGGTTTTTGTTAGCATTCTTTTACTGTCCTCTTGTCATTTTGGTGTCTCTGGTGTTGGGAGGTAGCTTCTGGTGACCTTCACTGGTTGAGAGTGGATAGTTGATGAATGATTATAAGTCAGGTGCTCTTTCCTCCAGGGATCACGGAATATTTCCCTGGAACTGGCAGGTGATCTGGTTTCCACTCCTCTAGATTTTTCTCTACACCTTAGGCTCTAGACTGAGTCAGCAGTAGTATGTTTCTGTCTGGGTCCTTTCACCTTACAGCTGTAATTCAGATCAGCTGTTTTGGGACCTAGACCAAGGTCAGCACACAAGTGCTATGGTTGGGTAGGTTGGTCCCAGCTGCCTGTCCTTCCTGTTGCATTGTAGCCAAGACCGCAGCTGGATCTGATCTTTTGGGTTGTAGCTGTCTTTTAGCTCTGCCTCTTAACACTGCAGAAGCGCCCAGCCTCTCCTGAGAACATGGGAGATCCTGCCGGGTCTGTGGGAACTGATCCAGTTAAGTTCTATCTGTTGGCGAGTGCAGGGTCAGTAACAGCGACCCAGAGAAAGGACATTTTCAGACCACTGGCAGGCTCCAAGGTGCCTGTACTTTCTGTGACCCTGTAGCAGGGACCACTCACAGATCCTCGTAGCTGTTGTCGCCTTTAGGTCAGCCATTAGACACTGCCGTGATGGCCAACCTCTCCCGATAGTGTGGGAGATCCTGCTGAGCCTGTGGGAGCAGTCCAAGCTTGTTTCTAACTGCCCGTGTGCAGGCTCAGCCCATTGCGACCGGCTCTAGATTGGGCCCAGGATGGCCCCGCTAGCTGCACACCTACTCTCTAGTTGGTTTTGGTGGGCCCCACTGCCTGTGTTTCCACTTGGCCTGGGGGACCTCCGCAGTTTGGCATGGGGTGGGTGGAGGGATCCAAGGACAGTTTCACCCTATTCGCTGAGACTTCTCAGGCCAGGGGCTCTGGAGTACCACCTCCCCATACAGCGAGTTTGTGCTTTATAGGCAGGCTGAAGCCCCCATGTGGGTTTCATTGGAGCGTCTGGGAAATGGGTTCAGGACCTCCAGGCAGTTGCTTGTCCCAGGGCCAGGCTCACCGGTGGTCTGCGGAGTTTGGGACCCAACTCACCTACAGTTCTCAAGATCCAGCAGTTTGTGGCTCCATTCAAGTCTCTGGTCTCTGTGGAGTCGATTATATATGGTGCATACCAGTCGATGCCATCTTGGAGCCTCCCTGCATATTCCATTTCTTAAGTTGACTTCACATAAGCTGTCATTTTATTGAGCTTTATAATTGACATATGATATATATGTGTGTGCACATATACATACTATTATTTTGAACTATTGTAGAAATATATTATTTTTTAAAAAATAGAAAATGATGCCTTTAAAAATAGCATACCAATATATATTCATGACATATGAGCATACTTAATAGCCAGCTAAAAGAAGGTCCTGCAAAAATTATGTGTAGAATATAGAGAGATAAATATTTAGAGAGACTCTAATACATGCAGATGATTAAATGCAGAAGATTTATCCAGTATTGTTCCTACTACTCATGTTCATACACATAATGAACAAAAATTTAGACTAACCTGCATACCTATAATATGCATTATACATAGATGTGTGCATAGATGCATAGACGGGCACATATATACATGCACAGATATAAACGAGGGGATTATATAAGCAGAGAAAGTAAATTACTATGTAAATAAAACATATTAAAGAATTTTAGAGACACTAGACCAATTGGCTTCCAGTTCCTAGCTGCAGTCAAGGTCTTAGATAAATTCCACAAATATTGTTGACTGCTCAGCCCTAAATGGAACCTATACAATATCCCTTTCAATATTCAGTGATAAAAAAGATATAAAAATTGGAGGATGGGGAGGAGTGCTGTGTAACTCTTTTTCTGAGCCTGATGTTGCCACTGTTTCCATTAACTCACAGTAGCTGTGACTGCACAACACCTGTGGAAGATGGGGACCTGTCAGCATTCTACTGTCAATGGGAGAGGGCCTCATGAGGCCCTTCCCCTACCCAAGGTTCTACTACCAGTTAACTGACTACACAGGAAGAGGCAATTTTTCCCTGCAGTGTAGTCACCAATAAATTGTTCACGTTCTGGTAAATAACCCATAAGTATGCTAATGTAAGCATTCCTAACTGAACTCAGTGGGTCACCAAAACCCGACATGAAAATAGAGGAGGGTGTGTTAGGAAAAGTTCTGAAGTGAACAATAATAAAGAAAATAATGAGGGAGAATATGATTAAAATAAATTATATACATGTTTAAAGCCATTAAAGAACAAATGAAAGTAGTTTAAAAGCCATATCCCACAATTATAAAGGACAAATGTGAACAGGTGAGGTACCACTGAATCAGGCATATTGTTTAGGAATACAATTGTAAAAGACTAAATTTAAGAAGACAGGACAACAGTGATATACAGATACTTTTAATTGTTTAATCTTGAAATTTCTGGAAATGAGCCTCCATTTCAAATCACTTTAATCAGTGAAAATGGTACTAAATGGTGCAGTTTTATCTAGAGAAATCTTCAGCCACCTAATTACTTAATCAGAAAAAAATCAATCCTTTTACATTTTTTTCACAGCTCCTTGAGGTTTTAAATTTTATGGCTTCAAACCTACTTGAGTTTATTTTGTGACAGGGCCTTAGCAGGACACCCACATATAGATTTTTTGCACTGCCACACAGTTCTGAGGTGATGGAACAAGATTGTACAGCATTTAAATTGATCTCCAGTGAGCACAAGCATTCCTTTCTCCTCTTCCCCTTTGCTCCTCCTTCTCTCTCTCTCTGTCTCTCTCTCTGTCTCTCTCTCTGTCTCTCTCTGTCTCTCTCTCTGTCTCTCTCTCTCTGTCTCTCTCTATGTCTCTCTCTCTCTCTCTCTCCCTGCCTCCTTTCCCCTCTAGCTTTCCCTCTTTGTCACAGAGATTTTTTAAATAGACTATACTAATATGGGAAAGGAAAAACAATTCTATACACACAACAATTGGCATTAGTTCAGCCCCTTACTGTCCTTAATGCTTATTTATAGTAGCACACATTAATCCAGGATAAGGCAGCTTATTTTCATATATCTCTGTATTTTTCTGAAGCCTTAAAAGAGAATGAAGGGGAGCTGCTCAGTTAAAAATGCAGCATGCCATGAACATTTTTTGTTTGTTTATCATTTATTGAATCTTTTGAACAATCCACAATGCACTGCCCTTGTTACAGTCACAGAATTCATGCAACACAAACATATCTTAGTGCTGATCCATGTCAAATCGCTAATGTAGAAAGAATTGAAATTGTATGGGAAAGTCAGAATGCATCATTCTAACTACACCCCTGCGCCCTTCTAGTCTGCCTGTTCTCAGCATTGGACTTAGTTTTCTGTTATAAAGTGTCTCATCTCACCCCTGTGCAGCATTAAAACAATTCAATAAAATGTCATATTTCCAGGATAATAAAAAAAACTATAATGCAAGCAGACTATAAATGATTTACATTACAGAAAGAGGAGTGAAAAAAAGATTCTAAAAATATAACAGTATGTTATCTTTATCATAAAGCATCAACATACAATACTTACAAGGGCCTTTATTTCTCTTTCAAACAGGAAGATTAATAAACGGGGTTTCATCTATTTTCCTCATTTTCACTTGGTTGGATGCAATTGATTTTTTATCTATTACAAAGTAGCAACTGTTAAACTTGTGTGAATTTTCCATAAAGAGCATAAGTCTTGCACACACATCATAAATATTACATAGAGAAAGATTAATTGACTCATTTGATTCTTCTCTGTGTTTGAGCTCATAGGCTACTTATGATATATAAAAAAGATAAATTTTGCATATACACATCACCCAACAGTCTCTGCTGTGGTTAGATACCCAATTCTACATGTTCTTTGTCTTCATACAACTTTTTAGATGCTATCTCTCCACAGATTCCTCTTATACTGTCAAACATGGAGAGTATTCCATATTTTGATTTTTAAAAATTAGTTGACCATGATTTCCCCTATCTGGTATTTGTTTTATGTCTCTGAAACAAGTCCCAGAATAATTAAACATGCACACTGTGTGCATATTCTCCATCTACTTACAGCTTTTTCTTTTAAAAATTAATTTACACTGCATGCCATTTTACAAGTAAAATGTAATGATTCTTAAGTACATTCACAGCAAGGACCACTAGCTATTCTCAGAGAAGTTCATAACCTCACAAAGAAGCCCATGTCTACTACCTGTCACTCTCTAATCATTCTTTCTCCTTAGCCATGGTAAGCGTTTCTGTTCCTACATTTTTATTAGTTTTGGACATTTAAGTAGTGCTTTCATACAATACATCTTTTTTCTTTTTTTTTTTTTTTTGGTTTGGCCTCTTTCACAGGACATGTTTTCAAGGTTCATTCTTATAGAATATATCAAGACTTTATTTGTTGTCATGGCTAAGTAATATGCCATTGTATGAATAAACATTTTATTTATTCTTCCATTGATATGCATAGGAATTAGAGTAGTTTCCACCTTTTGTTTATTTTTTTAAAATTAATTTATTTATTTATTAATTTATTCATATTACATCTCAATTGTTAGCCCATCCCTTGTATCCTCCCTTTCTTTCCTCCCTCCCCTTTCCCCCTCTACTCCCTTCCCCTATGTCTGTGACTGAGGGGGACCTCCTCCCCCTGTATATGCTCCTAGGGTATCAAGTCTCTTCTTGGTGACTTATATCCTTCCTCTGAGTGCCACCAGAATAATAACACATCACCATTCATGTACAAGTTTGTGTGTGGGTATATATTCTCACTTCTCTTGGGTATATTCCTAGAAAAGAACTTGGTAGATTACATGATAACTCATTTTAAATTTTTAAGAAACTGGGGCCTGGGAAGATAGCTCAATCAGTAAAGTGTTTATCTTGCAAATATTAGGATCCTAGTTGATACCCAGAAACATGTAAAATGCTACTTGTAGTGGCCTGTGCCTGTGATCTGAGAGCTGAGAAGACACAAGAGAACCCCCCAGAGCCCCAGGCATGTGTGGGTCCCCTATCCAAAAACTTGGTGCCTAGCACCTGAAGGACAACATATAAGGTTGACTTCTGGCCTCTACATGCACATACATATACACATGCACATACAGGAAGTCACAAAATACACACATAAATGAAAACAATTTTAAAGAACTGAAAAACATTTTTTTGCAAAACGTCCAAAATTTTTGCATCCTTTATAGCAAAGAAAAGAGATTTTAGTTCCTCTAATTCTTGCCTGTGTCACTACTGTCTTCAAGACACATTCTCAGTAAATGAAAAAAAAAAGGTATTCCTCTGTGGTTTTGATTTCAAACTGAAAATTGCTCATACGTGACTATTATATTTCCCTCACTATGATTAAGAATCTTTTCATATGAATGGTGGCCATCCATGTCTGCATTCAAAAGATGTCTATTCAGTCCTATAGCTATTTCAAATTGGATCATTTGCCTTTTAATTCATAATATGTCTGATCTTTATATGCTCCGGATAATAGAATCTTTTCTTTTGCCATTCTTTTTTTTCTTATTAATTCATTAATTTTTAATTTGTTCTCTTTACATCCTAAGTATAGTCCCCTTCTCTTGTCTCCTCCAAGTCTCCCCTCACTTCTTCATCCCCCTGCCCCCCGCTCCTATTCCTCACAAATGGGGAGTCCTCCTTCCATATAATCTGACCTCCGCCTATCAAGTCTCATCTGGACTGGGCTGCCCTGCCAGGGGGAAGTGATTAACAAGTGGGCACCAAAGTCCATGTCACAGGGAGACCCTACTCCCTATGTTATGGGACGCACAAGGAGACTGTGCTGCCTACCAACTACATCTGAGCAGGGGGTCTAGGGCCTCTCCATGCATGGGTTGGTTGGTGCATCAGTCTAGGCAGCAAATTCCCTCCTTCCCTGGATTTGTTGGCTCCATGGGTCTCCTTGTGGAACTTCTGTCCCCTCCAGGTCATTCTATCCCTCAATTCTTCCATAGGACTCCCTGCACTCTAGCCCAAAGTTTGGCTGTGAGTTTCAACATCTGCTTTGATCTGTCGTTGGGTGGAGTCTTTCAGAGGACCTCTATGGCAGGCTCCCTGCACCTGACAGAGGGCTAATATCTGAAATATATGAAGAGCTCAAGAAATTAAACACAACCAAACCACATAATCCAATTTAAAAATGGGGAACAGAACTAAACAGAGAATTCTCAACAGAAGAATATTGAACAGCTGAGAAACACTTAAACAAATGCTCAACATCCTTAGTAATCAAGGAAATGCAAATCAGAACAACTCTAACATTCCACCTTACACCAGTCAGAATGGCTAAGATTAAGAATTCAAGTAATAGCATATACTGGCGAGGATGTAGAGAAAGGGGAACAGTCCTCTTTGAGGGTGGGAGTGCAAACTTGTACAACCACTTTATAAATCAATATGCTGGTTTCCCAGAAAACTGGAAATACCTCTGCCTCAAGACCCAGCCATACCACTCCTGGGAATATACCCAAAAGATGCACCACCATACAGCAAGGATACTGGTCAACTGTGTTCGTAGCTGCTTTATTTGTAGTAGACTCTTCTTATCTGTCTGATTTGAAAATACCTTCTCTCATTCAGTGGGTTTCCTTTCATCTTTAATAGTCTTCTTTGAAACAGAATCATGTTTAACTTTGGTGAGTTCTCATTTATTGGCTCAATTTTCTTTGTTTATTATACATTTAGTATCTTTCAAAAATGCAAGGTTGTGAAGAATAAAGTGTGTATTCTTTTGAGAGGTTTAGTGGGCTTAATTTAGTAGATATTTGATCACTTTGACTTAACTGTTTTGTATTATATTATATTGTAATTTTCCAAATCCATCATTTTGAATGTGGATATCCAGTTCTTCTAGCACTATTTGTTGATAACAGTTTTTTTTCATTGAATTATCCTGAAAGCCTTATTGGCAAAGAATGGAGCATAAATGTATGTTACTTTTATTTTCAGTGGTAGTTCTTTCATATATCTGTTTATCAGTATACTAGTACTACATAATCTTGCTTAGGAGAGTTTGATATTTTAATGTTTTAATTATTACATTGAATTATTGTATGTGTATCTCTGTGTGCCCAAGTGTGTAAAAATGTGGGAGTGCATGCCATGGTACATGCATGGATATCATGTGGGCTATAGTTCTCTTCTATGTGGGTCCCAAGGATCCAACTCAGGTCCTCGAGGATATATTCCTTTTGCGTTTTTCAGCAGTTGCTTAGGTTTTTTTCATATACATAAGGGCTTTGATCAATATGTTTATCTTTTCACTGTCTTTTATTTTTTAATGTATCTTGCCATTAAAATTCTTCAGTTAGGTACAAAAGTTCACTCTCTGTATTGTACAGTAAGAGGAGATTGTGAACATGGATTTAGTCACCTTTGCTAAAGTAGTTTTTCATAGTCATTTAAGTAAATTCCTGACAGATTGTCATTTCAACAGGATTTACCCACTGGAAAACTTACTTATGAGATACCTCTAATCATTTGTTTGTTTGTTTTTTCATGAGGATACAAGATGATATCACTCGTGTTTCTGATCCATAGTTTTCCACAGTAGGGCATGATGGTACATGCTTGTAATTCGAGCATTCCAGAGTGTGAAACAGAATTGTCCAAAGTTTGAGGCCAACCTGAACTACATAGTGAGTTACAGACAACCTCAAAAACAGTCTCAATTATTTTTTGCATGACAGTGACCAAATTTGTGAGCCAGAGCAACTGTCCTGATTCTTATGACAACCAGAGCAGCCTTGGATTATTGTTATGTGGCTGTGTTGATTGCCTAGTACGCATTGACTTCTGTCTTTTTGTCTGCACTACACAGAGTAACCCTTTAAATAGCATCCCTCTGCTATGACATCAGTGGTTTCTTTGGCATTGACTCTACCAATTGTATTGGTCAAGTTTCATAATCTAGGTACCCCCAAACTGTAAGGCCAGGGGAGTATGTAAACATTATACTCACCTGGGCATGGAAAGATGGTACATTGGAATGTGCTCAGCGTCGCATTCATTAACAAGCTTCTCAGCAAATTATGTACCAGATGCTTTGCTTGAGGAAGAGAATCCCATTCCCATCAGTCATTTATCTTCATGCAATAAAGGGACTACAGTAGAGTTTGCAGGCTTTTCCCACAAAGGCAAACATTTCTAGATTTGTAGAGAGATTATCTCTACCACAGCATATATGCCATGGGGTATAAGTCGTATAACACCAATCAGAGACTACTTAATTGAATGGCTGTGACCCCAAGAAAATTTTATTTACATGAACATGTGCTAGGTCAGATTTTGCTGAGGCTACAGTTTGTCATCTGTCCTTTGGATGCATACAAATAAAAGGAATGGAATGAAAATAAAGGAGAGCTTTTATCCTGAAATTAAAGAGCTGGATCTTCATTTACCTTAAGTCTTCCTGGTCGCTCAAAACAAGAAAGGGCTTGTGAAATCCAGTTTTCAGGACTCTGAGTGCTGTATACTTGTAGTGTTTATAAAAATCCTTTGAAGCACTATAGCACTATTTATGACTAATGTACATAAGGCTCAGCACAGAAAATTCTCATCCAATCTAGTCTTTTTATTATCAAAAGAATATGTTTTACATTCTTGATATATATATATAATGACAGCTTTGGTAGCTTTTTAATGGTATCTCTGTGCAACACAATGTTATAAGGTTTAATCCCATCCTAAAATGTCACCTCTGAATTTTGTTCCTGTGTGGGCATGTAATATCCAAAGAGAAAATTAGAGTTTAGTATTATTTTTTCACTGATTTTAAAATTCATAATTTGAGAAGATATAGCAACAAATATGTTGCTGACATTCTAAAACAATCCCTAAACATTAGAAGTTCCTCTTTGTCCATAACTCTTGTGGAAGATATGGAACATTTGTAAAAGGTCCCTTTAAACAGGGTGTGCAACACTAATGCTAGAAATTTTTCTCTTTAAAGACATTTGTATGTAATATGTTAAAAATCAGCTTTTCTTATTATTGTGTGTTTATGTGTGTATGAGCACCAATGCCACAGAGAGGGTGTAAAGTTTAATGGTTATCATGCTGGGCAGCAAGTTATTCAACTTGATGAACCATCTCTCTGGCCCGCATTTTTCCTCTCCTCTCCTCTTTCCTTCTCTTCTCTTCTCTTCTCTTCTCTTCTCTTCTCTTCTCTTCTCTTCTCTTCTCTTCTCTCCTCTACTTTTCTCTTCTCTTCTCTTCTCTTCTCTTCTCTTCTCTTCCCTCTCTCTCTCTCTCTCTCTCTCTCTCTCTCTCTCTCTCTCTCTCTCTCTCTCTCTCTCTCTCTCTTTCAGTTATATTATTGTGTGTGAATACAGGTGCAAGTGCCATCCATGGTGCAGGTGTGAATGAAATACAACAATGTTGTAAAGTTTGTTCTTTCATTCTACCCTTATGTGGGCTCTGGAAAGCAAACCCAGGTCATAAGGCATGTATACAAAGCATGGTGCCGTGTCTCTACTTTTGAAGCTACCTTTATTATACTATGGCAGCTCCTTCTCATTCATAATTACTGTCCTCACACAAAACTTTAGAAGCATTTTAGCTTATTCTCTGATAAAGCATAAAAATTATTTTAAAGACAGAATCTGTATTTATCTGGTCTGATTCTCATTAATGTAGCTATATGAAGACATTTACTAATATTTTCCTTTTCATTGTTTTCTTTGAGATGCACATAAAGTATCTAAATTTTCTAGCTTAATGGACTCCAATAGATGCTGTATTCAGCTCTAGTTGTTTGATATTTGTATCGTTATGTATGCATGCCAGGTGGAAATGCCTTTCTTTCAAGACCTGAAAAATCAGTTTATGGAAAGGATGCCACCTTCAGGAAATGTGAGGAACAGACAGGAAAGCTTTATATAATAGCACATTAGGGGAAATTTGTATCTGCAGTGAACTTAATGTGTATTATGATTAAGTTTTAAAGAACCTAGTCATGACCATGGATTCCTCCTTCTATAGTATGTAGGTTTTAGCTTTTTATTACTGAGAAAGGATTCATCATCCAGTTAATGAGTATTTTACACCCAAGCTGTACACTTAACGCAAACTGAGAATGCGAACAGTTATAGCCACACTCACATAAGATGGCATAACAATTCACTGAATTTCCTAATCTCTGTTTGCTAACAGTGTATACTGAGAGGAGAATGCAGGAGGCAAGTTGAGATGCATCTGCTGACATCCACATTGTAGAGAGTCCTATGTGAGGGCTGGAGAGACAGGCCAGTCACTAAAGTGCTTGTAGTGCAAGCACTGGGACATAAGTCTGATAGCATCCACATAGAAACGCTGAGTGTGGATGCATGCATCTGGAATCCTAGAGCTGGTAAAGGAAGGACAGAAAGATCCTTGGAGCTCACTGATTACTCAGCCTTGCCTGCTTTGGAGTGTTTCAGGCCAGAAAGACTATTTCACAAAACAAGGTAGACCACACCTGTTTTCCAGCTTCCCCATGCATGCATACACACATGCATCAGCATGAATATGCACATGTGCCTACACAAAACATTCCTATTTTAATATTTAATCTTTTTATTGTATGAAATCACTTGGTGGAGACATGGGCATAGATTGCCTTCCAGGTTATCAAAAGTAGCCTCGAGGCTAAGCCTGCAGACACCAGAATTCCAAATGTAAAGTTTATTATCTATCCTCGTTAATCAATACTAGAACTCACTATGCAAGAATTTAGACAAGAAACAGTTCAAGTAAAACAAGTATTTCTTAAAACCCAGAGCTTCCCACCAGTCAATGGGCACTGTTCAGCCATGTGACTAGCAGTGGACTCACTTGGGTCTCTTGGTCTCTTCCCTTTCAGTCAGTAGCTCCAAGGGAGGACAGAGTCACTGGCTTCTGACATCCCATCAGAGCACTGCAGGCCCTACCAGAGCTACTAGAGTCACATGCAAATTCTGATAGACACGTTGGCAGAAAGAATTATTCAATGCTCTCGGCCACTTGGAAATGTATTGCTCACACTTTTTCTAACAGCAACCACCACGAAAGAACAGTGGGGAAAGGACTTCAGAAGAATTATTAAAATGTTTGCCAAGTTTATGCAGAAACCTCAAAATTTTTAGTAATTAAGAGAACTGACCAAGATGTGACGATAGCAAGGTTGAGAAATTAGGGAGCAGGGGAACTCTAAAGACTATGCAGCCTGTGGTAAGAAGGCACTTTTATAAACTTGTTGACACATGGTAGTTACAGAAAGCAACTTGGTTTTCTGTTGGCTTGGGAAAATGACATTCTGGATTCAGTGTCAGTTATCAGCAGTTGGTTCTCTCCCTCGCCCTCAATTCTTCTGCGCAGCAGCTACCTTTTTTTCACCTTTCAGGTCTTCCACTCCAGCCTGGGTCATGAGGTCAGTGATATGTTTCTCCAGATCATCAATGCGACTGCTCAAGTCATCGCTCCTTCCAAGGATCTGGTCTGGCATGACCCGAAACTTGTCTGTTCAAGCCATCTCCTGGGTACCCAGATTGGCAGGGATATCTCAGAACCATTACCTACATTTCAGTTTCTTGGAGCAGACCCCTATCTTATTTTTTATTAAGATTTTTCATACATTCAAAAACATTTATTTATTTATATTGTATGTATAGAATGTTCTGTCCCCATGCACACCTGCACTCCAGAAGAGGGTGTCAGATCACATTATAGATGACTGTGAGCCGCCATGTGGTTGCTGGGAATTGAACTCAGGATCTCTGAGCCATCTCTCCAGCCCCCCATACAATACATTTTATAAGGTCCTTTTCCCTCCTTATCTCTTTCCAGCCTCTTTCCAACTTCCTACTCACCCAATTCATGTTCTTTCTCTCTCCCTCTTGAAAAAATTCCAAAATGAAAACCAAAGCAAGCAAGCAAACAAACAAAACCAGTAAAACAAAGAAAGCTTTAAAAACCCAGGGAGTGCATTTTATGTTGTCCAAGTGCTTACTCATGGGCATAGAGTTTGCTTTGGAGTATATTGATTGATACAACCGGTGACACGCCATTGCAGAAGACTCATTTTCTCTTTGCAAACAAATATCAATTGCAAATAGCATCTTGGATATTGAGTCAGACTTTATGTCCGTTTGCTCCTCTCTGTGCTGGGATTTTGTCTGGTTTGAGCCTGAGAAGATCTTGTAAGTGCCGTCACAGTCTCTGTGGATTCATAGTTGTATCAGTGCTGTTAGGTCTAGAAAACATTGTCTCCTTGGAGTCATCCATTGTCTTTGGCTCTTACAATCTTCTTGCTTCCTCTTCTGCATAGATTCCCTGAGCCTCTAGGGAAGGGTCTGAATAAAGACATTCTATTTAGGGACGTCTGTTTCAGAGTATTTCACTATTTATGCATTGTCCAGTTGTGAGTCTCTGTGATCATCACCACATATTACAAGAAGAAGCTTCTCTACTTTTATGGGTTTTTTTTTTTATCAGATTAATAGTAGTAGGTCTTTTCCTAGGCCCATAACCTGTCTAAACTCAAGTTCTTAGCTGCTTTGTCAGGAGTGGGTTCCAGATCATGGAGTAGTCCTTAAATACAATAGTGAGGAAGACAACACCCAGACCAGATATCATATGCATCAAGTAAAACCTCCATTGCCAGAAATGAGCTACATCTTCTTGAGCCACCAGCCAAGGGAATCCCAAACATCACAGACATGTTGCCAATGCCTTTAGTTACCCCCCACCACAAACCTGACAGTAAAGCTCTCTTGTTGAAGACACTACTTATGGTGTCACACATGGAGAAATAAAACTGGTGTTGGATGAGAAGATTCAGCCCTACAGATTAGTGTTCATGGTGATGGAAGATACTTTGCATGCTACTGAATGGAAAAGGCCATCATGATTATCATACAACTACAAACCCTCCCGTCCACTATAGAGAATTGCCTGCAAGATTATGCTGGTACCACAGTGACCAAACATTATGGGTTCAGCCAATTACTTTATTTGATATATGTTTAAATTTTTACCTTAGATTAGCATTGTGCACAGTGGCTCCTAAATAGATTTATACAATCAATTATTTTTTTAAATAATAAAATGCCATATTACATAAAATACATAAACATATTACAAGGAGCAGGACACATTATGTCACTGTTTGGAAAAATATGGATGGAGCCATTGTTTTTATTCTCTAAGCACATAATTCTATAATTGGATTCTTTTTAGTCACAAAGAGTAGATATGAAAATTGTATAAAAGAGTAGGTATAGAATGGATGTCAAACTCAGCACAGAATATGGATCACAAAGATATATAAGAGTTCAGAAAACAAATGAATTATCGTGGGCTCAAAAGGGAAAAGACAAGAAAATTAATTTCCAGTATAGGCCTCACTATAATGGGTTTCAGGCAGAATGGAGTTTCTTGTCAAACAACCAATGCTAAGATTTTCTTGATAAGTCAGATAAAGTGGAAAACTATAACTTAATCTTCCTTTAGGTTAAAGCTGTCCAAATATAAAATCTCTGTTTGAAGGTAGTCACAACTGCACATTATTTAGAGGCCACATGGGGGTAGTAACAGCACATGTCCCGACAAAACTCAAGTCTAAACATAGTAGCATCGAAGGCACAGAAGCCACAGAGTAAACAGTAAGATAACAGGAAGATGTCCCCCTAAATCGACAGATACTGAGTAAATTATCAACGAATTATATTTGTCTATCTCACTTATTTCCCCTGTTTTAAGATACCAATGATTTTAAAAATCAAGATATATTTTTCCTACAGTTAAAAGTGCATTTAGAAAGCCAAGCAGATTTTGAAATTATTTTCTAATTCACTACAATACTTATTGTACCTTCTCATTCAAAATTCTAAAAGTACAATAAATCATTTATATGGAAGACTCAGCCACTGTATAATCAAAATAATTATTTTATGTTTTGATAGTATTGATGTATTTAAATATGATTATAACAGTGATACTAAATATGCTAGATCAATTTATTTTACTGTTAAAAAAAGCTAGAGGTGATGATTCAAAGAAATGATAAGGTTTTTGGTTTAATCCTAAATCACTGACTTGTACTTTATATTTATTTCTTATGGTTAAATGTTACTAATTGGCATCTAGTAATAGCCTTAGTGTAGTTAAATTAAACAGTTCTTTCAAATTTTTTACTTTATATCTCACTTTTTAAAAAAATGGTGGTTTAGTATCTGATGTCAAATTTATTTTTTTATTTGAAAGCTAATTAAAATGTTGAAATCATGGAGATTCTGAAGCAGTATTGAATATTAAGTAGGTTAGTATGGCTACAAATTTTAATACTTCTTTAAACAAAAAATTCTGCTAGTAGTAATTATTATTATATATTTAAATGTATCAGTTATTACAATATTACTGTTCTGTACATATGCATCAATTTTTCATATTATATCTTTCAATGTCATATTTATCTCCATTTCCAGAGTAACTGGCATCATTATGTGCAAAATTGTATTGATTTATTAATAGCCTTTTTCACTTCTAAAGATTTTATTTTATTTTTTACCATATACATTTATGTTATTACACATAAATTTAAAAATTATGTAAACAAGAAAAACCAGGAAAAACAAAGCTTTGGTTAAAATCTGTAATCTTTTATTCTACCACACATGAGTTTATTGAGATCATGGACCCAAAGTTATGTATTTGGCATTTTACTGTCTAAGATGCGGTGGTAAAGCTATGCATTTTAGTCAGAAATGTGAGAAAGGTTTGATTTGAGTCTAATAAAAAAGAAACTTAGAGGGCATCATTACAAACTTAACCTTTTCTACCCATTTTCAAATGTTTCTCTAATTCTTGAATCCTGTCTCTCACTAGCTGAAAACTTTAAACCAAGGTCTTGCTCATTCCCAAAACACATTGGAGAGGAGACTTCTTGCTAGGTCTCCTCAAGACAGTTGTGCTAACGTATCACCAGGTGTGACAAAGAGAATTCGATAGAAACAAGAAACCAGCAAGATGACTCAAGCTAAAAACAATTGTTGCCAAGCTTGACAACCTGTGTCTGACAATTGGAGCCACATGGAAAAAGAGAACTGACTGCTGCAAGTTGTCCTCTGACTTCCACACATATGTTGTGGAACACATACATGTCCAGAGAGACAGAGAGACAGACAGTGACAGATACAGAGAGACCAACAGAGACAGAGAGAAAAAGTAAGGAGGGAGGATAAATGAATAAATAAATGTATGTTTAACTACATTATTTCTACATTAACTTGTGCTGCATTGGAACAATATTTTGTAAGACAATTTCATAGCCAAAGGAAGAAAAGACTTGGAAAAGAACTTCAATAAATTATGGCATAAAAGCAGTGTTTTCCCAAAAACTCTTTCCAATGGTTTCAAAAGTCAACTAATTTCAACTTTGATCCATTATAATGTAATAAATTTAGGATTTATGAGGCCCATACATGTTGCATAATAAAGTGTTTCTCACAGAAGGCAATGTATTAAAATCCATATGTTTAAACACCTTAAAATATACAGCTATCTGAGACATTTAAGGACTTTCTAGGAAAACTGTGGCCCACCTTATTTGATTACAAACAGAAATTAATTATTTGAAGAGACTTTAAGAATCTGAATGTCACAGAAATTTAATATGATGCTCAGATATAACATAAACAAAATAGATTACAAATAATCACATTATATGATAATATACATTTAAAATTACTATTTAGAGGACAGATTGAGAAATTTCATTTTTTCCAAATTATGTACATAATGGAATACAAAACATTGAAAATGGAGAACATGAAGAGAAAAAATTTCCTACAACTTAGAGGTACCTACCATTAATACAAGGAGGGGTTTAAATAAAAGAAAAAAAAAAACATTGATTTCTTTTTTTGACAAAACAAGCATCAAATTCTGTTTGTGATTTCATTTGAAAGGTTCTTACACAGGAGTAACACAAACAAGCACCTAGTTTTGCCATCTTATTGCACGACATTTATTTGACTCCTCAGGAAAGAATTTATTATTGAGGAAAAAAATATAAACTCCGACTCCTGGCATTATAATAATGTGTGTTAATGGTTCCGAATATTAGTCAACAAATGGAAAAATACAACCACACAATGATTTGTATAACAGCTTGGTAAATAACCATGACTAAAACCCCCTCAAAAGTCACAAATAGGAAATGTTAAACAAATTGTAGTATGAGCAATGAAAAGAATTATTGGTATACAAAGCAATATATATGCATTTTATAAATATGGGAAACGTGAAAATTAGCAGTAAATTCAGAAAAAAACTACATTAATGCCCAAACTGCAAGTAACTTATTGACACAGGAAGAAAATCAACAGTTTTTGAAGGGATGTGGGGGCAGTATTATGGCTGCAGTTAGAGATCATTGTGGTAGGGGTTAGGGAGGGATGGGAGGGAAGGATTGCAGAACAGAAACTTCTTTATTTTTTAAATTTGTTGCATATATAGGGGAAGGAAGTCCCCCTCAGTCACAGTCATAGGGAAAGGGAGTAAGGGGAAAATGGGAGGGAGGGAGGAATGGGAGGATACAAGGGATGGGATAACAATTGAGATGTAATATGAGTAAATTAATAAAATTAAAAAATTTTGTTTTGTCTTAATTATGGTACTCTTTACAGATAGGGACGTTTGTCAACATACACGTTTTAAATACAAAAAGTGCAGTTTATCACATATTGTTTATACTCCAATAAAGTCATCAATATAGAAGATATTCTATATAGTGCTCATCTTTATTATTTTTTAAAATGGAAAGTATGAAGTAGAAATATGCTCAACATACAATATTTACTTGGAAGAAAATGACCTTATGTAACACTCTACAATGTATGATGACTATACTCAGTTGAAACATTTTTAAATTATCAAAAAAAGAAAAGTTATCTACATTGGAAAAAACTAAGAATTAAAAAGAAAATAAATTCAGTGGTGCATTGTTGATATTTGTGAGACTTTGGAAACTTTGCTCATCTGTCTTATAATGCTATACAGTAGGTTACTTTGAGAGCATTATTTGTTCCCCCAAAAGAGTAAATATTTAAGTTTTTCTTGCCTAAAATTAGAGGTTTTATTTATGTTTAGTTAGTTTTGCTTTTTTATTGTTTGATAATGTTACATATATGAATATATATTCATATATTGCAGGTGACTACATATCAGTATATATTTTCATACTTGTATATACATTTAGGTCAAATCCTCCCCTCAATTCATTCCATTTTAAGTCTTTCCATACCCCCTACCACTTTACTTCTTACTTAAAATTTTTTAAGATAGTGTCTCCCTATGTAGTACTGGCTGGTCTGGAAATTTTTACGTGGACCAGGCTGTTCTCAAAGTTACTGAGATCCTCCTTCTTTTGTCTTCAGAGTTCTGTGATTTAGCAAGATGTCTTTTTTAAAAGACCAAAATGTAAGGCCAGAATCATTTCTTCCCTCTCTCCTAATTCCTACCCTTCCCATGTCCATCTTATACCTCTCTCCTAAATTCACATATTCATTTTACTACTGCATTCATTTATATGCATATAAACAAATAGATATAAAATATGGCCTGCTGAGTCTGCTCAATGTTACCTGCATATGTGTGTTTCTAAGGCTGACCATTAGATATTGGATTAGTTGCTGGGGGATCATCCCTGGGGAAAACTAATTCATCCCTCCCCACTTCTCTCAGCAATTGTTATTTACCTGAAGCTCATCTTCTAGGGGTAGGTCCCTGTGAGTTTGCCCCATCTACACTGATAAGGAGAATTACACCTATTTAAAATTCCTTGATATCTTTCTCTTTTTTGCCCTTTTCCCTTTGCATAAATGTTGTCCTCAAAATGAACTGTTCTGCTTATGTGTATGAACACTTTAACACACACTCATACACACCCAATATACACATTCACACACCCTACAGACAGACAAGATGCACATCAAACACACACACACTCCCAACACACACACTTACACACCCACACAACACACACTCCCACATACATGGAAACATGCACATAAAAACAATTATATGTAGTCTTCTGAATGCTGCGGAATACTTGCCTGTTGCAGATCTTTTTCCCGCTCTTATTTGTGTTTGGCTTTCATTCATGAAACATCATCAAACCAGGTGATTGTGGTTATTACAGAAGTCTAATTTGAACCAAGAGACTGAAAATGTTTCCTGTAAGTGGATACTGAGATATTCAGTGATATTATGTTTTTTTTTCAGGCTCTCCCATTGTAGCATGAGTGTAAGCTTGGACATGATAAGTTTGATTTTTCCATATCTTCCCAAGATAATGAAAATTCCTTATTTCTACACAGATAAAACATTTTAGAATGTTTCCTCTCCATTTACTGCTCCACTGCAAAGATAAGTTTCTCTGACCTGTAAATTTTCGTTCTGCCTCTTCCCATAGCCCTTATCAAATGTCAATCTACTTCCTGCATGTATGAACTTAACTATCTGTATATTTTATAAATGTAATTATATACATAATGTGTACACATATATGATTTTTTATGGTTGTTTTATTTCACTTAACATACTTTTTTTTACTGACCCATGTTGATTTTTGTTTCGGTTTTTTGGTTTTTCAAGATAGGGTTTCTTTCTGTTGCCATGGCTGTCCTGGACTCGCCTTGTAGGCCAGGCTGGCCTCAAACTCACAAAGATCCACCTGGCTCTGCCTCACAAGTGCTGGGATTAAAAGCATGCACCACAACACCTTGCCTGACCCCTCTTGGAAAACATAACAATTTCACTTTTATACTCAATATGTATCAATATTTCATTTCTTTTAATTGCTAAATAAAACTTTTAATTATCTAATGGCTAGCACTAAAATAATAAACCATTATGTGAATATACACATTTCGCTGTCTTGTTCACCATTTGAATTCTTTCTGATTTTTCTTCTTACAAAATAAAACTCCATAAAAGATTGTGTAGAAATCTTTGTATAGAGATGTTTCCACTCCCAGGAAAAGAAATTGTTGTTACCTGACAACTCTATACTGGACTTTTCATATATTCTTGAACTTCTCTCTACTTTTTAAGACTTATTTATTTTATTTTAGGTTTATGGATGTTTATCCTGCATCTATGAACATGTACTGTGTGTGTGTGGTACCTAAGGGAGTCAGAAGAGGGCTTCGGATCTGCTGGAACTAGTTATGGTTGGGTGTTAGCCATCATTTTGGCCCTGAGATTTGAGCACAGATCATTTGCAAGAGCAGCAAATGCTCTTAATCACTGAGCCTCCAACCTCCAAATTCCTTTCTAAAGTGATTGCATATTTCACATTATTGCCATCAGTACACAAGAGCTCAAGTTTCTCCACATTCCAGCAGATGCCTATTGCCAGCATTTAGATCCTAACCATCCTAGTACATGTGAAGTGCTACTTCCTGATTGTTTCACTTGTATTTTGTAACCATTAACAACATTAAATGTCTCTCATGTATTTATTGTTCATTTTATATCAGTACTAGGGAAAGGTCTACTAAAGTCTTTCCCTTGTGTTTTAATCCAGTTGACATTTTCTTTTTAATTAACACATAATATTTCCACATGTGTGTTAAGTACAGTGTAATACTTATATATCCACACTCAGTGCACATTTACCTAGTCAGAAATTATACATTCCATATATATATATATATATATATATATATATATATATATATATATATATCCTCTCAGAGTCTGTACTAGGATGTTTTTCAGCTGGCAAAAACCAAGACCCAACACGAGGTGGCTTGACCTCCAAGTGGGTAAACATCAACTGCTCTCTCTCAAGTCTGTTCCTCATCCCACACTTAGGATCAAAACAAAAACATGTTTACATCTATCACATATCCCACACTTGGGTGAAAACAAAACCATGCTTATATACACTACACATGAGCATTTTTATTTATGTTGAGGATTAAAACACTAATTTGTATTTTGGAGCTCATAATTTTCATTAAGACAAATTAATTGTGAGTATTGTGGTGTGCTATGTAATATTTCCATATGTATGTAAAGTGTGCAGTGATCAAGTCCAAGCCACTTCCCTCTTATCAATCTCTCATAGATGAAAAGGTTCTGTAGCTATCTATATATGAGAAAAATCAGCAGCCCTTATATTTATGTGTCTGCGTTATTTGTATTAATATAACTTGCTGAAAATGACAGGGTTTCACACTTTTTATAGTTGAGTAATAATCTTTTGTGCATATATTTTATCTTTCCTTTATATATTCATGTGTTCCTGAGCACTTAGGTTGGTTCCACATATTAACTGTTGTGGATAATGAGGCAATAAACATGGGAATGCAGATGTCTCTTTGACATAGTGATTTAGTTTCCTTTTAATAAACACCCAGTAGTGAAATTGCTGGATCTGTCTCTTTTTCATAGCCAGCACAATGATTAAATATATTATTATATATTCTCACCAATATTACACAATTATGACATACATATGAATGCATGAATATGAATCACAATGCTATCTACCAAATCACAGAGAAGTACATATTTTAGCTAAAGTCTTCTGAGAATCAGACATCTAAGTAATAAATTATTTGGCAATGTATTTATATATGGTAAAACATGGATTGATTATAAAGCTAAATAAAAATGGAAAAATATGCACTAGATACAAATGTTTTCATCATTATTTATGTTTTGTGACAGTTTTGCTTCAGGCTAAACTACCTTCTCCACCTTGTAGCTGTAGTTGATTATATCTATGCAGCTTGTAGCAAGAACAGGGGCTACCCAGACATCCAGAGGCTCCACAGAATTTTATATGATCTGAAAGTTCTCTGGCTCCATGCTTTCTCAACTGTCAATCACAAAGAACAATTCCAGTAGAGTCTCTTTGCATTTGGGCCCACATCTGTTTTCCTGGAGATCAGAGCCCTTCAATTTCTGCCTTTTCACCTTTTCTTCTCACATCACCCTGTACTCCATGCTTCTCCCTTCTGGCCAGGGAGGCCATGACCCATTGTGCCCTTTGACCTTCACAAACCTTGAAGTCTTTTCTCTCCTGTTCTGGAGGTTAAAAAGCCTAACATCTAGACAAAGGAGGAGTCATTGTCTTGTGAGGATCATTTTCTGGTTCACTGATGGTGCCCTCTTGCTGCATAGTCACATGGTGGAAGGAGCAAAACTGCTCTCTGGACCTATTCTGATGACAGTAGTTCATTTGTGAGAACCCCATACTCTATCATGTCCACAAGTCCATGCCTTCCAATAACATAACATTGAGAGCAAGGCTTTCAGCATACAGATTAGAAGTGGACAGAAATGTGCAAACCCTATCACCCAGGGAAAGGCATGGCACTCCCTATGGGAGAAAAGTTGTCTCGGATGTTCTGTCTTGTTTTCTCCTCTCTATCCTTTATCATCCTTCCTCCTTCTTCCCTCCCGTATTCACTTTGCTCTGGGGAATGGAAATTATAAATGCATTTTTAAGAAGTGAAATATAAAGAATATTCAGAATTTGATAGCTGTGGTCAGATGGTAGGGGAGGAGGACCCCACCTGTCAGAGATCTGGGGTGGAGAATAGAGTGGGAAAGGGAGGGAACAGGAAGATAAAAGCAAGGGGATTACAATTGGAATGTAATGTGAATAAATTATAATTCAAAATTTACAACAAAAAAGGAAAAGAAAAAAATTAATCAGAAAAGGAGTGTCGAACAGCTATAAAAATAGAGTCTGAATTCTTTCTGTACCACTTACTGCCTCTGTGACTATAGACAGATTAATCAGTTTCTCTGCTCATCATTATATATACACTCATCAAAAACATGTATGTTCATCAAATATATATATTCCACCTAAAATGGGAACACTAGGCATGAAATGAGACTACATACATAAAGTTAGAAGTAAAATAATGTGATACAATCTTATTTCTTCTTATGAAATTATAGTACTCCATCTTTCTGGCCTACTCTTTCCATTTTTTTTCTTGTATTTTACTAAACTAATCACAATTGAACTTCTAGACTCAAATTTAGTCCATTTCTTACAGCTATTTTGGCTCCTATTTTGTGCCAGATAAGATGTTAAACTTTCACAACATGAACAATTTCCTCTCCTATTTCTCACTGTGTAGGAGAACAACAGTCAGAAATCATCTATGAAGCCTGGTGACTGCATTGACACATCTACATATGAACATTACACAGTCATTGAAGCTTGGCTAGAGGGAAAACAAGATTCTGTAACAACTTTTTGAAGCACATTTCTCAAAGAACAAATAGTAATTCGCTTAAATATGCAGTTTCAGAAAACCTGAAGTCCTTTACCCTTAATCATAAGGCTGTTCATTGGACAGCATATCAAATCTCTCTCATAAGCACATCCAGCATCTCTTCCAACACAATCTACCAAGGAAAGGTCTTACTGGACTCATTCTGTGGAGTGAGCATATTCGCTGCAGTTTCAAACAGTGATTTAAGTCTAAAAATGTTACAGGTCTTCATTATAGGATTTGACAGTTATTATTCTTGGGAAAATAGCTGAAGTGAAAAAAGGAAAAATGACTCTAAAATGCAAATGTTGGAGGCTGAAGTGATGACTCAGTGGTCAAGAGCCCTAATTGTTCTCTTGAAGAACAGAGTTTGGTTGCCAGCACCCATGTCAAAGCTCAAGCTTCAAGGGATTTGATGCCTCCTTTAACCTCAATGACCTCAATGAGCACTCACACACGCATGCACATGTGTGCGCGCGCCCACACACACACACACACACACACACACACAATTAAAATAATATAAATACTTATCTCACCACTATATATTTTAAATCAAAATCTTTAGAGATGAGACCTAGATAATTGTTTGTCCGCACTCTCTAAGTAATTCAAATGTATAATGAATGTTAAAAAACAAGGACTGTGCATAGATAAACAGCTTTCCCATCACATGTGTTCTCCTTGTGGCTCAGTAACAAATTTGAATGAGTCATTTCATATTTCTTGTCTTTAATTTCCTTTCTTGCATTATGAAATGATCTCCAAGGTCTTCAATTCTCATACCATGGCTTCCTCTCTAGGCACTTTTTCTCTTGTTCATTTACTGCAGTACACATTTTGCATTTGGATTGCTATATTGTTTACTTTATCCAAGCACATGGTTACTCTCAAATTGATTTATACTGTGAAGAATATTAAAGTTCTCAAGGAAAACATTTGGCCAAAGCCAATTTTTTGAAGACATATGTGATGAAATCAAATATAATAACACTCCAGAGAATAGTCTTTTATGTAATGAGAAAATCCAGATTGTGATGTATTGGAAGAAGTTATTCTCCAAGGGGCTGTACACAATAGATGGAGAAAAGTTAGAACATCCAGACTCCTTACCTAGTTAGAACATAGTCTACAGGGAATGTAATCTTCTCTGGTGATAAACAAGCTTTATGATTATATTTCTGGAGAAGTGGACTGATTGGGAGGACTTGCTGGTTTGTATCAACTTTAGATATTCATCTTCTAATATATAGCTCAAACAGAAACACATATAATGTTTTGTAACAGGCATTACTGTTATTAACAATATTTGTTGTGCAGAAATTAAAATTATTTTTAAAGTAGATCTATAGTCTACAAAGTACCATTGGGATTAAGGGTACAATGATCTGTGCTACAAGTTTTGGAATCATCTGGTCATCTCCTGAGCATTCTCAAGGAAGGGATATAGTTTATGTGTCCTTGGGGTCAATTAGCAATGTTGTTCATAGAAAGTCATCCAATTAAAGCAGGAAGAAATAAGGGTTTGGGAAAATGGTATTACTGGAAAGAAAGCAGAACTCAATGAGTCAAACAAATATATGAACTGGTGAACTGAAGTCCAAAGCAATTGAGGATGGGGAACACTGGCTTCTCAAAGAGCACGTGATTTTCCAGATGCAGATAAATTGGTTCCAAGACTGAGACAATGACTTATGAAGCAGGAATAACTAGTTTAGGTACTAAAAGTCATGGAGAGGTTACAAGTCAAAGAAATGCTGATTAAATGAGAAGACATTTCTTTCTTCCAATACTCCCTCCCAATTCAAATCTGTATATATTTAGGGCATACACACACACACACACACACACACACACACACACACACACACACACATATATATGTTCTTGAAGAATAAGCATGAGCTTTGCATGACATTCAGGTCTAAGCAATATAATTGTGGCCTAAAATATAGTGCTCTGTTTTCTGAAATATCTCCTCCTCAATTGTAAAATAAATGTGAAGGACTAATCTGGTGATATTGTTGTGAAGAGTAAATGACAGTGCATGAAACTGTTCAGAATAAATCTTGGTGCATCATGTGTATTCAATAGATAATAGTTCCTATGCTATTGGTTTATAAATTAAGTTTATTTACTTTTTTACCCATTCCTGATACTGGGGGAATCCCCAAATAAGAACATTGTATAAATAGTAATTTTTAAGTAAATTTGATAACCATATTGCTTTTCTCTGCATTGAGTTAAACAGACTTTTGAAATTTCAGGTTAGGCTAATAATTTTAACCTTCCAGGAGAAGATGTCTTGAAAAAAGCATTTCAAAATTATACCAACACATTTTATTATTTGTGGTTATTGTGAAGGGTGTAGGTTACCTTATTTCTTTCTCAGCATGTTTGTTGTTTGTATATAGGAGGGCTCTGAATTTTTTATTTGATCTTGTATCCAACCATTTGAAGGTATTTGCCAGCTGTAGGAGGTCCCTGGTTGAAATTTGGGGGTCACATATGTATACTATCATATCATCTATGAATAGTAATACTTTGACTTTGTTCTTTCCAATTTGTATCCCTTTGATCTTTAGTTGTCTTATTGCTTGAGCTACAACTTCAAATATTATATTGAAGAGATATGGAGAGAGTGGGAAACTTTGTCTTGTCCCTGATTATAGTGGAATTACTTTGAGTTTCTCTCCATTTAATTTGAATTTGGCTATAGGCTTGCTGTATATTGTCTTTATTATGGTTAGGTATGTGCCATGTATCCCTGATCTCTCCAAGCCTTTCATCATGAAGGTGTGTTCGATTTTGTCAAAGGACTTTTTCTGCATCTAATAAGATTATTGTGTGATTTTTTCTTTCAGTTTGTTTATGTGGTAGATTACATTGATGGGTTTTCATATGTTGAAGCACCTTTGCATTCCTAGGATGAAGCCTCCTTGATCGTGGTGGGTGATTATTTAATGTGTTTTGGATTCAGTTTCTGAGTATCTTATTGAGTATTGCAAATGAATGTTCATGAGTGAGATTTGTCTGAAATTCTCTTTCTTTGTTGATTCTTTGTGTGGTCTAAGTATCAGAATGACTGTGACTTTCTTTGACAAGACAGGTTAACTCATGACAACACCTAGCCTACCACAAAGATGATGAGCATCAAAGAACCTCCTTATGGAGATGGCTTCAAATGTGGGAGAAACAATCCAAACTATTGGTAAAGGTGATGATTTTCTAGGCAATACTCCAAAAGCATGGGAATCAAAGTAAATGATCGTTTTAAAAATGAAAACATAAAAAAGTAGTACAATTAAAATTAGCCACATGATTTGAACAGACAGTTATCAAAAGATTAAGTAAAAATAACCAATACAAATTTGAATCGCACTCAATACCATACATTATCCAACAGGGAAATGTTAATCAAGGCTGTATTGCATATTTCCTCGTGTAGAATAACAAATATAAAAAATAACAAGTACTGGTACATATAGGAAGAAAAATCAACTCATACAACATCTGTGGGACTTTAAACTAAGTAAGCCACTGTGACAAAGAGTACAAAAGTTCCTCAAATGATTAAAAGTATAAATACAGTATGATCCAGCTATCTCACTCTTGGACAGAAAAACAAAGAAATACCCTTTTATTCATGTTTTCTGTGAAACGATTCATAACAGGTATGGCATGGAATCAGTCCAGATGCCCATCAAAATATAAATTGATAAAGAATATACAGCATCTATACACAAATATGTATTATTCATCCACAAAAGTAATGAAATCCCGGCATTCATGGCAAAAAAGGAGGGGACGGGAGAACATTATATTAAAGAAAAAAAGCCAGACCCAGTATGACAAGGATTGCATCGTCTCTTTTATATGTGAGAACAACAGCAACTGAAGGTCAAGCTTCAGTCAGAATAGTAATCATTAGAAACTGGAAAGTGAGCTTAGTGAGTAGGCATTGGAAAAATGCTGAATTATTTGCTCAGTCAATGCACATTTTATGTATAAATGTAAATATTATGGTAAAATCTATCAATACATATAAAATATTTAGTAATGGGAGAAGATATTAAATACCAGTGAAATAAGGTCCTGGGTCTTTGAAAAGATAAGCAAAATTAATGAATATTTCACTATCCTAAGAAAAAGATAAATAAGGGTTACAATTTTTAAGCCAGATAGAAATCATTACCATTGGCATCACAGATATACCAATAAAATTTAGATATTACTATAAGCAGATACACAGCAGGAAATTTGATAATCTAGAAGAAATACACAAATTTCTAGATATATACAACTTATCTAAATAAAATAACAAATATAAACCTGACCTGACCAATAATGAGTAATGATTAAATTGTTAATGGATCATATAGCACTACAAGCCTTAGCTAGAGTAACCAATGCAGAAAAAGAAGTAAATGTGACAGAAAGTAGAAGGAAGCCACATTGCCACTGTTTGCAGGTAACATGATCTTAAACAGATAAAACTCAAAATACCTTACAACAAGTTTATTAAACCTAATAAAATAATTTGTCAAATTGCAGGAGAAAATTAGCATACAAATGTCTAGCATGTATATGCATTAATGCTGAATTATTTACCTTGAATAAAAATTAAGAAAACAAGCCTGTTTGCAATAGCTACACAAATAAAATACTTAGGCATAAATCTAACTTAAAGGTGACAGATGGCAACAGTAAAACTACAAAATACTTGCATTAGTCAGGACTCATTACAATGAATTTCTATTAAAAGAGGATTGACCGAGAGCCTGCATGGGTCTGACCTAGGCCCTCTGTATATATGTTATGTTTGTATAGCTTGGTCTTCTTGTGGGACTCCTAATAGAGTAACCAGAGGATGTCTTTGACTTATTTGCCTGCTTTTCGCACCCTTTCTTGTAAAGTCTCAATAAGAGAGGAAATGCCTAGTCTTCCTGCAACTCAATATGCCGTGTTTGTTTGAGATCCATGGGAAGCCTGTTTTTTATGAAAAGAAATGAAGGCAGAATTTTAGACAGGAGGTGTGGGGAAGGAACTGGGAGGAGAGGTGGGAGAGGAAACTTGTTGGTATGTAATATACGAGAGAAGAATAAATAAAACATTGAAAAATAGGTTTATGTGACAAAGTGTTGATAATGTATGGTGAACCATCCATTTATTTATGGGTTAAATTCCACTTGATTGTACTAAAGTAGTGCTTTCATGAGAAGATTTTTATCTTCCTTAACTAATTAACTTTTAAAGGAATGGCTATTTGCACTTGGAAAGGATGAGGAGGCTTCCCTGTCATGAAGTTTGATGACTCAGCGGTCCCAACATTGGCACTGAAGGCCCAGGAACATTTACTCTTCAGTCCACATTAGCAGACCTAAGAAGGTGAGTTCTGATGTCAACAAAGGGTGGTAAGTGAATCTGTAGCACCAGTAGCAGCAGCATAGATAAGAGCTCACCAGCAGGCAACGGAAAGCAAACCAAATGCAAAATATTTTTCTTTGGATTTCCCTGTATCTGGGACACTGAGGTTTGCTGGTCACATTTAAGGTGGGCCTTTTTACTTCCCTTAAGCTAAATCAAACACAGTCTTGCAAGCATGAGGTCCCAAGTTCAGATACTCAACACTCTGGTGAAAAGCCAGTGTGGACCTTGAAATCTGCAAGCCCAGCTCTAGGTAGTTGGAGACAAGAGGCTGCTTAGAGCTTGCTGTCCAGCCATTGTAACTGAATTGGTGAGTTCTAGGCTCAGTAAGAGACCCTGTTTCACAACTAATAAAATCTCAAGAACAATTAAGGAAGTTACCCAATGGCAAACTTTGTTTTACATATCCACATACACACAAGTGTTTGTACACTCACATATAGATATACATTCACCCCCATGTACACGTGTACACGTACAGTTAAATACACACAAAAAAGAAGCACGAAGCAGAATCTAAATAGAGTTCTTCAAAAGACAACACACAATGCTGAGGATGTAGCTTAGTTGGTAGAGCAGCTGCTTAACACTCCCAATGCCCTAAGATTGAAAGGTAGAGAAAAGACAAGAAAAAAGAGATGTAGGCCTGGTGACCCATGCTTGTTACCCAAGCATGGGGAAGGTGAAACGAAGAGGATAAAAAAAAAAAAAAAAAAAAAAAAAAAACCATCCTCACCTTCTTGTGGGGTTTGAAGTCAGCTGGAACGACAAGAAATCCAATCTAAAAAAAATGCCATATAGATAAATACAAGAAGTATAAAAACTGTGCAACATTACCAATCATCAAGGAAACAAAGCAAAACAGGAAGGAATCACTTCACCTTAGTGTGTATGCTTACTTTAAAGAGTTAAAAGATAACAGGTTCTGGCAAGAATGTGGAGAAAGGGCAACCACTGAACATTTTTTTAATGAACGTTCAGATAATTACAGCTATACTGTCATAAAAAACAGAAGAGTTTTCAAAAAAATCAAAATATAGAGAAGTTCTACATGATCCAAAATTTTCAATATTTGTTATATACTTAAGTGAAATGAGATAAGTATGTTTATGCAAAATATTGCTTCTGCTTTTTCTGGGACATCTATAATAGCAAAGAAATCCCATCAAAACTTGTATCAGACATTCAATGAAGGGCTTTATATATATATGTATATATGTATTTAAATGCCATATTAATCAGCCTTAAGAAGAATGAAGTCTTATCACTTGTGACAGCAGAGGTGTAATTTGAAACTAGCCTGTAAGGTAAAATAAACAAAACACTGTAAAATACATGTTAAATGAATATACAGATTATACTTGAAAAATGATAAGATATACCATAGAGGGAGGGTGAGACCGGGAGGTAAGGAGGGATGGGCCTAAGATCAGGATATAAAGTGAAGAAAAAAGAAAGAAACAAAGAAACAAACAAATAAAACTGAAATCAATTCAGAAACTATTTCTTCTATGAAAATGAGGAAAGAAAAGCATGTGTATATAATGAGTACAGCTATCGTCCAAGAAATGTCATAAATTATCTCCTGTGTTCATAAACAGTCTTAGAGGTCTGTACCTTGTGATTTAATGTACAAAAACATAAATCACACAAATGTTTACAAATCTTTCACTTTTGATGCCTCGACATATTTCTTATACTGATTTATTTCACCGTATATGTATTTATAATCATTAAAATTTATGTTCACATTTTGCTCATTATCTTTCTTCTTGTGGCATGATCAGTATGGTTGTTTTGGAGGCACGATTTTAATATTCTTTATTCCTTATTTTAAAATTTTAATCTGATATATACAAAATGGTTTAATTAAATTCTTGCTGCCCTGAGAAATTTATTGGTGCATTTCTTACAGAAAGTAATTGGGAAATTGTCATGACTTACATATTTATTTTTATTTATACTATTATATCTTATTATTTATCATTTCATAACTTTCATATCAACATAACAAAAAACTGACATATAAAACATGTATTTTCCTAACTTATATATATATTACTCAATTCTATTTAAAGTATATCCTTATATTGAGGCATGATTAATCTTACATGTTAACCTCAAATAGAGTTACACTCATAGAGATGTACATAGAGTGCAATTCATATGAAACATACTTATGAAAAACATTCAGCCATTTCTTATTTTGTTCTTTTAGAATCACATCACAAACACTCTTTTGGGAGAAGCAATTTAGCTCAGGTACTGCAAGTGAGCACCTCATTAAAATGTTCCTGGGTAATAAGCATGCAGAAAAGCTTCAGTGTAAGTAGGTAGTGCAGATGGGGAATTCGAATATGCATATAGTCTACCCTTTATGTTGCTCTGCTCTACTTAAGCTACCATTCCTTTGAATTAATGCCACAGAATTTCTTTCCTCCATACTGCATTGAGAGTTTAGGCTGAAAGTATTCCTCTATGCTGTATTATAAATAAAATATGTAAGCAAGAATTTTTTTCCCAGTGTCAATCTGAAGAACATGAAATAAAGCATTCACATGCATAATTACATCTAGGGAGTATGGGGGACCTAGTTCAGATAATCTTACTTGCCATTACCTTGGTATCTCCTTTTTATTACACAAACAAAAACAACTAAGTAATCTGTCCTGGTAATTGATTTCTATAGATCCAAGCTCACATATAAACCCGATGAGTTAGCTGTGTCCTGGATCATGTCATATTACAGTAAATTATGATCTTGTTCCATGTAGCCATTTCAGGCTAACAAGCAGCAATTAAACTCCAAACAAGCTGGTGTTCAAAAGGAAATTAGCTTAACCCAAGACATGCTGAATTTCTCAGTGATAGAATTCATGCTAAAACAAGTAGATACACAATGATATCATAGTGTATAATCATATAAAACATAATGTGAATTTAAATCAAATTTCTCATTTAACTTGCTTGACAAAATTGATCTTCATGCCTTTTAAAAATAAAAATTAGAAATAATTATGTTACCACAGATCTCTATAGGAGAAATTCTGGAGTATCTTTTAGTTATCTTTTATTACCACACACAAAATAATTACACAGGCTCTCTAATTAACATCAATTCTTTCTTACAATGTCAGAATCCCCACTGTACACCAACATGGTGAAGGAATTGCATACACAGATTTTGACTCTATAGCTTCATACTTTATTAAATTGGTATGTAGCTTCTAGATTGCAATTGCTTGAAAGCTTATTTCATTTTCTCCTCATTTATTCATTTCCTCATGCTTCTCCTAATGCTGACATTCTTAGAGCTACTATGTTAGTGCAAGCTTTAAGAAACACTAGTCAAGTAAATGCTTGTAAAGAAAAAACAGGTGGGAAATGGGAGGGACGGTTGAGAAATAATTGAGACAGGTGATCAAAGAAGATTCAAGTGCTGACAACTACTTATTCAACTTCACATTTTGCATCAGTTTAATACTGTTTTTTGCATGCAGTTATGGTCATTATCAGGCATGCATTTGAAAAAGTAAAAGGAAAGACTCAAAGGACATGAGAATAACAAAAAAGTCATATCTATTGCTATAGAAAGGAGGAACTACTTATGCCTGGGAACTCATAAGGGCAGCTTTTTCAGAGATTTCCATTTACAGCAATTTTGCTAAAGTTATATATATATATATATATATATATATATATATATATAATTATTCCACATCATGATAAGATTATTTTAGGTTCTACAGTGGGCGTTCCCAAGAGAGAAACCAATGGATTTCAAGTCAAAATAGAACCACTCAGAGGAAGATGTTTAACACCTGAAATTTATTTCCAGAAAAAAAAAGAAACAGTAAAATAAAAGTTGTAAGTTGTACAGGTTGGGAAATGAATTTTAAGATAGCAGTATAATTTTGGGAAATCTAATTAGGACGAGGATGAACAAATGAGAGGGTAGAGTCAGGTAGAAAGGATTGGACACTGAGAAAGTTGAATTGTGGCGTGTTCACAAAAGCGACACATTCACCTGATGCAGAGTTGTAGATCTTGAATGCTCTTCCAAGTTATTATAAAATGTGACAATGAGTCAGACCATTAATGTGTTCATACTTATCAGTCATTTGTTCAAGGCCAGCTCTCAAAATGGAGCTCGAATAGAAGCTGAAAGCTGTGAGCTAGTTAACTGCCAATATCTGCAGACATGAGGGCTTTCACAATGACAAGGAGATGGTGCTGGGCGGGGTACATGCTACAGCAACAACTATCACCTCTTTAATCTTTGGTATATTTGAGCTACCATAGAAACGATAATGCTTTGATTTCAGGTCATAAGACCTATAGCGTATAGAGTAAGAGAAGTTATCAACACTAAATAAGCAGGACAAGTCTGCCATTGTTACTCTTCCACCTCCTTCTGTATTACTCTTTCTCATTACAACCCAGGGAGTCATTTCTTGGGCAGGACATTCTTCTTTTTTTTTTTTTTCTTTTGCTACCACCTTCAACTTTATTTTTTGCATGTATTTAGAGTTTATTTAACTTCTACTTCTCTTTGTTGGCATATATATTCATTTTATTCCACATGAATAAAACAAACTACATACAGCAGGGAGAACCATGAGACAATCATGAATGATATAAATGTTACATTCATGGTGATTTGGATATTTGTATTTGTCAAGCTTGAAATAAACATATTTCCTATCTTGTTGGGTCTAAATTTCTGAATAAAATTCAACATCTATCATATCTCATTTATATTAACTTAAATCTTTTATCTTGACCTAAAAGGATCTTATCCCCTAGCAGGGCGGTGGTGGCACATGCCTTTAATCCCAGCACTCGGGAGGCAGAGGCAGGTGGATCTCTGTGAGTTCGAGGCCAGCCTGGTCTACAAAGGGAGTCCAGGTCAGCCAAGGCTACACAGAGAAACTTTGTCTCAAAAAAAAAAAAAGATCTTATCCCCTAACCAACTAAACTTGACTGTAAAACTAAACTATCTGGTCTTCAAACCCCCTCAGAGACTTGAGAAGGAATAAAACTACATTGCCTGAGTGAACCGGTAGTGCAGGTTAGCATCTTCCAAAATGAAAAAAAAATGACTGAGGCAGTTTACTGCCTGAACAGTCACCAAACACTCTCTATAATGTTGTAGTATCATCTTCAGCCTTCTGGCCCAGTATATCTGACATACATATTTGTGAGCCAGGAACTATTGAGGACTTGCTTACCCTGTCTTGCCAGAGTTCGACCGTCAACTCTGCCTGCATCTAAGCTTACTCATTTTTAGGCAGAATTCTGTCTGTGGCAGAAACAAGGACATTGGGCAGAACATTCTTTATGCTGTCTTAAACTACCATGCTTGAACCCTATCCCAGGATTTATACTGCAACATTCCACCTGTATTAGTTCTACCTCATACTATACTGCTGCTACACAAAGAACCAACTTATCTTTCACTTACAGGGAAACCTCATGTAACACAACTATGTTTTGAGTAACAGAAATAATGGTTTTCATAAAAACCTAGTAGTCCTCATTCTTCTTACTAACATTTACATATGTTTAATTGATATATATATATATATATATATATATATATTCACATGATTATAATACAACAACTTCAATATTTATTTTTGGAATAATGGAAGGTAAATTCAATTCTATTTCTCCACTTCTAGCTTAAACTCCCAGTAAGAAATTTTAAAGTATTTTAGGTTTCTTTTTTCAATTCTGATACAGAAGATATTAAAGGTTATTTATGTTCAGTTCTTGCTTATTAATTATTCTCTAGTTTAAGAGGACACTGACACAGGCAGTCAGTGGGATACGTTTGCTATTAGATAATATGTTTATTAAAATCGTTCTCTGTTAACTTCGTATATGAACACAGTGTATTATGTTTATTCTCACCTTTCACCATCTCTTATATCCTTTTCATCTCATCATCTTCTTGTCCTTCACTACAGATCCCTTTAAATTTTGTCTTTTTATTTGTTTCATGACCCATTGATTTTAACCAGGACCATCTGTGTGGCCACAGGTTAGAACTATTCATTGGAGCCTCATGGGCTCGTTGTTGGGCACAAAACTGAAGGCAATGATTGTCCTTCCCCCAGAATCCAGAAAGTGCCAAAAGTTCAGCAGGAAGGGTTACATAAAGCCCTGTCCAACTAATAATAGGTCCAGTTTTATGCAGACCCAGTTACCTTACTTCTAAATCATGTTTACACTGGCTATGTCCTACCCTGAAGATAGCATCTAACTCTCGTTCTTCCTGTCTTTCACCTCAAACAACCTTTCTGTTTCCTCTTGCCCAGTGTTCCTAAAGCCTTTGAGGGGTGGTATAAATGTCCTATTTAGGACTGAGAACATAATTGTCACTTATTCTAATCATTTTGTGGAACCATGGACATTCATTGCTGTTAGCAACAAAGAGAAGTTTCTTCTATTATAAGACTAGCATTTATCTTTGGGTATCAGAAAATATTTATACTTCAATTTGTTGCCATACCAATTTAGAAAAAGCATAAATAGTGAAGTCATTATTCACTGTTAGTAGGAATATTGACTTATGCAGTTATTATGGAACTCAATGTGGAGGTCCTTCAAAAAAGTCAGTTAGGGGATGGGGGAGTGCTGGAGAGATGGCTCGGTGACTAAGAGAATACAGATTTGATTCCCAGAACCAACATGGTGGTTCACAACCATTGGTAACTCCAGTTTCAGGGGACCTGATGCCCTCTTCTGGCCTCTGTTGGCACCAGGCACACATATATAATCAGGCAAAACACCTATATATGTTTTAAAGCTAGAAGTATATGTATCATATGACCCTGATATACTATCTTGGGTTTATAATTAAAGAAATATGTATCCTACTCTAGAGACTCTAGAGATACTTAATCTATGCTCATTAATGCTTTAGTCACAATAGCTAGAAACTGAAATAAGCAGAGAAGTCTACCAACAGATAAATGCACAATGAGAATGTGGTGGGTATACACAATAAGATTCAATTCAGCTGTAAATAAAACTGTAACTATAAAATATGCACGTGAAATGGTTGAAACTAGAAAAAATATACTGGGTAAATTAACTCATTGTCCAGAGGCAAATGTTACATGTGCTCTCTCATATGTTGCTCCTAGTTTCAAATCTTAGTTTTATGTGTTTAATGTATAACAGGAAACTAGAAATAGATCATTGTCAGGATGTCTTAAGTTTGGGGGAATATTAGACTATAGATTATATGAATGCAGAGATGAGAGATGAGGAACAAGGGAGTAGAAAGGTTCAAGTAGGATAGACATTGAGGACAGGAGTGTCAAAGGAGATATAAAATCATATGCATAATTAAAGAATAAAATAAAAACAATGTGTGTGTGAGAGAGAGGGGGGAGGGAGGGAGAGAGAGAGAGAGAGAGAGAGAGAGAGAGAGAGAGAGAGAGAGAGAGAGAGAGAGAGAGAGAGAGAGAATATCATCATGTATGGACAGATAATCTTTGTTTCTCAAAAAGAAAAAAAATCTGACAAGACAGGGTAAGCAAGTCCTCAATAGTTCCTGCCTCACAAATATGTCTGTCAGATATATTGGGCCAGAAGGCTGAAGAAGATGCTCCAACATTATAGAGCAAACTGTCTCTGTCATTTTCTCCTTTGGGAAGCTACTAACCTGCACCCCCTCTATACTCAGTAACTCATTTTATTCCTTCTCAAGTCTCTGATGGGGTTGAAGACCACATATTTCAGTCTTACAACTACACTTAGTTGTTTGGGGGTTGAAATATTTTTAGGTCCAAATATATGTTTTAAATTAGTAGAGATGAGAAGTGATAGATAATGATTTACATTCAGAATTTCAGACTCACCAAGATAGGAAAGATATTTTCTTTAAAGCTGCCAAATGCAAATAGCCAAAACACTATGAATGTAACATTTATATAATTCCTGATTGTTTTGTGGTTCTTCCTGCTGTATGTAGTTTATTTTATGTGTAATAATATAAATGTACATGTAAAAAATGAAATATAATAAAAAATTAGGAAAAGGGGAAACAAAATTCCCAGTCCCCAATGTGAGATTATTTTGAGTTGTTGGTCAGGGAGACTTCTGTTTCTTTCCTTTTACTTACTCTTTAACCTTCATTTATGTCATTCATGTGCTATTTCTCTACTTAAATAATATTTAACTTCATAATACATTTGCCACTAATTTCGATATTTTCTGTCTTATACACAGTGGTGATGTCTTAGTAAGTTCTATCTTGATTTCTTTTGCTGTGACAGACTACATAGATAAAAGCAGTTTAAAAGATAAATAGCTTATTCTAGCTCAAATTTCATGAATGCAGTCTACCAGGTAAGGGAAATAGAGGCATCTGAAGTTTGAAGCATCTTGTCAAATTGCATTCACAATCAAGAACAAAATAAGAGAATACAAGTTAGCACTGAGCTCACTTTCTCCACCTTATGTATTCTGAGACACTCTTCCCAAGAAGTAGCACATTCCCCCAGTTAAGAAGAGGCTTCCCTCTGGAAGAGCTGGCAGTGCTCTTAACTTCTGAGACATCTCTTCAGCCCTGAGTTCAATTACCAGCAACCACATGGTGGCTCACAACCATCTATAATGAGATCTGGTGGCCTCTTCTGGCCTGTAGGTGTACATGCAGGCAGAATACTGTATGCATAATAAATTAATTAATTTTAAAAAAAAGAGCCTTCTCATTGTTTAGTCTCCTCAGCGAGAAAATTCTCACAACAGATAGCAATTTTTTTGTTCCTGTGTCTCATGATAGGAAAAATAAAGTTAAAGGTAACCAGGTAGTAGGAAAATGAAATTTTAGAAAGATATAAAAATAAAAAATATTTTAGCAAAACAGGCATCTGTGAATGAAGATTAAGATAGATGGTTTTCCAGATTGGCGAAAAAAGTAGGAAGAACTAAGCAAGTCACAAAGCTCTGAGGATGCTATGTAACATATATAAGCTATGAAACTTAGATATAATATATGTATGATGTTAAATTTTTAAGGTCAAAGGTCAATATATTCCTATTAAATCTCTAATTCTATCAATGGCGTTACTAATCTGCCCTTTGTAACACTAGAACTGGCCGACAGTAAAAATATGTGTAATCAAGGTTTATTTAAAAGTATTTAGTTTTTGCCAAAGTGTTACCCAAATATTAAGCAATGGTTAAATCAATGCCAGTCCCATGTAGCTAACCTTCTGTGTGTTCATCAACTGTATTGGAAGGCCTATACTAATGTAAGTCAAAGAGAAATAAAGAGACAATATTTTGTCCCCGTCCTCCAAAGCCAAATAGGTTCCAGGGAACTGTGGGACATCACTCAAAATGTCCTTCAGCTTTGGCAAGCCCCCTGTTCTCTTATTCGAGATGACCATGAAGAGTCAAAATTCTAGCTGGTAAATTTTTACTAGTATCAAGTATACAAAGAAAAGGGTTAATGCAGAGGGAAAAAATTTCTTCAATGCTTCCAAGCAGAGCCACAGTCAAGCAACTCCATTTACTTATTTTTGAAAGATGGACCAATTGGTAAAAGGGTGTGTATAGGACCCAGAGGTTTCTTCTAAGACCAAGTGACCCTAAAGATAAGATCCTCAACTAGCCTTTGAAGGAAATTAAAAGGGATTATTTTTATAATGTGCATACTCATAAGCACTTGCCAAGAATGTATAAACAAAGATTAAAATGATTGGTATGTTTACCAATCCATCCCCTAGACTTAAGACTTAGATCTATACAAGAAATCACAGAGACAAGTATTTCTCACTAATGATTTTTTCTTGATAAGGAAAAAGCTGCTACAATATAAGACTTGTGACGATGGCTCAATTCAATACCACAGTGCCTACTGGAGCCGAAAGACATGGGTCCATTGTTGCTTTAACCTAAAAACTCAATGATGGTTGAATTTCTTCTTTCTCCTCCACTCTAGAGACTATCTGGACAGAACCACACATTGTGATTCTAACCATACCAACAGCTAATTTCCTAAGAGCAGGTCCTGGGCTCATAACATTCAAATCCATTCTTAGAGACCAAAAACCCAAAGTGGAAAAAAAAGTATCCAAGTGAAGGATGCTTTTGTAAGACTATCAAGAGGTTCTACAACACTTTTATTCGAATATGTAAGAAGAAAACGTCTTTTGTTATGGCTTCTCCTGATTCTTTGTAGGAGCTTGGAATGCTAATAACTCTTGCTTTGACTTCTCCTTCACATTTATTTATAGACACTCATCAAGTTTTCTCCCTCCTGCTGGCTAATACACAACTTAGTCTACCAATGCACTCCAGTGATTCTTAAGATAGGCCCACTGGAGGCTACCACAACTCCATATCTGATTGTCCCATTCATCTTAAGAAGGCCAGTTAGTCATTACTACAGCTATCGATACCTCTTCAAAGGGGAAGTTGGTGACTAAGAGGTAGAAATTGCCTAGAAGTTTAGTGTATAGAGACTCCAGAAAAAAAAACTAAGCATTTTTGAGAATTAAACAGTTTTGATGCCTTCAAATCCATGCTCCTGCTCCAAACCCTGATATAGGCAGTCACTGGCAGCAGTACAATAGTTCTCAACAGCAGACATCTAATTCTTGACATTTAAAAATAACAATATTGCTGAAAATGTAGTTTTTAAAATCTAAAACAGCTTGTGAGTTAGCATGTATCACCCATCAAGTGTATTGATTGGCATGTACAGTGACTACAAGAGTGCCTTTGTCAGGTACAGGCTAGATGCACACAGACCCCTCAACTCTTACACAGTTGTGGCAAGAAGATGCTTTAACTTCACTCTAAGTGAAACTCTCTAAGACAGAAGATGCATGTTAATATTTATGTTCTATTATTTAGTGAATACTTGTTTATTATTTTTAATTAGTGAATTAACTCACCAAATAATATTAATTAGTGGATATGGTGAGCCAAAACTGATTCTTTTCCCTTTGAAGTCTGAATTGTTTCCATTCATCTACAGACAGAAGGCCTTTATCACATGTCCTTTATGTGTTAGAAATCATCTAGATCCCATTGGATATTCAAAATAACTTTAAAAAATATTATATTTGCTTTAAATATTTTCACAACTTTCTCTTGTACAAAAATGAGTTTCCATTATAATATTCATATTCATCGATCTATTGTTGATATTATCATTCAATTGCCTAGCCAACTGTGATCATATTCACCCTCTATTTCCCTTCCAACATTACTTCTCCTCTTCCCAGGAGTCCTCCTTTACTTTAGATTTATAGACAAAACTGACAGAGGCACAAGGAATGCACACAGTGGACAGGGAAACCAACAGCAGTTTCTTTCTTGGATAAAGGCTACAGATTTTCTTGGTCTTTTTGGCATCCGTCTCCTTTTTGAAACTGAGAGTTGAAAGACGTGTTTGGGGGATCACTGATCTGGTTCCTAAATGATGTTTGGGTTACATATTCAGTGGGGGCAGTAAAGGGTCCTTCTGATAAGGAGAATAGAATCTGATCTGCATGAGGAGCTAAACTTCAGTTGTACAGTGTGCCTTTTAATGAGAAATGCCCCCCCACAGACTGTAGTATTTCAACAGTTGGTGGTGCTCTTTGGATACATTATGGAACGTTTAGAACATACAGCCTTAAAGGAAGAAATACATCACTGGGGATTGTGCATTGTTTTGATAACTTGTATCTTTGCTCCACTTCCAGTCAGCTCTCACATATGCCTACCCAGAGGCCCATCTCCCAGCTTATTTTAGAGTCTATGAAGTAGAACAAAGTTTCAATCTATTTTAAATGTATATCCATATTATACGTGGTTTAATATCTTGTTATAGAAGTTTGTTTTCTCCTCACTGGGTGGTACTGAAATAGTACCATTCAAGAATGGACTGTGCTAGAAAAATATTTCCCTCTAAATACACACAAAATAATAAGAGGCATGCAAGTCAACAGATGAATAAATCACAACACAGAAATACAAGAAACATGAAAATATAAACTAACATGACTCTCACAAACAATAGCTCCTCAATTACTGAATCCAAACATACTGAAGTGGGTCAAATTCCTGATAACCTTTTCCAAAGTTATCTGATTAACATGAAACAAAGACCGGAAAGAACCATGTCCTCTTAAGGAAAGTCAGCCATAATGAATTAAAAAATAAGCAAAAATGTATAAGAAAATCAACAATGTCAATGTAAACTGAGACTTTTAACAATAAAATGCAACAAAAAAAAAATGTTGAAGATCACAAATTGACTCAACCAAGCAGAAGATAGACTCTCAGGATGAATTAAAGGTTTAATAAAACAACAACAACAAAACAAAAACAAGCATGAAAGTAATGTCCAGGAGCTCTGGAATACAGTATAATAAAAGATAAAATAAACAAACCCTAACATATCCATGGGTTTAAAGAAGAAGCTGAGGTTAAAAACTAAAGACACTAAGAATGCATTCAATGAAATTAAAACAAATGTCTTGATGTTTAGAGAAAGAAATTAATATCCAAATGCAAGAGACATTTATAATTCCAAATATATATGGCCAGAGAAGAACATTTTCATAGCATATCACAGTTATGATTTCAAAAATACAATCCAGGATCAAATATTAAGAGCCATAAGGCAAAACCAGAAACTGACACACAAACCTATCTTCCATTGGAATCACTTACAGTCAGAAAGGCACAGAATGTCATATTTGAAGTTCTAAAAGTGAATAAGTACCAACCAAGTTTGTTATATCTAGGAAAATGTATTTTAATATTTACAAAGTAATAAGGGCATTTCAAGACAAACACACAGAGGATGGTGACACTCTCTATCATGCAAGCAGAGAAAGGATACATTTTTTTTTTTTTTTTTTTTTGGTTTTTCGAGACAGGGTTTCTCTGTGTAGCCTTGACTGACCTGGACTCACTTTGTAGTCCAGGCTGGCCTCGAACTCACAGCAATCCGCCTGTTTTAATTTAAATTTTTAAAATTTGTTCAATTTACATCCCAATCATAGCTCCCTCTCTTGTCTCCTCCTGGTCTCACTATTCTTCTACTCTAGTCTCTCTCCTATCCATCCTCCCTTAGTCCTCAGAGAGGAGGAGCCTATTTCCCTAGCAACTGACCCCAGTCTATCAAGACTCATCAGGACTGCCTGTCCCAGTTTTCTGAGAAAGCAGCAGATTCATTTCCAATGTGGTTGTACAAGTTTGCACTCCCACCAGGCAATGGAGGAGTGTTCCCCTTTCTCCACATCTCTGCCAGTATGTGCTGTCATGGAGTTTTTTATCTTAGCCATTCTGATGGGTATAAGGTAGAGTCTCAGAGTTGTTTTGATTTGCATTTCCCTGATGACTAAGGATGTTGAGCATTTCTCTAACTGTTTCTTGGTCATTTGATATTCTTCTGCTGAGAATGTTCATTTCTGTTTCCCATTGTTAATTAGATTTAGTTTGTTGGTGTTTAATTCCCTGAGTTCTTTATATACATTGTTTATTAGCCCTCTGTCAGATGTAGGGTTGGAAAAGATCTTTTTCCAGTCTTTAGGCGGTCATTTTTAAATGACAGTGTACTTTGCTTTACAGAAGCTTTCCAGTTTCATGAGGTCTTATTTATTAATTGTTGATCTTAGAGCCTGAACTGCAGGAACTTGTCTCCCTTGCCAATGATTTCAAGTCTCTTTCCCATTTTCTCTTCTAATAGATTTAGGGTTTCTGGGTTTATTTTAAGGTATGCATGGTACTGGCATAGAAACAGACTGTTGCATCAATGGAATTGAACTGAAGTCCCAGAAATAAACTCACATACAGATGATTTTGACAAAGAAGCCAAATCCATACAAGGGAAAAAGTATCCTCAACAAATGGTGCTGGTCAAACTGGATGTCTACATGTAGAAAAAGGCAAATAGATCCATATTTATCACCATGAACAAAACTAAAGCCCAAGTGGACAAGGACCTTAACATAAAAACAAGAATAAAGTTTATTAGAAATTTACATAAACAAGAAAGAAACTTGAAGAATTTGATCATGTACAACATAGTAAACCAATACAGCACCAATACCAACACTGGCCGAATCACTTATAGATAAAGAGCAGAAGGATGAAAGACAATGCAACAATGAGTTCATATGGAAAATAAGCCAATATAGATGTTATGGTATGTGATAAAGGAGACTTCAAATCAAAATTAGTAAGAAAAATTAAAGATGGTATCTAAATTTTAGTAAAGGAAAATTTTACTAATCTATCAACTATATGTAACTCTTATGCACATATAGATACCAAATCTTTGGGTCTCCAATTTCATATAATGAACACTAATAAAAATGGCATATAGTTCCTAGTACAATAATAAGCAGTGACTTCAATATCAATTTCAATATCAATAATGAAAAATTGTCATCATTAGATAGGTTAAATGTGTTGGTTGCTTGTCTGATTTCTGTAATAAAGTACCCTGGCAGGAACAATATGAGAAATTAAGGCTTTATATTGGCTCACTGTTCCAGAATACAGTCCATCACAACAGGGAATTCATGGGAATAAGAGTTTTAAACTGCTGGTAATTTTGCATATACATTCAATAAGCAGAGGGAGATGAATGTTGCTATTTAGGTCCCTGTTCCCTTTTTAATTCAGTCCAGGAACCAAGGCCATGAAATGGTGCCTTCCCAGATTTAGCGTGAGTCTTCCTACCTCAGTTAAGCCAATCTAAAAAAAAAAATCACTGACACAAACCCAGAGGCTAACCTAATGTAGATAATCCCTCAAAGGCTTACCCACGGACTCCCTTTCTTCAAGATTATAGATCCTATTGACAATCCAAATAAAACATTACAACATCCAAATTAAAACTAACAAATGAACATCGAAGCTAAAGTATAGCAGATATAAAATGGACTTAAAATATACCTATAGAATTATTATTAAATAGATAATGAAACACATGGATTATCCTCTAAAATATGCCACATTCTCTTTTGCAAATTAAGTCTTAACATCAGAAATAATAAACATGGATTATCTTATAAAATATAGTTCAAAACAGTAGAAACTGATAACAAGAAAAGCACAGAAATTATACAAATGCACAGATTTTGAACAATATACATATTTTACCAGGCTTCAAAGTTAGCATACAAAGTGATATTCGTTATGGCATTCATTCATCTCCTTTCCTGACTTATTTACTTACTTGTATGTATATAGATATTTTTCCTGCACATAGGTCTGTGCACTACATACATGCCTGGTATCTGCAGAAGTCAAATGGGGTATTTGAGCCCACTGGGTCTGGTGTTACAGAGGAAGGACAGCAGGTCACCGAGAAGAGACTTGATACCCTATGAGCATATACAGGGGGAGGTAGTCCCCCTCAGGAACAGTCATAGGGGAGGGGAATAAGGGGAAAATGGGAGGGAGGGAAGAATGGGAGGATACAAGGGATGGGATAACCATTGAGATGTAACAAGAATAAATTAATAAAAAGAAATCGTGAAGAAAAAAAAATAGCTGACCTGTGGTGGTTTAAATGAAGTATCTCCCATATTCTCAGGCATTTGAATATTTGGTTCTCAGTTGGTAGCAGTTTGGGAGAGTATTGAGATGTATGGCCTGTTAAAGGAAGTATTCCATTAGAGGCATGTTTTGAAAGCTAAACACTCACAGCACTTCAAGTTCACTCTCTCAGCTTCCTGACTGTCATTTTAGATGAGAGCTCAGAGTTTCTGTTCCTGGCACCATGCCTGATGTCTGATGTTATGCGTCCCTAGCATGTTGGAATTTTATTCCTCTGGAACCATAAGCCAAATAAATACATCTTTTCTTCTACAAGTTGCCTTGCTAATGGTATTTTCATCACATCAGTAAAACAGTGATTAGTATACACCCCTTTATGTCTTTACGTCATATGCATTCTATTACACTTTTCTTTTTTTTTTTTTTTTTTTTTCTTTTCAGCTGAAAGTCTCTTTTCCCCTCTCAGGCTTCATTTTCAATTTTGTGAACTATTCCAACCCAACCACACATATGTATGCAGATATATAAAAATTAAATCTCAATTCCACAATTGGAGAAAACCTGTATTCATTAACTCTTAATAAACCTGTGTTACTTCATTGAACATAACAATCTCTAGTTTTGTCCATTTTCCTCCAAGTGCCATGATTTCAGCTATCTTTCAGTTCGATAAAATTCCATCATGGATACATACTACATTTTATGTGTTTAGCTCATAATGGAAAGAAATTGTTCCATTTCTTAGCTACTTGGATATTATAGCAATACACATGGATATGTTAGAGTCATTTGAGTATTTGTCCAAGAGTATAATAGCTGGGACATATATATTCTACTTTTTAAAATAACGTATTTATCTACTTACACAGTGCCACACCAGTTTATATTCCACCAGGGACACAAATAGGAAAGAACCAAGTCAAATTATCCCTCTTGGCAGAAAATGTATTCCTGTACTTAAAAGTCTTCAGCAGAAAACTTATATATAAACAGTTTCAGAAAAGTAGTAAGATACAAAATCAACACTTAATAAATATAGTAGCTTTTCTATATATCCACAATGGACTTGCTGAGAAATAATTAGTGGAAATAAACGCCAATTGCTTATAACATTTTAAAAAATAGTAGTGGGTTGGAAATAGTTCAGTGGATAAAGCACTTGTCACACAAATGTGAGGACAAGAATTCAGATCTCCCATACCCATATAAGTGGTGAGGGAGTGTGTCTGCCCACCAGAGTGTATTCTGGCGAGTTGGAGACTGGGGATCCACAAGGACAAGCTGGCTCACTAGAGAGGCCTAACCCTGCAATAAAGTGTAAGTCATCAGTGACACCTAATACAGCATGTGGCCCCTATGTGCACACACACTCACATACACCCACAAACATGTGCAACTACCTATATGAGAACACACTACACATACACACTCATAAAACACACATACATACATGAAGTGGGGTGAAAAAAAAATAAGTAGGAAGGAAAATCTAAGGAAGTCTCCCTGAGATGGTAGTTCCTCGTTCCCAGAAGACTTGGCCAGGAGAAATCTCAGGAAGGCACATGCATAAACACCAATACTAGAAAGGAAAGGACCCTGAGGCCCTATTAACTATCCAGGACAGTATCTGTTTAACTGGCTCCCAGTCTCAAGCTTCTCCCATCCTGAATGTATAAAGTTAATAATTGTGTTATCTATGAGGCTTGACCTTCTGTGTTTCTTGTCCATCCAGTTGTTTGTTCATGGCAGGAAGTGAACTTGGCAGTCACCTAAACAACAATAGTCATTCCCATTACACACACACACACACACACACACACACGCAGGCACACATGCACACACACGCGCACACACACACTAAATCAATAAAAGCATATGTATGAAAATGCTGCAATGAACTCATTCTTTGTATTCTAACAAAGAAAATGAATACATTTAAAAGCTTGAGAAAAGAATATTAATTGCTGAGTGAAATGCTACAAAAGTAAACTATTCATTTGTTTTCATTATTAAATTCACTATGCAGTAAAGTTATTATATTTGAACAATGTTATAATGTAGACATTATTTAGGAGAATCCCCAAGTATGCAGACTATTTCACAGATACCTTACCCAATCACAAATCAAATAAATATCTTCAGACATTTAATGTTAAAGGGAAATTTTGAAATTTCTTTTAAATGTTACCGTGTTTAAAGCAGTAATTGTTGTATGTATAAACTACTACTCAACTTACTTTTGAAAGGTTGTCTGAAGTAAACATATTCACGGTAACTGCAATTGAGAAAGCTATTTTGTGATGACATTAGAATTGCCAAGCTAATTCTCAAAAGGTGTATATTATCTGAATTGATTATCTGAACACTGATGATGGCCTCCAGACAGCGGGTCCTGACCTGGGGCAAGTAGGACCTGAGAGCACAGTCTCCTAAGCGCACCCCTTGCCATTCCTGGTCATGCTGTTCCTTCAACAATGCCTTGTCACGGCCTCTGAGCATGGGCACCAGACTAGCTCCCACTCTTGACCCTAAAGAAGTGGGTGCTCAGGATCCCTCCCCACTCAGAAAGCTCTGGTGCCCCAGGCTACTGCATAGAGAACCGCCAGGTGAGGAAGCGCGGGACTGGCCCTTGCAGGTGCGAGGACAACCATTCCAACTTCCATGATCGAGCTTTGCTTGGTTCGGAGGCCAACCGTCACTCCGATTCTGTGCGATTCGCCGTCTGGACGTGTCCACATATCTCAGAAAGGAGAGCCCTTCTCAGCGACTAAGGCTTTACTGCTGCTTCCCCGAAGTCACCATTGGCAAGTACATTGGCTCCCCCTCGCTAGGGGTAGTAGCCTGTTTCCCTCCTGCTTTCCGGGAGTCCCCGTTGGCAAGCACATTGGGGGCCCCTAGGGAGGGGTAGTTGCCCCTTTCCCTACTGCTTGCTGCCAGCCACCATTGGCAAGTACATTGGGGGCCCCTTGCGCCCGGGCGGGGGAGTAGCTCATTTCCCTGTGGCTTGTCCTGAGTCACCACTGGGAAAGACATTGCTGTACCTTGCAAGGGGCCGTAGCACATTTCCCTACTGCTTGTGCGAATCGCCATTCCCAAGCAGGCTGCCCCTGGAGAGGGGCAGTAGCCGATTTCCGTACTGCTTGGCTTGAGTCACCCTTGGGAAGGACGTTATGCTGTACCTTGCCAGGGGTAGTAGCCCGTTTCCCTACTGCTTGCCACAAGTCCAACTTGACAAGCACATTCACTGCCCCTTGCCAGGGGTAGTAGCCCATTTCCCTACTGCTTGTCGTGAATGAACACTGGGAAGGACGCTGCTGCACCTTGCAAGGGGTAGTAACCCATATCCCTACCGCGTGCTGTGAGTCACCATTGACTGGTCCATTGGCTGCCCCTTGACAGGAGTAGAAGCCCATTTCCCAAGTACTTGCCTCAAGACACCTGGTGAGTGGTAGTAGCACATTTCCCTACAGCTTGTCGCGAGTCCCCTTGGGAAGTATACCTGAGGTCTCTTTCAAGGAGCAGTAACTGAGTCCCCTATTGATTGACACAAATCACCATTGGCAAGTATATTGGCCGCCCCTGGCGAGGGGTAGTAGACCGTTTCCTTACTGCTTGCCACAGGGAAGTCACCACTGGGAAGGACATTTGCTGAACCTTGTAAGGAGTAGAGACCCATTTCCCTACTGCTTGTTGTGAGTCACCATTGATAAACCCATGGGCTGCCCCAGCTAGAGGTAGAAGCCCGTTTCCCTACTGACTGCTGCGAGTCACCATTATCAAGCGCACTGGCTGCCCCCTGAGAGGGGCAGTAGGACATTTCCCTACTGCTTGCTGAGGGTCCTGACATTTGCAGTTTGATCTGCCTCGTTCCTGTTTGAGATTCATGATGCATCTTTTGATGCTGCTGCCACCTGAATCCATGAGCTGTTTTCTATCTTCTACAGGTTCATGCTCCTCCACATTTTCTGCCGAGCATCTGGAGAAACAGCATGCATGCCTTCTGAATTCTGGCAGGTGAGAAGGTGTCCTTCTCTGACATGGCCTCTGGTCTCTCATTGGAGGCAGAGGGGAACCTGTCATGTCTAGTCTTGCCTTGTCCCAGACCCTCTGTGGTCAAAGGCCCTGCACCCTGGAATGGCAGCATCACCTTCTGTAGTCTGTGCACACGCACGCTTACTTCCTTTCCTGCCTGAAGTTGCATGGGGCGGTGGGGAAACTATGTGACAGAGATGTAAGTGAACAGTCAGCGCCCGGGGTGGATTAGTACTTCCTGATTTCCACAGAGAACTGGATCCTAGGAGAGAAATCTCTTCTCCACCCTCAAACCCCATGACACAGTGTTTGCAAGGACAATGGAGGACAAGCCATTCTTTCCTGGTTACAGATACATTTGCGAAGGATACTCACAGACTGGAGAGGTGGAATCACTAGACAGACACGCAAAGCCCATAGGTCGGTGCCTGCAGCCAACCTGAGTGCCTGTGTGAGCTGAGCCTGTGAGTGTGCCCTGGGAGCCTGTGTGCTCTTCCAAGGGACAGGAAAGGTTCTCACTACTACTGTCTGAAATGAAGCCCCAAGGACCAGCTGCTCACCCAGCCCTGCCTCTTTGTCCTCAGGTGACACCTCTTTGGTGCCAGCTTTATCATTTCAGGCCCTGAAAGCATAGTTCCCCAACACATGTAAATGGATGCCTTGTCTCTGGTGATGATTGTCACATGTGCTCTAAACAGCACCTTCCCATAGATAGCTGTGGCTTGTGTTGTCTGAGAGAGAAGCTGGAGGGCATTTAAGGAGGAGGTGAACGGGGGTGGTGGGGTTGGGTGGGCGTGGGGCAGAGGGTGAGGGGGGTAGGAGTGGGAGGAAGGTGCTGACCCGTAGTTCCCCTGGAGGACTGTGGATGCCAAGTGGTGTTACTATCTTGGCCTGGATACCTGACATAGGAAATAAGAAATGTCCCCAAAAGACAGCTGCCTATAAACTGGCCACTAATCCCAGTTAGGCAGACTGAGTTATAAAACAGTGTGGTGTGGACTCCTGAGGAAGGGACAGACTATGCTCCTCAATTTTGTGTCTCTGTCTGAGCCTTCACCCTGCCCAGAATTGGTTTAAGCACCAGCTCGGAATTACAGGATGTGCAGCAGGGGTTTCTCTGTGACCTTCCAGCTCATCAGGATCTCTCTGTGTTTCTCTGCCTCCGTGTGTGAGCAATGTACACTGTTACCCTTCTTGTTCCCTCTCATCAGACTGTCCCTCCCGTGTCTGTCTTACCACAGGGAGGGAAGCCGCTGTTCCCATCTGGAGAAAATGTGAATAGCCTTCACAGGCAGCGATTGTGTGCAAGTTCTTGATAGAGGGCCTATGGAACTGGGGTTAAAGCAGGCGTGGAGACAGAGATTTCAGGGTTCCATTTCCCACAGTTCTCTGTGTGCCTCTGTAGAAGATAGTGCTGTTTTCATGGGGAAGGTGACTATCACAGAAATTTCAGCAAACTTTTGAAAGTAGTGCACCACGGGCGATGGCTGAGAAGGTGGAGGCAGGTGGCCATACTTGTGTGATTTAAGCAGGCTATAGGAAACAGAAGGGGGTTTCAGATGCCCTGGAGCAATAGGCACAAAGGTAGGGCATGCACACTGGGGAGAGCGTGGCCTGATATGACTGGTTCTGTCTGGTTATGACTGTTTACAACTGATTTACTGATGTTGCACAGATGCCCTGGTTTGTGGTCTTGAACACACAGTTGTTACTCCTGGGTGTGCTTTCTGACTGAAGTATGTGGGGCCCAGAACGCCCTGCTTGAGGGAAGCAGAAGCAAGCTCAGGCCTGTGCCAAATAGGAAGGGTGCATTCTATAAGTGTAACTCAGGCATCCTTGGTTTCTAAGGGTACCCTGTGAGGACTGAGCTCTCACGTACCCAATGCATGGTGCCACAGTGGGCATGGGCCAGGCACAGATGGGCTGGATGGTGCTCATTCGGCCTTGGTGGAGAACAACCTGTGTTACAAAGGTCCAGCAGAAGGCAGCCTACAGTAACAGAGGGGCTTGTGTTTTCCTCTCTGCCCTCAGGAGACGTCTGTGTGACAAGGCCCCGGACTCCAAGGGGGCCAGATCAGAGCAAACCAGCCCTGTGAGGATCTCACAGCCTCATCAGAGGAAGGGTTACTGCTGGCTGATCTCTACATTGAGCCCCATTCTGCCCCCATACACATTTAATATTGCATCATCCAACACGTGTGGCCTGAGACACACCTAGACCCATTTATGTAGCCATTTTGGCATTGTGAAATGGGGTTTGAAGCCCCTTAGCCTTGGATGGGAATACAGCAGGTGGGGCCCTGCATATTGTCATAATGAATAAGGAGCAAGAGTGTACCACCAGGTGCTTATGGATACAGAGGGTGGGAAGGGAAGGACTGAGGGAGGGACTGAGGAGAACATCATTTGCCTCTCATGTTTCTATAAGGTTGGGAAGTCCCAGGATAAGGACTGGGGTCCCCATGCTTGGTGTGCTCACACACACTCAGAAGAGATGAAGGGTAACAGGAGTTCCCAAGCAGAGCAGTGACCTCTGGATGCTATGTCATGAGCCCTGAGTCCACAGTGCTCTGCCTCACTGTGCCTTGTGGTGCCCAAGGAGTGACAGGAAATCACTTGCATCCTTGAGTGAACAGTGAGCAGAGGTGTCATGTGAGCCCTTCCTAGTTCTTCCACTCTGTTGTAGTCCTTCAAGGTAAGCACAGAGGGCCTCTTCTGAGGACGAGACAGATTTGGGATTAGCATTCATGACATGCACAGAGCTGATAGGAACCCAACAGGCTAAAGGCAGACCCCGTCAGGAACAGAGTAGCCACCACCCCATACACTAGACATGCAAGAGGGCACACATGCACACATAAATGCAAAATTACTTGAGAGCTCACACTCACCTACACCCTTGACCAGAAATATGCACACACACACACACACACACACACACACACACACACACACAAACACTGGCAGAAGAGGTTGCCAAAGAAAGGTAGTACATTCCACCGAAAAACCCAAGGGGAAGTAACTATGCTGAGAGGCACAGTATGGAGGAACATGAACAGGATTGCTAAGCTACAGATGGCATTGACTACTACTGGACCTAGGCATGGATGGGCAAGTGACCATTCAAGTCCTCAAGTAGCTGCTTTGATCTCCTACCTGTCTAAGATGTTATGGATTAAATTAGAGCACAGAGGTTGTGTGGCAGCAGAGTTTTCTGGACAGAGATGAGTTGGAGGAACAGTGCTGCCCATCACAGGCAGATATGGTGTGCAGGGTCTATTGCAGACTAGACATTTGCAGTAGGAGGGTGCACAGCTCCAACAGAGACACTCACTCCATCTGACAATGCCTAGTCTGCCCGTTTCTCCACAACGGAGTGCTTTCTCTTGGGGGCTCTCTCCAAGTGTTCCCCATGGACACTTGATTCCATAGTGAGGTCTAGGATGGTGTTGGGAACCACAGATCTGGACCAAAAGATTGGAGGGGGTTGTGGGGGTGGGGCCAGGAGCTATGATAGCAGCCATCCTTACTTGCCATGTTACACAAATTACCATGAACATTTCTCCACCTCCTTGCTGCTCAACCAGGAATCCCACAAGTATGGAAGGCAGGTGCACTAGGTTTACACAGATTCCCAGCGTGGGTCGAGGGGTCAGTGGCAGAGCAGGACTATCTCCCTAGGAAGGAATCCAATGAGGCTTCTCCCTTCTGACCTCCACCCCTCTCAAGGGCATCCCAGGGAGCCCCAAGGTACTGAATGGGTGGGCAAGAAAATACACAAGCCTTGTAAAGACACACACCTCTCTGGGAAGAAGTGCACCACCCCCAGCCTCAGGGTGAGGAACAAAATGGTCATGAGGGCTTGGTAAACATGCTAGGGACCTTCCTTATCTTCTCCTGCACCTGGAGTACAGACTTCTGTAAGCTTCCTCGATTTCCCTTTCCTCAGCTCACTGAGCTGATGCTCCCATGCCCACTAAAGGCTATTTCCTTCCTCATGCAGTTCTGTTTCCCTCTCCCACCCTCCAGGATATGCCCATGCCCACCACATCACCGTGAGCAAAGAAGTCAGTTCAAGCTTCTCCACCAGACTCTGGAGGGAGGCCAGCACTTCAGGCAGGGCAGCCAAGCCAGAGAGGACCCGCAGGCAGTCAAAGAGGCAGCAGCAACACTATTGTTGGTGATCAGCACAGCCCCAGCCTTCAGTAACCATGGACTCTGCAGAGTATGTGCTCTGAGGCTGGAAGGGTCAGCTGTTTCCTGCAAGGGTCTTGTTGAGAACCAGGACCTTAGCCAATAGTAAGAGGAGAGGGGTACCTTCCCTGGAGGTTCAAATCCTTCCGGTGGGTGAGAAGAGGAGAGTGAGGAGCACTGAGGTGAAGCCCCTAAGCAAGTCTGAAATCTTAACCATGACATCCTTGGCAGGAATAGAGTCACAGGGCAGTGGCTCACCAGGGCAGACCAAGGTATACAGGAGAGTCCTCAAGGTGGTACTGTATGATCTGGCCAAGGGAAATCACTTATCTCCAGGAGGAAAGGCAGGTGGCCAAAGAACCAGCATGGAGGCTACAAAGGTTCCCAAAGAGCAGGCCAGCTCCAGCTGCAGCCCACCCAAGAAGCTTTGCCTCCAAGCATGCAGCCAGAAAGGCCAAGGGCTCTCCCAGAGGAGTCCTGGGAAGCAGGGGCGCCTTGCCTGGGGTCCTGTGGTGATGGGCTCAAAGAATGTGCCTGATGTGCAAGGGGGGAAAGCCCAGGCACACAGTGATGTTGGGCCCCCTCACTTTGAAAAACAAGGGAGTGTGCTAAGAGGCAGCAGAGTGTCGCCAAGGTTCCCAGCACCTGCAGGAAAAGCTGCTGATAATCCAGGGAAGAGAAAGCAGAGCACATCCAAGCACAAGCTTCAGAGTGCCCCAGCCTCAAGGGAGGGCGCCTGGCCTAAAAATGAGCAGCAGGCTGCCTCTGGGACACCAAGGAGGAGGAAGAGGCGCATCTCCACCTCGACCAAAGCCCTGAAGCCCCAAGCAAGAGCACAGTGTGCAGGCCTAGAGATCCAGGCTCTTGGAGCCCAGAGGAAGACCACCTTCCCAGAGGACAAGGGGGACCCTAGCCCAGGGACCCTGAAGGCAGATGCAAAGGAGGCATCTGCAGCCTGCATGCCTCCCATCCCGAGGCTGAGGAGGTCACTCCGCCTTGCTAGCAGAAAAAGGAAGATCCACATGCTGTGGCCCCTGTACAGGGTCCCGGAACTGGAGCCTCAAGTGCACTCAAAGGCGGCTAGCACCAAGTTCCAGAGGAGACGGGCCGCGACTCAAGAAGACAGCCAAGCCAACATGGGGGCTTCTTCTGCCCAGGGTCCGGATACCATTGAACGAGGAATGCTGGTCTGGTTCAAATTTCAGGACCTTCCATTCTGGCCAGCGGTGGTCAAGAGCATCAGCCAACACGACAAGATGGCAAGGGTGCTGTTGATCGAGGGCAACATGCAACTTGAGCGCAGGGGTGTCCGTGTCCCTCTCCACAAGCTGAAGCATCTGGACTGTAGGGAGAAGATATCGCTCTTGAGGAGAGCCAGCAGAGTGTACGGCCATGGCATAGGCTGGTGCTTCTCAGTGATCGACCACTACAGAGAGAACCTGGCCTGCGGCTCCTCCCTGGGCTCCTTTATGGACTACTACACCGCCCGAGCCAGCTACCCGCTAAGGAGGGCCATCCAAGAGGGCGACCTGCACATTGACTTCCCCAAGGTGAGCTATGCTGACTTAGAAGATTGGGAGGAGGAGACGGCCCTGGCTGGGAAGGGGCCCCACAAGAAACTCCTGCCTGATCGCATGAGGGCTGCATGGGACAAAAGCAACAAGAAGCTGGTAGACTTCATTGTCAAGAGGAAAGGGGCCGACCAGCACCTACTGGACATCGTGAAGGGCCGAATACAGTCCAAGTGGTTGGACAACCTCCGGAAATCTAAGAGGGAAGTCTTCTGCATTGAGACCTACCTGGAGGATGATGACCAGTTGTATCTTGTGGCCAGCCATTTGCAAGAATTAGCCAAGGAAGCAGATGAGGCCCTGCTCTCCGTGACAAGAGGAGACAAAGTGCGCTTTACCATGGAGGTTCTCCTCCCAGAAGCAATCATCTGCTCCATCGCTGCCCTGGAGGAGCTCAGCTACAAGGAGGCAGAAGAGAAGTACCTGCGTGGCCCGCCCGTGCACTACCGCGAGAAAGAGCTCTTCGACAAGACCGTCTTAAAGGCTGCCAGCAAGAGGTCAGCAGCCAGGATTCAGACTGCCAGCGCCCCTCCTGCGCTTGGTCCCACTTCTTAGAAGGGACCTCCCTCCTTTCAGCCATCACCCTTGCAACTCCCCAAGACAGGAGACAGGAAGCACCCCACAAAGAGGAACACCCAGGAGACTGTGGGGCATTCTATGGGGACTGTGAAAGCTCCTCACTTGGGGCCGGGGTCAGCGTTTTCTTTCCCTCCCTTGAAATAAATGTTTACTTTCTTGTTTGACAGTGCGGGTGTCGATTGGCTCTATGAATCCTGTTAGCTTCAGGCCAGGCTTAGCCCTCTTTGGCTTGAGCCAGAGGACCCAGAAGTCCTGTGGGTGTGCTTTCCTGAAACCTCACCAGCCCTGTATGGAGTATTGGCTAGCTAGGCACTCGGCCTAGCACTCTCTGCAGGGACCCTAAGTACACAGACAGCACACCAGGTTCCTCGTGAAGCCTTGGCTCAGACTTCGCCCATACTTCCTTGTCTTTCTCTCTGTATTCTCTCTAGGGTGTTATGGATGGGGCCTGGGTTCCACAGTTTTCTGCCACTACCTTGTTCTTCACTCAGTAACACTGAAGGAGAGGATGTGTGTTTTATTGCGGGTCGTTGGAGCCAGAGAAGGGAAATGTGACCATCGAGATGGCCTGATTTCAAAGACCACAGTGTAATGCATTCTCTGTCTCTGTCTCTATCTCTGTCTCTGGCTCTGGCTCTGTCTGTCTGTCTGTCTCTGTCTCTCTCTGTCTCTCTCTCTCTCTCTGTCTCTGTCTCTCTCTCTCTCTTTCTGTGTGTGTGTGTGTGTGTGTGTGTGTGTGTGTGTGTGTGTGTGTGT
>OU015760.1:85895348-85906102 GCA_907169655.1 Acomys percivali
ATAAATAAATAAATAAATAAATAAATAAATAAATAAATAAATAAATAAATCTATCTTTAAAAAGACGAGGTGGAGGCTAAGACAGTTGTGAGGGTTCAGTAGGTTGAGTAGGTGCTGTGGAGACAACCTACAGGTTAGCACTCTATTAAGTGTCATCTGAGGAGTGCCCCGGGAAGATGGATGTACCATCTCAGGAACAGAAAACCCAAACTTCCTTCCATAAGCAGAAGAGAAAGGAAGCTGCAGAAGACGATAGGGGGCAGTGTTCCCACAAATCGGCCAAGAGCCACTTCCTGTTCCTCTTTGCATAATAAACTCTGCACTCATATGCTGAAAATGGAAGAGTGATGTGTCTATCATCCAATGAATGATCAGGCAGGCCATTTCCCACTTTTTTTTTCAGGTTCAAACACATAGTTTCGATACTGAGTTTATGTCTTTTCTGGATCACATAGGGAGTCAGTATAGACTTGATCCCTAGACATGTTTCAAGGAAGTAATTTGTCAGTTTCCACTTGGTATTGATTCTAGCAAGCAGAATAGTTTTGAAAGCATGTAACTCAAATTTCAGCAATAGGTAAAAAGTTTCCAAGAAGACTGAGAATTTAGATGCTTTGAAGTGGCAAAAGATTACTTTTTTGTCTTTAGCATTGCACAGAGTTCTCTTTATCCACTGACTGACTCCTACTTTATTTTTATTGTTATTATAATTTATTCACATTACATCCAGATTGTAATCCCCTCACCCTTACCTTCCTGTTCCCACCCTCCCTCCCTTTCCCCCTCTACTCCCATCTCCTAGACCTCTCACAGGTGGGGTCCTCCTCCCCCACCAGATCTGACCACATTTTTAGGTGCTGGGGAAATGGTTCACTGAGTGAGGTTCTTGCTGCTCAAACAGGAAATTCCAGGGGGCCACCTCCACACCTGAGGCATAGTCAGACCTCAGTACTTCCCAGTCACACAGAACTGTGTGTTTCCTTCCTGGTACAAATTTATAAACTCTTTTCCGCCATACAGGTAGATAAAAGTAGAAACCATTAGGAATTTGTTGAAAATAGTACCTAGTTGGATTTGGTTTTGTAGGTTGGTTAGTGTTTGCAGTTATGCAGCTTTTCATTTTTATGTTGCAAAATCAACAACTTTGCATTTTTTATGACAGCAAAAACTAGCTTTATGCTAAGCTTGAAAATATTTTCTCATCCAGAGGAATTTTATTATGTGTTCTTTTTGCTGGCCTTACATTTTAGAATAAATACCTTTTACTCTGATCTATAATGAGACATTAACATTTCAGGTGATTTTCATGTCACATTTTCTCATTATTTTCTTCTTCTCCTCTCTCACCTCCCAAGGTCTGTATCTTTTCCTTTATCTTCCCCTTCCTAATTTTATGACTTGCACAAGTGTATATATACACACACACACACACACACACACACACAGACACGCATATACACATACACACACTGAAATCTAAATATGGAAAATAAAAAAGTATTCATTTTTCTAAATTTTGTTTAACATGTCAATGTCCAATTCCTTCAATTTTCCTGCCAATTAATAATTTCAGTTTAAATGTTTGATTATATATTTATTTATTGTATGTGAGCACATGAATCTCTCTCTCTCTCTCTCTCTCTCTCTCTCTCTCTCTCTCTCTTTCTCTCTCTCTCTCTGTGTGTGTGTGTGTGTGTGTGTGTGTATGTGTGTGTGTGATCCAGAGGACAACTTTCAGGAGTCATTTGTCTCTTTCCATTAGGTGAGCCCTGAGGATCGAACTCAGGTCCTTAGGCCTAGCAGCAGGTGCCCCTACACACTGAACCTTCATTTTTAAAAATGAAATGAAAGAAGATTCAGCGAGTATGTGCACTATGTTTTCTTGATGCACTCATGTCTTGAAAAACAATGCTGGCTCCATTTCTTAGCTAATTTGAATAGTGTAGGAATGAAATGTCTGTGTAGATAGCTGTGTGCTTTGTGGATGAGTCTTATACACTGCTGAGGGTCATGTAAACTGGCCCAGCCACTGTGGAAATAGGTATGGGTTATCTGTTAGTTCCACTTTTATTTCACTTTGTTTTATTGCTTTTTAAGAAACATCCATGCTTATGTCCACATAGGCCGGGCCAATTTACATCACTCTGGCAGTGCATAAGACTTAGCCTTTCTCTCATCATTGCCACTTCTTTTCCTTCTTTCTTTATTTCCTTATTTATTTATTTATTTATTTATTTATTTATTTTTGGTTTATCGAGACAGGGTTTGTGTATCCCTGGCTGTCCTGGACTCATTTTGTACAGCAGGCTGGCCTTGAACTCAGATCAATCTGCCTGCCTCTACCTCCCTGAGTGCTGGGATTAAGGGCATGTGCCACCATGCCCGGCCTGCCGCTTATTTTCTTTATCATAGCCATTTTCTCATTCTGTCTTGGATGAGATGGAATTCTGAAGCATTTTCTTCTGTCAGGTAAGCATGTTTGACCACCTTTGTTAAACAGTGGGTGGCTGTAGTTCTGTGAGTTTATTTCTGAGTCCTCTAGTACATTTCATTTGTCTAGATATCAGCTTTTTTAAAAAGCTTTATATCTTTTTCTCCATTTATTTATTCAATAAGTTTACATTTCTTCTGAATGCTTACATTTTACTGTGATCTGTTTCAATCCACTGCTGGGTGGAGCCTCTCAGATGATAGCTATGTTAGGCTCCCATTTGTGATCCCATGATGACCATCAGTGCATTACAGTTCAAAGGAACCCATCTAGGACATTCCATGATGGCTGCAAAAAGATGCTCAGCTCTTATCTCTTCTAAGAATAAAAGAGGAAACAATAAATGCTAGTGGCATTTTAAGGCGAGTAACCAAAAGTAATCCTGAAATCTGGCAAGGGAGAGATGAGACCTTGTAAGAAACAGAGCCCAGAGATAGCAGCATGTGGCAATGGCTCCTCTCTGGACTGTCCTCCAAGAGCTGCAACTCTCTCATTTTGTTTGCTTGCCTGCTCATAAACAAGATTTACCAATGACATCCTCATCCTTTCTCAACCACATTTACTGACAGTGATAGATATCGAAAACAGTGCCTTGTACTTTCTAAGTGAGTACTCTGTCATTGAACCACACCCCTAGCCCTATAATACAGCATTTTATAAGAGCCTCAAAACAAATTTAGTGTTTTATGTGACATTTTATGAAGGCACAGAAAAACTGGCATATATTAGCCAAAAATATAATAAATCTAGATCTCAATTTTTTGTAGCCAAACCAATTTCTTATCCAGTTTCTGTAATGCTACCAAAATAATCTTCCTAAACTATAAGTATCACCATACTTTTAAGGTACCATTTTATAATATCTAAAAGCCATTGCTTGATATTGATCAAAGTAACACCTAATGACTTAATCGTTACACTCATAGACCAACACATTCCTGATTGTTCATCATTGAAGCTTCTATTTGCAGAAGATAATGATTAACCACAACTGGTCAAGGTATAGAGAATAAGAGATTGGAAAGTACTCAGTCCTAAATGTGACATCTATATCACAAACCTCTCCTTGCAAGGTTTAGGTATCATTGCAGAACATGAGTTATAAAGAGTGAAAGAGTGGTAGGTGATGGCAGCAGTGTCCTCCAGACACAACAGAGAAGCTGCACATAGGAACTCAGTGATTGTGACACCATGCACAAGACCTGTGCATGCTCAAGACTAAACCACAATATGGAATGAGTAGCGGGGCAAATCCCTCCCTAGTTGAGGAAGTATTGACGATGTATAGATGCTGAGAGAGAGAGAGATACATTTTCTTTAAGAATGAAGCCCCTTGTAAATTGACCGGACTCCAGTGAATGGTATCAACCAAGTATATATGGTCAGCAGAAATTGGACTTTCTGGATGTATTTTTGTTTTATTTTTTCTGCTTCTTAATCTTGCAATTTATTTATTTAGTTATTCACTTTACATCCCAATTATAGCCCCCTCCTTCCTGTCATCATGGTCCCACATTCCCTCCCTCTTCTCCCTATCCTCTTCTACTCTTCCTCAGAAAATGGGAGCCCCCTCTACCCACCCACCTCAGCATATGAATTTGTATCACGATTGAGCATATCATCTTCCTCTGTGGACTAGGGGAAGTTATCAAAAAGCATCTAACATAATCCATGTCAGAGACAGCCCCCTCTCCCCTTACTATGGGACCCACATGAAGACCAGGCTGCCCATCAGGTACATATGGGTAGGAGCCTAGGTCCAGTTCATTCATTGTTCTTGGTTGGTACTTCAGTCTCTGCAAGTCCCTCTGGGTCCTGGTTAGTTGGCTCTGTTGGTTTTATTGTGGAGCTCCTGTCCCCTATATGTGATTATACCATTCCACCACTCTTCCACATGACTCCTTGTGTTCTGCCCAATGTTTTGCTGTGAGTCTCAGAATCTGTTTTAATCTGCTCCTGGTAGAACATCTCAGAGTCATGTGTTGTTCTGGGTCAAGGTTACCTTACTCAGGATAATATTTTCTAGTTCCATCCACTTGCCTTCCATTTTAAGGTTCCCTTGGGTTTTTGGTTTGTTATGTTATTTATTTATTTGTTTGTTTGTTTGTTTGTTTGTTTGTTTATTTATTCACTTTACACTCTGGTCACAGCCCCATCCCTCCTCACCACTCAGTCCCACCTTCCCTCCCTCTTCCCACTCTCCTCTCACCTATTCCTCAGAAAAGGGGAGTGTCCCTTCCTATCGACCCCATATCATCAAGTCACATCAGAACTGTGCATATACTCTTCCCATGTGGCCTGACAACACAGTCCTGCCAGGGGAAGTGATCAAAAAGCTGACATCAGAGTACATATCTGAGACAGACCCTGCTCCCCTTACTAGAGGACCCACCTGAAGCCTGAGCTGCCCATTCTCTACATTTGAGTAGGGTGCCAAGGTCCAGTCCATGCATGATCCTTGGTTAGTGATTCAATTTCAGCAAGTCACTCTTGGCCCTGGCTAGTTGGTTCTGTTCATCTTCTTGTGGAGCTCCTGTCACCTCCAGGTCTTTTTCTCCTTTCCCTCCACTTTTCCATAAGACTCACTAAACATCACTGAATGTTTGGCTGTGAGTCTCAGCATCTTTCAAACTGATGCTGGGTGGAGCCTCTCAGAGGACAACTACACTCCTTTCTGCAAGCATAGCAGAGTATCATTAATAGTGTCAGGGGTTGGCTCTCTCCCATGAGGTGGGTCTTGGATTGGGCCAGGCATTGGTTGGACATTCCCTCAATCTCTGCTCTAATCTGCTCTATCTTTATCCCTGCACATCTTGTAGATAGGCTAAATTTTGGGTTGAAGTTTGTGTGGGTGGATTGGTGTTCCTCTCCCTCTACTAGGAGACTTGTGTATTTAGAGGATGTCCTCTTCAGACACTATGGTTCCAGCGAGGAGTCTTTGCCAGAGTTTCCCCCATATTTTCCCAGGAGCCTACCCTGACTTAGATCTCCATCTTGTCACGGTTTCTCTTCTCTCCTCCCTTACCACTCTCCCCAGGTCCAGATCTCTCTGTGCTCCCTCTCCTACCTTTCTCCCTCTCTTTTACCACTACATCTGTCTTTCCTATTTCCCTTTCTGAGTGATGGTTGTGCATCCTCCCTTGGATGCTCCTTGCTACTTAACTTTTTTGGGTCTGTTCATCTCCTCTTCCAAAGGTCCAAATTTCAATTCCCAACTACCACATTGAGGCTCAAGACCATCTATTGTAAGATTTCCTTGTTTTAATAGCTGAGTAGTTTTATACTGTGTAAATGTACCACATTTTCTGTATTCATTCTTCAATTGAGAGATATCTGAGTTGTTTAATGTGGGAACCAGGCCCCACTGGGCTGCCTGCCTGTCTTGCTGTTGCATGTCCTGTTTTTAGCCGCTCCCGTGTCTGTGCTTATGTTGGATAGCTAGTCATGGTTATCGCTCTGAGAACGCACCCCTCCCTTCCTCGGGATTTTCCCTCATGTGCTCAATCACCTCTTGAGGGATTTCACCTGCGAGTGGCATTCCTGCTTTGCTGCCTATAAAAAGGCTCTTCGGACGCTGAATAAAAGCCGCTGCTGCTGCTGCTCTCTTAGGAAGAAGGACCCATTGTCTTATTGTGTGTTAAAGCTGCAGTACCTCGCCCTTGACTCGGTACCGCGGTGGTGCAGGCACAACAGTTTAAACTTTCTGGCTATTGCAAATAAAGTTTCTATGAACATAGTTGAGAAAATGTCCTTGTTTTACGGTAGAAAATCATTTCTGTATATGCCCAGGAGTTGAATATCTAGGTCTTGAGGTAGAGCTATTCCCAACATTCTGAGCAAGCACCAGATTGATGTCCAGAGTGGTTTTTAAGTTTGCACTCCAACAAGCATTCTCTCCAGCATGTGCTGTCACTTGAGATTTTGATCTTAGCCATTCTGACAGGTGTAAGATGGAATCACAGAGTCATTTTGATTTGCATTTCCCTGATGACTAATGATATTGAGCATGTCTTTAAGTGCTTCTCAGACACTCAAGATTCCTCTGTTGAGAATTTTCTTTAGCTATGTACCTTATTTTTAATTTGATTATTTGGTTTGTTGGTGTTTAATTTCTTGAATTCTTTATATATTTTGTATATTAGCCCTTTGTCAGATGTAGGATTGGTGAAGGTCTTTTCCCAATCTGTAGGCTGCCAGTTTGTTCTGTTGACAGTGACTTTGGACTTAAAGAAGCTTTACAGTTTCAAAAAGTCCCATATATTAATTGTCTATCTCAGAGACTGAACTGCTGGTGTTATTTTCAGGAAGTTGTCTCCTATGCCAATGAGTTCAAGGCTCTTCTAGACTTTCACTTCTAATGCATGCAATATGTCTGGTTTTATGTTGAGGTCTTTGATCCACTTGGACTTGAGGTTTGTGCAGGGTGATAAGTATGGATCTCTTTGCATTTTCTACATGTAGATAACCAGTTAGACGAACATTTGTTGAAGATGCTATCATTTTTCCATAGTTTGGTTTTTGCTTCTTTGTCAAAAATCAAGTGCCTGTAAGTTTATTTCTGGGTGTTCAATTTGATTCCATTGATCATCCAGTCTATTTTTTCCAGTACCACTCAATTTTACTTGCTTTTGATCTTTAGTACAGATTGAAGTCAAAGATAGAGGTACCCCATGACCCAAATCTGCCTATCATAATGTTCTACTTGTAAGGCCCTAGCCAAGGACAATACAGGTGGTAAAATTTAAACCCCTACCCTGATCTAGCCCATGGACAGGACAGTCTCCACACTTGAGTGGAGAGAGGGATTTGACTTTCTCATGTACTCTGGTGCCTCACATTTGACCATGTCCCCTGGAGGAGGAGACCTAGTGGCACTCAGAGGAAGGACAGCAGGTTACCAAGAAGAGACTTGATACCCTATGAGCATATAAAGGGGGAGGCAATCCCTCTGAGGAACAGTCATAGGGGAGGGGAATAAGGGGAAAATGGGAGGGAGGGAAGAATGGGAGGATACAAGGCATGGGATAACCATAGAGATGTAACAAGAATAAATTAATTTAAAAAATAAATAAAAAGAAAAAAACAAAGATAGAGGTACCTCTAGAAGTTCTTTTATTGTATAAGATTGTTTTAGCTATTCTGGTTTTATTGACTTTCCATATGGAGTTGAGAATTGTTCTTTCAAGTTCTGTAAAGTATTGTTTTGGTATTTTGATGGGGATTTCATTGAAACTGTAGATTTCTTTTGGTAAAATGTCCATTTTTACTATGTTAATCCTACCGATCCATAAGCACAGGAGATCTTTCTGTCTTCTGATATCTTCTTCAATTTCCTTTTCAGTTCTTGTTGTGCAGGTCTTTCACTTGCTTAGAGTTATATATTACTAGTGACTATTGTGAAGGGTGTTGTTTCCCTAATTTCTTTCTCAGTCTGTTTGTCTTTTGTATGCAGGACAGCTACTGATCTTTTTAAAGGTTAATCTTGTATCATGCCACTTTGCAGAAGGTGTTTATTAGGTGTAAGACTTCTCTGGTAGAATTTTCTGCGTCACTTATGTACACTGTCATATCACCAATGAATAGGGATACTTTGACTTCTTCCTTACCAATTTGAATCCTCTTGCTCTCCGTTAGTTGTCTTATTGCTCTAGGTAGTATTATATTAAATAGATATAGAGAGAGTGGGCAGCCTTTCTGTCTGTGAATTTAGTGGAATTGCTTTGAGTTTCTATTTAATTTGATGTTAGCTATCAGCTTGCTGTATATTGCCTTTATTATGTTTAGGTATGCACACTGTATCTGTGATCTGTCCAAGACATTTTTCATGAAGTGGTGTTGGATTTTGCAAAAGGCTTTTTATGTATTTGATGAAATGATCATTTTTTAAAATTTTTTAGTTTGTTTATATGGTAGATTACTTTGATAGATTTTCCTATGTTGAATCATCCCTGCATCCCTGGGATGAGTCCTACTTAGTCTGTTCTTGTGTTTGGTTTACAAGTTATTTCATTTAGTATTTCTGCATTGATGTTCATGAATGAAATTGTCCTGAAATTCTTTCTTTGTTGAGTCTTTGTGTGGTTTAAGTACCAGGGTGACTATGTCCTCATAGAATGTGTTTGGTAATCGTCCTTCTGTTTCTATTTTGTGAAATAGTTTGATGAGTTTGGTATTAGCTCATTTTTGAAAGTCTGGTAGTATTTTGTGCTAAGACCATTTGGCCCTAGGCTATTGTTGTTGTTGTTGTTGTTGTTTGGGACACTTTTAATGACTGCTTCGATTTCCTTGGTGGTTATAGGAATTTTTTAACTATTAAATTGGTCTTGATTTAACTTTGGTCAGTGAACCCTATCAAGAAAATTGTCCATTTTCTTTAGATTTTCCAATTTTGTGGAATACAGGATTTTTAAGGAGGATCTAGTGATTCTTTGGATTTCCTCAGGGTCTGTTGTTATATCCCCCTTTTCATGTCTGATTTTGTTCAATTAGATACCAACTTTCTGCCTTTAATATAGTTTGGCTAGAGGTTTGTCTATCTTGTTGATTTTTCTCAAAGAACCAACTCTTTGTTTCATTGATTCTTTGTATTGTTCTCTTTGTTTCCACTTTATTGATTTTTAGCCCTTAGTTTGATTACTTACTGCCATCTACTACTCTTGGGCCTATTTGCTTCTTTTTGTTCTAGAGCTTTTAGGCATGATTTTAAGTTGCTAGTATGAGAACTCTCCAATTTATTCATTAAAGCACTTAGTGCCATGAACTTTCCTCTTATCACTGCTTTCATTGTGTCCCATAAGTTTGGGTATGCTGTGCCTTCATTTTCATTGAATTCTAGAAAGTCTTTAATTTCTTTATTTCTTCCCTGACCCAGTGGTCATTGAGTAGAGAGTTGTTCAATTTCCATCAGTTTGTAGGTTTTCTCTTGTTTCTATTGTTAAAATCTAGCATTAATCCATGGTACTCTGATAAAATGAGAGGGGTTATTTCAATTTTTTGTACCTGTTGAGGCTCACTTTGTGACAATGTATATGGTCAGTTTTGGAGAAAGTTCCAGGGAGTGCTGAGGAAAATGTACATTTTTTTGTGTCCTTGGGTGAAATGTTCCTTAAATATCTGTTAGGTCCATTTGATTCATAATCTCTGTTAGTTACATTATTTCTTTGTTTAGTTTCTGTCTTGATGATCTGTCCCCTGATGAAAGTGGGGTGCTGAAGTCTCCCACTATTAATGTGTGGTATTTGATGTGTGATTTAAGCTTTAATAAAGTTTCTTTTATAAATGTGAGTGCCCTTGTATTTGGGTAATTGATATTCAGGGTTGAATCATCATCTTGGTGGATTTTTCCTTTGATGAGTATAAAGCGTCCTTCTCCATCTCTTTTAATTATTTTGGTTGAAAGCCTATTTTGTTAGACACTAAAATGAGAACTCAAGCTTGATTCTTGGGTCCATTTGTTTGCAAAACATTTTTCCAATCCTTTACTCTGAGATATCTATCTGCTGAGGTGTGTTTTGTATGGAGTAGATTGATGGATCCTATTTGTACATCTACTGTGCTTGCCTATATCTTTTTATTGGGGAATTGAGACCATTGTTGTTGAGAGATTTTAATGACCACTGGTGGTTTATTTCCTGTCATTTTGATGTTGGTGGTGGTAGAGTGTATGTGTGTGGGATGTGTGCACTTCCTTTCTTTTGGTTTTGCTGGTTTGGGGTTGTTTAATTCCTATGTTTTCCTTTGTGTAATTAGCCTCCTTGGTTTGGAGTTTTCCTTCTATTATCTTCTGTAGGGCTAGTTTTGTGGATAGGTACTGTTTAAATTTGTTTTTTTCTTGAAATACCTTGTTTTCTCCATCTATGATGATTAAAAATTTTTCTGTGTATAGTAATTGGGTATAATATCTGTGGTCTCTTAGTATTTGGAAAATCTAGCTATTTCTGGCAGTTTTAGAGACTCTGTTGAGAAGTCTGGTGTAATTCTGATAGATGTGCACTTATATGTGTCTTGACCATTTTCTCTTGCAGATTTTAATATTCTTTGTTTTTTTTTCTTGAACATTTAGCATTTTGATTATTATGTGGCAGAATAATTCTCTTTTCTGGTTCAATCTGTCTGGTGTTCTGTAAGCTTCTTGTATCTTTATAGGCATCTCTTTCTTTAGGCTGGGGAATTTTTCTGCTATGATTTTGCTGAAAATATTTCTTCTTGAAGCTGAGTTCTTCTTCTTCTTCTTCTTCTTCTTCTTCTTCTTCTTCTTCTTCTT
>OU015760.1:85915234-85932798 GCA_907169655.1 Acomys percivali
CACACACACACACACACACACACACACACACACACACACACACACACACCAGACAGAACAAATTTAAAATCTCTAACAAAAGTCTGGGTTTAAAGTTTCTATGTGAAGAATCATTTAGTGTGTGCTAAGCCTAGAAGCAAGGAGAATGGAAATCTTTTGCAGTAATGAATATGATGAGTGATGCTAGAATGAATTCTCCACATTACAGTAACTTGGAAGAAATAGATGAATTCACCCAGTACTTGGAAGCTAAGCTACATACATTCTTGTGCTTGGGATTGCAGGAGACAGAAGAGTCATGGATGACACCTAACTTTCCCAAAACATAAATCACCATTTAGAATTGCCCAAAGCAAATGCATCAGAATTTCCAAGATTTTCATCTCACTAAACTAGTTTCAGCCAGGCGTGGTGGCACATGCCTTTAATCCCAGCACTCGGGAGGCAGAGGCAGGTGGATCTCTGAGTTCGAGGCCAGCCTGGTCTCCAAAGCAAGTCCAGGACAGCCAAGGCTATACAGAGAAACCTTGGCTTGAAAAACCAAAAATAAATAAATTGAGGGTATATGTGTGTGTATGTGTGTGTTGTATAGTGCATATTAATATGTGCTGAATTCATTGAGTTTGTCATAAATTTAGCTAGAAATTTCTCTGATAGGTTATCATTAAAGTATGGAATAATATTTATAATATATAATACTTTGTCTTGCAACTGAGTTTGGCTGTTGTTTTGATGGTCTATTGCCTTTTAAAAATAAGAATATATCTTTGCATTCTGGTTTGTGGGATTTTTCTTGTTGTTTATAATTGATCCTAAATTCTTTGATATATTTTTATTTGTATACATTGGTTAAGTGTATTTTTTATTTTTGTTAATCTGTTCAGTCACAGCTGTTAAACTGTCCTTACATTCACACTATCAAGTAGCTCTCAATTTAATTGTTTTCAAAAGCACATCTTGAGTAAATTATTTTCTTGTTATAATATGTATAAAACCTTAAAAACTAAATTGTTCTGATTTTAGTGATTTATTTGCTTTATATATAGATATTTCAAGACCATTAAATGTTTGTTTTAACATTTAGTCATAAAACATACATGTTTTAATAAATCATTATTTTCTAGATCAATTACCTAATATTATAGTATTTAGCCATGTTTTTACTTCCTTATAATCTTCACTCTATATGTTTTGGACAATCTATGCTGAGCTAATATCCATTTATCAGTGATTACATACCATGTGTGCCTTTCTGGGTCTGGGTTACCTCACTCAAGATGATTGTTTCTTGTTCCATCTATTTGCCTGCAAATTTCAAGTTTTCCTTGTTTTTGAAAGCTGAGTAGTATTCCATGTGTAAATGTACCACAGTTTCTTTATCCATTCTTCAGTTGAAGAACATCTAGGGTGTTCCCAGATTCTGGCTATTAAGAGTAGGGGAGGGGAGTAGGGTGGAAGAGGGAGGGAGAGTGGGAATAGGAGGATATGATCGAGGCGGGTAACAATAGGGATGTAATGTGAATAAATTATCAAAAATAAAAAAATTAAAATTAATGAGAAAAATTAGCAAGCAAAAACAATGCATGTTGAAGGATAATATATTGATGGAAGTATGGTTAAAAGCATAGGAGGAAAATCAGGAAAAGCATTGTAGTAGAAAAGAACAAGTTCAGCTTTTGCAAGATAAAGGAATTTATCAAGTCTCACACTGTAAGGAGACAAGCAAATTGGTTGTAATGGTGGCTAGTATTGGTGATAAAATTGTAAAGATTTATTACAAGTTGTTTGCTGAATTGTTTGGTGTTATAGCAGCTTTCCCTGTATTGTCTTGTTTAGTTGTCACCCAACACTTACAACACTAGTAGTGTTATTTTTCTGGCTAACACTAAACATTGTTCTTTAATTTTGGATAAGAAATATAAAGCCACTCTTTTCCTTGGCCATGATAAATTATAGACAACTGAATAAAAGTTACAAAGAGAATAAAAAGTAATAAAGAAGTCAAAAGGGAGATGATTGTGCACTGTTATTGCTGTTAGTATTTTAAACAAAATGTCATAACAAGGTTTGTAAAACAATATGTAGAATTATGACACTTTGTTTTTAGTAGTCCTGTATTATTTAAGATGGTAGAGAACTTATCAATCTTACATTTCAAGCTAGAAGTAAAGATAAGGGATAAACACTTAAATTACAAGAGGATCAAGTTAATCTTTGCATGAGAACCTTGAAAGGATAGATGCAGATGGATGTCATAGCCCATTCTGTGCTGATGTAAAAGAATGCCACACAGTGGGTATTTTATAAGAAAAGAAATGTATTTCTTACTATTCTGGAGGCTTCAAAGTCCAATATATAGGTGGCCACCATCTCTTGAAGTGCCATATTATGGTGGAAAGCAGGAAGGCAAGAGAGAACAAAAGGCTAAGAGAGCAAGAGGGAAGAAAAATCTGTAACTAACGCATTTAATGGCATTGCCATCCTGAACTAATCAGTTCCTATTAGTCCCCATGTCTCAACACTATATATTGGGTATTAACTTTTGTACCTCAGAGGACATATTTGATCCATATTGCCAAGACCATACAATAATATCCACCTACAAGAAGAGTTAAAAAATGACTAACATTTATAGAAACAAGTGCACAGAGAAGGTGTTGACTCCCTTTTATTTGATGGTCTCAACAGTCTAGCTAAAATAAAAGTGAGATTATATGCTGAGTAAGAAGAAACATGTAGTTTAACGGGGCTGACAGAAGAATTATGCTAACTAGGAGTTTCAAAGGACTGCTAGTCCCACATTAAAGGGGACTTTAAAAATCTGGTCACTTATTAAAAAATATATTTGCCAATGTACATTAGAAGTCCCTTACTTGATTCTATTTTTAAAATACAGTTAGCTTTTCTTGTCTGTTTAAAATAAAGCTTACACAGATCATGGAATTGCAAGAAATAATGCAGGAAAGAGAAGAGCTGTTACCATATTTGTTTATGTTGTTATGGCTATGATACTTCCAGGTGATACTTCCAGGTTTTCTCCAATATAAAGTGACAAGCAGCCTTGCTCACATCATTTAACTGCTCTGATATAATAATCATTAGTGATTTGGGTGTAACACTGAAAATTGTTATAAAAATAGTAAGGATTCCTTTGAGAGACTCTGATAAAGGATTGTGTGTACATGAAATGTGTTACAGTTAAGTGAATTAATAATAAAACGTTTCTTGGAGCCATCTCCATAAGGAGAGTCTTTGATGCTCATCATCATTATCGAGAGCTTTGGGTGACTATTCAGGTAGCAAACTGTCTCTGTCATCTTCCCATTTGGAAAGCTACTAACCTGCACTCCTGGCATACCCAGATAATTGTATTCCTGCTCAAATCTTGGGTGGGGTTGAAGACCAGATAGTTTAGTTCTACAATTAAGCTTAGTTTTTAGGGGTTAAGATGTTTTTAGGTCTAGATAGATGTTTTAAGTTGATAATGACAAGATATGATAGATATTGATCTACATTCAGAATTTTAGACACACCAAGAGAGGAAAGATGTTTTCTTCAAGGCTGCCAAATACAAATAGCCAACAGACTAAGAATGTAACATTTATATAATCAATGAGTGTTTAGTGGTTCTTCTTGCTGTATGTAGTTTATTGTATATATGTGTATTAGTAAAAATGTATATGTAAAAATATTTAATAAAAAAAAGTTTCTTGGAACTTTGGAGCTGTAATCTGTTAGAACATTAAAGGAGTTTAAAATGAGTGAGTATTCTGATTCTTTCCCTTCATAGCTCATGCAAAATTGTGTCCAATCTGAGACACAGTCAATAGTAAAAGTGAGCACTAAACAGGTATATGCTTAGACAATACCACCATACTTATACATTTATTGTTTTACTGTTTGTGTATATGCAGTATACTTAATAAAGCTCAAACCTCTTCCTTGGAAGTTCAAACAGTAACAGTAGTCATCTGTGGCAATTTATGGTGGTATGAGAGCAATATAGAGTAAATATGGAGAGCTTAGCAGGGATACTCAGTGGGGAATTTTATTATATATTCTTGCTTTAGTTCAGATTGATACAGAACACTCAAAGCTATTTACATGTTCTTTTATATCTGTATTTATCTCACCCTCCTTCTCAGAAGAGCTCCTTCACCCTAAAAAACATATCCAGCACATCTGTGCATTTATTTTATCTTTTGTATATAAAACATATTTGGCATCAGGCTTGTGAGAGTCACTTCATATTTCTGAGCTTCAAGAACCTGAAGTGAGACTCAGGTTGGTTTCTGGGCTTCCTAGTAGTTAAAATAGTGCTAGATTGCACATTTTTGTGTGTGTGAAAGCCTCTGACATGAATACTGGTGCCCACAATCTGATTGTTGGCCCTTGGGGGAGAGGCAATCTGGGAGTACAGAGGGAGGGGATGCAGGCTATCCAGATGAGGCTATGGTCAGATGGTGTGGAGGAGGACCCCACTTGTCAGAGGTCTAAGGGAGGGGAATAGGGTATAAGAGGGAGGGATGGTGGGAACAGGAAGATAAGAGTGAGGGGATTATAATTTTAAAAAGGAAAAAGAAAGAATGAGGAGTGAAACGTACTACAAGTAAGCTTGAAATCTCCTTTAGGTCAAAAGCATTATTTTTCTAATTTATTTCCTTCTTTCTTGAATGCACACATGCATATGCATGCATACACATGCACCGTTCATCATATAGAGAAGAAGCAATAGCAAGAAGATTTTTTTAAATGGCAGCAGAAAATGAAACAGGGGTGATGATGTTATTATAAAAGTACAGAGAGGGAAGCAGAGAAGGAGGAATAGAAGTAAGATGGGAGAGGAGGAAGGAAGGTAGGATGGACAAAAAAGGAAGTCAGGAAGGGAGGTAAATGGGGCAGAGGCAATGAGCAGCCAGCATTGCCACTCATATTCATAAATGCTGCTCATGACAAATGGGCTATGAAAGCAAAAAGAACAGATGTCTTTTAACAGACACTTCCATCTTACATTTTCAACAGTTAGAAATTTAATACTATGCAATCAATCAATAATTTGCAAGATCATTAAACTCTTATAATAGAAAGAAAGACATCCTTAGTCTTCACATATGGTCATAGAGGCAATTCTTAAAAATCAATTATAATGGAAGCTGGTGTCCACACACTGAGATCCCTGGACTTAAGTCAAGAAGGCAGATCTCATCAAAGTCCTCCCACAATTACAGATGGTCTGGAGCTATTTAAACCACATATTTTCTCTGTTCAAAATGATTCCATCTATGATTTCCATTCTAAATCACAAGACATAGGAAATAATACAGAATAACATGATTTGATCCAAGAGATGAGCTTATTTCATGGCCTACATCTATACTTACTCTCCACTGCCATTTGATTGGAACTCATCAATGTGGTGTAATTAGCCTTGGACTGAAAAGTCAAAGGCAGAGAACCATTTCTATGTTGAAGCATACTTATTACAAATCAGGAAAGCTGAGATAGAGCAGAGCAGGACATAAAGAAATATAATATTATCTCCACAGTGCATAACTAAAAGAAAATTATAGGAAAATGCTTTAAACTAAGTTTCAAACTCCCTAGACATTACCCCTGACTTTTTCATTTGGTCTACATTGAACTCAATGAGCACTGAATAAGTGGCAGACATTGAAACTTGTGCTAAGAAAATAAAGGGTAATAGTCTTTGAGTAGGGCAGAGAATGAATAGAGTAGGGTAAGGAAGGAAAAAAAAAAACCTCTGGAACAGTAACTAAAATGTGATCATACAGGTTTGCAGAGCATTTAAGGAGTTAAGAGATTATCCTGAAATAAGCAGGTGGTTTTCAATAATTCGTCAAAGGACAATTATTATTCTCTCTTTTCCCATTTATTTATTTGCTTAATTAGTTTACAGCCTTACTGAAGCCCGTTCGCTCTTCTCTTCTCAGCCCTGCTCTTCCATCCTCATTTCTTCTTAAAGAAGGGGAGCCCCCTCCCATAGGTACAAAGCCACATCCAGTTGCAGTAAGGCTAAGTACATCTTCTCCCACTGAGGCCAGGCACAGAAGCCCAACTAGGGGAAAGATGTCCGAAAGCAAGCTCCAGAGTTAGACACAGCCCACACTTTAATTGTTAGGGGACCTATATGTTGACCAAGCTACATATCTGCTACATGTATGTAGGGGTCTACGTCCAGTCCCTGCATGCTCTTTGGTTCAGTCTCTGTGAGCCTCTATGGGCCTAGGTTAGTTTACTCTTTAGGTCTTCTTGTGGTGTCCTTGATCCCTCTGCCTCCCTCTATCCTTCTTTCCATTTTTCCACAAAACTCCGGAATTTGGCCTATTGTTTGGCTATTGGTCTCTGCTTTTTTAAAAATATTTATTTACTTATTATATATTCTGCCTGCACATGCACATGCACTCCAGAAGAGGGCATCATATGGTTGTGAGCCACCACGTGGTTTCTGGGAATTGAACTCAGGACCTCAGTGCTCTTAATCTCTGAGCCATCTCTCCAGCCTCTGGTCTCTGTTTCTGTTTCCATCAGCTGCTGGATGAATCCTCTCAGAAGACAGTTATGCTAGTCTCCAATCTGGAAGCACAGCAGAGTATCATTAACAGTGTCAGGGGTTGACTCTCTCCCACGGACTGGGTTTCAAGTTGGGTCAATCATAGGTTTTTCATCCACCCAATCTCTGCTTTATCCTTATCCTTACACTTCTTATATGCAAGACAAAGTTTGGGTTGAAAGTTTTGTAGGTGGGTTAGTGTCCTCCCCCCTCCACTTGGAGTGTCCCTTGGCTACAGGAAGTAGTCCCTTCAGGCTCCATATCCTTGGCTGCTAGGACTCTCAGCTAGGGTCACCCCCACAGACTCCCAGGAACTTCCCGTGTTCCAGACATTCTCCCTGCACATATTTCTATTCTCTCTACTGGTCTTTCCTCCACCCACTTTCCTCTTTCCCCACACTTGATCCCAATCCCTGTTTCCCTCCATACCCATACCTTTGCAGTTCCATCCCTCAATCTACTTCAGATGTCTATTTTATTTCCTCTTCTGAGTGAGATTCAAGCATCCCCCCTTGGGCTCTCCTTATTCCTTATCTTCTTTGCAACTGTGCATTGTTGCATGGTTATCCTGGAAATGGAAAACATAGGGAAGAGAACAGAAACAACAGACACAGCATCAGGAACAGAATACAAGTGATGAAATAGAGAATCTCAGGCATAGAAGATATGATAAAAGAAATTAGTACTTCAGTCAAAGAAAATGTTAAATTTAAAAAATTTCTAACATTAAACATACAATAAATCTGGAATATTATGAAAAGACCTAACCTAAGAATAATAGGAATAGAAGTTGAGGAGTCCCAGCTCCAAGGATAGAATTTATTTTCATCAAAATCACAAAAGTAAATTTCCCCAACCTAAAGAAAGAGATGCCTACAAACATAAAAGAAGCTTACAGAACAACAATTAGATTAGACTAGGAAAGAAAATCTTCCCACCACATCATAATCAAAATACTAAATCTATGGAATAAAGAAAGGATTTTAAAAGCTACAGGGAATAAAGTCCTACCTATGATAATTACACCTGACTTCTCAATAGAGACTCTAAAAAGCTAGAAGGTCCTAAACAGATGCCTTGTAGCCTCTAATGAAATCACTTATACTACCCTAGACTATGATAGCCATCACAATTCTTAATCACATGGATGGATAAAACAAGATATTCGAAACCAAATTTAAACAATATCTATCCACAAATACAACCCTACAGAAGATACTAGAAGAAAATCTCCAACCCAAGGAGGTTAACTACATTCAGGAAAACACAGGAAGTAAGTAATTCCACACCAGCAAAAAACAAAAAGGAAGCACACACGCATGTGAACGCGCACACACACACACACACACACACACACACACACACACACACATACACACACACACACAAACACCACCAACATCAAACTAATAGGAAGTAACATGGGTCATTAATATATCTCAACATCAGTGGACTCAATTCCCCAATAAAATTGGAAATAGTTCTACTTCAAGAACCAGCCATACCACTCCTGTGCATTTACTCACAAGATTCTCCACTATATCACAAGGACATTTGCTCAACTATGTTTGTAGCAGCTTTATTTGCAATAGCCAGAAACCAGAAACAACCTATATGTCCCTCAACCAAATAATGGGTAAAGAATCTTTGGTGTATTTAAACAATGGAATACTATTCATCTATTAAAAACAAGAAAACAATGTAATTTGTAGGCAAATAGATGGAACTAAAAAGATCATCCTGTGTGAGGTAACCCAGACCCAGAAAGACATGCATGGTATGTACTCAATTATAAGTAGATATTAGTAATAAAGTACATTACAATTATTGTTTCCAATATGACTTTTTTTACATTTAACTTATGGAATGGGCAGATTTTGAAAGTTTATCTGTGTGGTTTCAGATTTCTGACTCTTATACAGAGAATATAAATTCCTATCTTCATATTTCATCATATCATCAGTCCTAGCCAAATTTTCCAAGAAAATAATTAAATCCTGTTGAAAATTTCTTCTTTTTTTGTAGTATTATAAACCTTTCTCCATATTTTCACAACAAACTACTCTCTTCTAAGATCACATCAGTTGGCTTCCTCACAAAAATATGCATGAGAAATTGTACAGGTATAATCTTCCAAACCTTTCTAACACTGAGTGTGATTTGCTTTCTTCAGATCACACTTTGCATGTATGAAAGGCTCTTTTTCCTTTTTTAATTACCATTTTTCATACAAGACTCTTACTAAAATGCTTATGCCACTTGGCTCAGTTTGTCACTGCAGTAAAACAAACCATGTGTCAACAGAAAGAGGAACTATGCAAAACCAGCAAATATGCCCTGCCAAGGCATCTACATATGAATAAACATGTGGAAATTACATATATATAATTACTAATATTCTAGGCAACACATGCATCATACACACACATGTTGTCACAGGTAATATGAAACAGAAGTGACTTTTACTTGTGTTCTTTTGTATTTTTTCAAGTATGCACCATCACATATGGTTTTTGTTGCACTGGGGATAGACCACAAGGCTAAATGCACTCTACACTAGCACTCTATCAACTGAGCCACAGTCCACCTCTGTATTTTTAATTCATCAATGAAGGCTTAGAATAATAACAACAATAACAAAAATGTCAATGCTAATTTCATCCTGTCATTAGCCTGCCAAATGACTGAATGGGTATATCTTTCATCCCCCAAATTTTGTAACAGATATCTCTGGGGATTTGAATCCACCTGATTTGAAAATTACCCTCTCAAAAGGTGAGGATGAAATCTACTCAGTTTTCAGTGCATGTGATAAAGGTGAGCACAGGGCAATGCAATCAATCTTCTATCCCTTGTGTTTGAAATTGATGCTCTGATAGCCAATTGGTTGAGCAGAAACTACACTACTTCATACACAGAGTTCGATTATCTTTGTCAGGTATATGGATACAAACTAGGTCCATAAAGAAACATGAAATAGAATCATCAAGGGACACAGTGTGCATAATGAGATGGTTCAAAAGGAAAGTGGGCTGAGAGTGAGGGTATCTTGATTCTTGGTTTCCTGTTATTTTGGTATCTATTTCTCACAAGGGCAAAAAGTATCCACAACTCTGGTCCCTTTTCATAATGCCCTGTATTTTTGCTTGAACTACTGTGAATTATCTTCTTGTCACTTGGGAATAAGAAACTGTTTGGCCAAGAAAACGTATCTGCTGGAGCTACAAACATACAACAATGTGACTACAAATGGATGGTCCCAAGCACTTGATATTTCAAAGGCAGAACAAAAGGAGTAGATCTCAGATCTCTCATTTCCTCTCAACCTAATTGCTTTTCACAGTATGTTACTTTATGCTGTGTGATTAAGAGTATAGTCTTTGGTTGTGTCGCCTTTTGATTTGTTGAAGAAAGTGATTTATATGGATTATTTAATATATTAATACTTATCTTTCGGTGTCTAGTGAGAACCAAAATCGTAGCTACTTGGACTCTTTTTGTTTCCATCTCCCAAAAACAAAAACAGAAGCTCTTCTAAAATCTACCAAGACTTCATTTATTCATGGACCTCATTAGCAAAAATGGGGTTTGGAGTACAAGAGTATATAGTGCTTGTTCACCATCTATGAAGACGTGGGTTCAGGTGTCAGAACTGCAAAGTTAAAATGATTTCCAGTGTGCCTGCATCTATGTCACCAATTCTGTAGATGTGAAATATTTACCTCAGTGTGAAACTTAATCTGCTTAGTCCTATTGAAAACCAAATGATGTTTTTCTTAATTACGATTCTGATTGAAATATTTCCTCAAACTTTCTGTGGGGTGTGTGTGTGTGTGTGTGTACTCTTTTTTATTAATAATGGTTTTTTTGATGTATACACTTATATTATTACACATATATACAATAAACTACATACAGCAAGAACCATGAAACAATCGGGAATTATATAAATTTTACATTCACCACGGTAGGAAAGATGTTTTCTTCAAGGCTGCCAAATACAAATAGCTGAAACACTAAGAATGTAAAATTAGGAATTTAAGTCAATATCTATAACATCTCATCATCTATCTATACCTAAAAACCATCTTAACCCTAAACATTTAAGCTTAATTGTAAAACAAAACTATCTGCTCTTCAACACCATGAAAGATTTGAGAAGCAATAAAATTAATTACCTGAATATATAGGGGGTAAAGGTTAGCAGCTTCCCAAATGAGAAGATGACAGAGACAGTTTGCTGCCTGAGCAGTCACCCAAAACATCATCTTCAGCCTTCTTGTCCCATATATCTGACAGACAGATTTGTGAGGCAGGAACTACTGAGGACTTGCTTACCCTGTCTTGGCAGAGTCTGGTCGTCGACTCTGCCGGCATCCAAGCTTGCCCATTTTTAGTCTGAATTCTGTCTGCGCTAGAAATGAGGACATTTTGCCCAGTGGCTTGTTTGCCTCATTTGAAACCACCTCCATAAGGAGGTTCTTTGAAGCTTATCATTCTCTTTGAGGTAGGCTGGGTGTTGCCAGAGGTTAAGCTCTCTCATTGTCAATGAATCTTTAGAATAATAAAAACATTTTAAAATCCCATATTCTGTATGTCTCTGAGGTTTTTCATGACCTTATCTAACTATTTTCCTTATCTTTATATAGAATCATATCTATCTGTTGCACCTAAGATAAGACACCTTCAAAAAAACGCTTCTAATCTCAATTAGTCCAGTATTTCAGACTATCCCACACAGGACTCTAATTAAGCCTGGAATTTCTCAACATTTAGAAACAGGACCACAAATGCTATTCCTAGCTTGTTTAACCATCTCCTAAATTTTATTTGAGCCCCTACAAACAGCCAGAAGAAACCTTAAGAGAATGATACCCCATTTTCTTTAATGGGGGTCGGGTAGGTTTTTGGTTGCTTTCTTGGGCTATAGAGGGTTATTATCAATGGGAGTTGGTTACAAGTTATTATTGGTCTAATTCAGAGAGAAAACAAGGTTGGACTTAGGAATGTCTCTGTTTTCCTTTATCTTCCATTCTTAGGTTTGGAGATAGGTGTTGAAAAGAAAGAAGGAGGAATACAGAAATGTATAGGGGAGATAGAACAAAAAGTAGTTTATTGAATCTACTCCTCAACTTAATGCCTTAATTGTCACTGAAAAGGTTATTTTTAATTCACTGGCATAGAATTTTGTATATAGATGCAAAATAAGTTTACTTTTAGATACAGTGGTATAGAATTCAAATGTAAGATTATTCACACACATTATATATATATATATATACACTCTAGAAATATTTCTACTAGAAATATATATAAATATTTCTACTCTAATATGAAGTATAGTACCCATGCAACTCAATTATAATACAAGGTTTACTTGCAATACTTTCAAAGTGCTATTGCAGGCTGTTTAGAATAAATAAGTTATACAAATTAATTGTTAGTTGATCAAATCATGGTCATAATGATTACTAGTCTATTTCTATCACAAGAATAAGCATCCTCTAACTTTCAAAATTCAGTTTCTGCCCTGCTTTATGATAACTGGGCCCTCAATAAGCTCATTTATATCCTGTGTCATGATATGAACTGTTTGTTTATGTCTCTTCCTTCTATAGGAAACTAATCAAATAAAGTGTTAAATGCCCCACATTTAAAAAATGAAATAGAAAAGTAATCAAATACACTATATCCTAATGCTAAAATTCCCTCTGGATTTATTACCCTTCAGTCTTCTTCATCCCTATGTGGCTCCCTTAAATATACATGCAATTAATCAACATGTGCTCTGAATGTCTGGGAAAATGTGATCCCCCCAAATCCAGACATAATGCATTCTGGCTTATACCGATTTGTATATTTAAACAATGTGTGCTAGAAAATATCGGGGTCTGGCTAACTGGGTGACCTGTGTTGACACAGTGAAATTAACAATGAAAGAAGAACCACTGATTTCTTGGATTCTCTCCCCAAAAAATATTCAAATAGTCACGGAATATAAAAATTGAAATAATTCAGAGCATCCAGAGGAATCAGAAAGGACCAGACAACATCTGTAGGAGACTACTTTATTCATTTCAGAGTCTTTGACAAGTGTTACAATCAAACATCTAAAATAATAACTCATTGCATCTATTTGCACTTCAGTTAGATAGTATCCTGCTTGTGGTGTCCTAAGACCCTAATTTCTCCAGCCACACCCTTCAGCCATATACTTATTGGCTTATTTTATTCCAACTGGCCTGGATAGTGGACCTTCTGTCTAGTGTAGCTTCCTCTGCTCCCACTTGTTTGCTACTATTCTTTCTTTTTTCTTTTGGTTTTTTAAGTCAAGGTTTCTCTGTGTAGCCTTGTCTCTCCTGGACTTGCTTTGTAGACCAGGCTGGCCTCGAACTCATGGATATCCACCTGCCTCAGCCTTCAGAGTGCTGGGACTAAAAGCATACACCACCTTCTTAATTCTTCTGAATGTCATTTTCTTTACAATTATCCTTTTAAAAATAGCTTTCAACAGAATCTTCTAGCAGAAGTGGTGGGCATGTTCCTCAGGCCCTATTCATGAAAACGTACTGGCAATTGAAGGTCCCTTGGGGTAGGTGTTCCCACCATGTTCTACCCTTTACTGAGAAACTCATGGGGCTGGTGGTACTGTGGGAGAAATTATCAGCAGACCCGATAATTTACTGAGTGGTTAATGACAGTTGATGCTTCTGTGGAGAAGGTGATTTGCAGATGCTACCACTTACTGAGATGATAGTGACAGTTGATGCTGCTGTTGGGGAGTTGATTGCAGGCCCTATCACATACTGAGGCGATAGTGATAGTTGAATATGCCATTTGGGTGGTGTTCCACAGGCCCTATCCATTAACGAGAAGATATTGGTGTTGAAGCTGCTATGAAGATCTCTCCTGGCTCCATCAATTACTGTGGATTGATTGGCAATTGAAACTGTTATGTAGGGTGGTGCTCCCCATAGGTCTAATCTCTACTATGGAACTCATGACTCTGCTATGAGAAGCTCTTCTCTAAGCCCTGTCCCTAACTTAGGAGGTGATAACAGTTGAAGCTGCCAGAAAGGTGATCTTTAGGCTCTAGCCTTTATAGAGTTGTTACTGGAAATTAATATCATGGAGGGGGTCCCTTGCAGGCCCCATCCCACACTGGGTAGCTGTTGGCAGTTGAAGCTGCTGTGAGAGAAGTTCTACAAATCCTATCTCTTACTCAAGAGATATAAGAGATGAAACTCTCCTGAGGGGAGTTATCTTCCTGGCCCCATCCCTCATGTAGGAGATGTTGTTAGTAGAATATGCTCTGGGAAATGCTCTTCAGGTAATATCCCACATTGAGGACATATTGGCAGATGAAGCTGCCATGAAGAAAATGATCTACCAAGTCTTATCCCATAGTGAAGAGTTGCTGGCAGTACAAGCTGTCATGAGCATTTGTTCCACCATGCATTTTCCCTTACTGAGGAGCTGAGGGCAGTAGAATCTTCTACGCTTAAAGGGCTCTTCGGGTTGTGTCCCTTACATTTTAGCTATTAGCAGTTGAATCGGTCCTAAGGAGGTTCTCTTGGGACCCTATCCTTTGCTACCTGGCTTTTAAAGCTGTCATGGAGGAGATGCTTTCCTGGCTTCATCTGTACTTAGGCGTTAGTGCCAGTTGAAGACTCCATGGGGGAGGTGTCCAAAATGCCATATCCGCTGTTGGGGAAATGTTAATAGAATTTGCTATGGGAAATGCTCTTTATCACTGACCAAGGAGCTACTACCACATGAATCTTCCGTGACGAGAAGTGACATACAGGCCCTATCTTAGAGTTCTTGTTCTTTGGATAAAAACTATGACCAAAATCAACTTCTAGAAGAAAGAGTTGATATAATCTTATAGCTTGCAATCCATGATCCATGGAAATTAGTTTAGGTAGGCAAAGCAGAAACCTGAAGTCACAAACTGAAGCAGAGACAATGGAAGAACATTGTTTACTGGCTTGCTGCCAATAGCATGCTCAGTTTACTATCCTTACTATCTTATTTCATCTCTCAAAATGAGCTGAGCCTTCCCACATTAATGATTAATCAAGAAAGTTCCCTGAGTTGGCTACTGGCCCTATCACTTACTGAGGAGTTGCTGGTAATAAAAGTTGTCGTGAGAGTAGTGATCTTCCATGCTTTTATTTTTTACTGAGGAGCTGCTGCCAGGTGAATTTACTATGGGCAAGTCCTCAGCAGGTTCTCTCCCTTACTTTTGAGCTATTGGTACTTAAGACAGCCATGCTCTCAAGGATGCCCCTTATTCATTTTCTCTTGGCAGTTCTGTTTTAGTAAGGTACCCTCTAGTACCTGTCCTTTCTTGAGAAGCTGACAGATGAAGCCGTCTTAAGGAGTGATGCTCTTCCAGCTCTACCCTTTGACAGTCTAAGTGTCCATGAAGGAGGATGTCTACAGGCCTGATCCCTAAGTCAAGAACTTTTTCAGTTGGAGTAGCCATGAGTGGGAGGCCCTCTAGCCCCTATCTCTTTTGGGGAGCCATTAGCCATTGAAACTGCCATCATACTTGCTCTCCTGGACTTATCACACACTGAGGTTCTATTGGCAATTGAAGTTGTCATGTAGGAGGTGTTTTACAGGCTCTATTTCTAACTGATGTGCTATAGGCAACTATGTGCTGAGGTAAGTGAAGGCCTATATGCTGTATGTCTTAGTAGGATATCTTCACAGTTGAAGCTGCCATGAGGAGATATTCACTATACCCTATCCCTTACCGAGTATCTATTGGCTGTTGAAGCTGTAATAGGGCAGATGTGTTCCTTACTTAGAAGTCTGTGGCAGTTGAATATATCATGAGAAAGGTGCCCACAATGGCGTATCTCAATATACTGAGGGAATCTTAACAATTAAACCTGTTTTAGAATGCTACTCTCTGGGTTCCATCTCTAAATGAGGAGCTACTAGCATATGGAGCAACCATTGTGAAAGGTGACCTTCAGGCTATGTATTACTTAGGGTTTCTATTGCTTAGATAGACACAAAGATCAAAATCAAAAGGAGAGAAAAAAGGTTGTTTTTTTTTTTTTTTTTTTTTTTTTTTTATGGCTTGTAGTCCATTATTCATGAAGTCAGGGCAGGTATTCAAGGCAGGAGGATAGAGGCAAGAATTGAAACAGACCATGAAGGAATGTTGCCTACTAGGTTGTTGGTCATGGCTTACCTCTCCTGTTTCCTTATGGAACCCAGGACTACCTTCCCAGGAATGGTACCTTTCAAAGTAAGCTGGGCCGTCCAGTGATCTGGGCCCCTTTACTAATCCAGAATCAAGAAAGTGACCCCAGGAGTTGGCTTCAAGCCAGTCTTCAGAAAAAAAAAATTCTGAACTGAATTTCCATCCTAGCTTCTGTAAAGTTGAAAAAAAACAGAGCAAAACAACAAAAACAAAACAGCAAACACAAACCCTATACCTTATTTCAAAGCTGTAGGCAGTTGAAGCCATCATAAAAGATGTGCTCTTCTAGTCCCTATTCTTACCGAACAGCTACTGGTACTTGAAGTTTTGTTTGGTGAAAGAATACTTCCTGATATATTTATCAAGCAGTTATTGACAGTTAAAGTAGCCATGGAGGAGGTGGAATCCAGTCTCTCTGTGATCCTGTTCTTGATTGTCAACTTAACTACATCTTGAATTAACTACAACTGAAATGGCTGGGCATACCTGTGAGGGATTTTGTTTTCTTAGCTAAATAAGTTGAAGAGAGAAACCCCAATTTTAATCCAGATCTTCTGAGGTAGGAAGAAACAAACACCTTGAATCCAGATTTTTTTGAGATGGGAAATTCCACCTTTAGTCTGGGTCACACATTCTGCTGACAGACTATATAAAAAGGACATAGAAGAAGAAGGCTTGATCTCTCTTTGCCTACTTAACCTCACTATCACTAGCAAGTCAATTCCTTCACTGGCATTAGAGCCCACTTCTCTGGATTCTAGTGTAGACTGAAGACCAGCTGAGACATCCAGCCTCACAGACTGGACAGCTACTGGACTCATGGACCTCCCATTGGCAGACAGCCGTTGTTAGACTAGCTGGAACACTGTGGCCCAGCTGGTCCTGCCTATTTATTTATTCTGATAAATTTTATTTATTTGAGTCAATTAAATATTTATTTAAATATATAAAACATTTATTTAGCTCTAATTATTTACTTATTCTAATAATTCCCCTTTCTGTAGATATAGACTCATTCTACAGGTTCTGTTCCTCTAGAAAATCCTAATACACTATCCTTACTTACTGAGGGCTTCCTGGCAGTAGAATCGACAGTGGAAAGTAAGTTCCAGGACGTGTCCCTCATTTATACAATATTGACACTTGAAGCTTCAGGGAGCAGGTGCTCTCCAGGACATATTCCTTGCTGAGGAGCTGCTGACAGATGAAGCTCTGAGGAGGCAGGTGTCCTTCAGGGCCTCTCCTTTACTGAGGAGATTATGACAATAGAGAGTGCCAGGAGGGAGGTTATGTGCAGTCCCTGTCCCTTGCTGGGGAGCTTTTCACACTTGAAGCTGCCATGGCAAATGATCTTCAGGTCCTTTCCCTTGCTGTGGAGATACTGGGAGTTTATTCCTCCTTGGGTTGGAGCTCTCCAGGCCCTCTGGGTTATTGAGGAGCACCTGGCAGTTGAAGCTGCCTTGTGAGAGGTGCTCCTCAGACTTCATCCATCACTGTGGAGGCAAAACTGAGGCAGGGATCATGATGGAATGGTGCTTTCTGGCTTGCTGTGACTGGCTTGCTTAGCTTGCTTTCTTAGTGCACGCAGGACCAAATGCTCAGAACGGCGCCTTCCATAACAATCTGGACTCTCCTACAGTATTTTCAATCAAAAATGGCCCCATGGGTTGCCTACAGGCCAGTCTTATGGAAGCATTTCTAAATTGAGTTTTCTTCTCAAATGACAGCAGCTACTGGTCTGTCAGGTTGACACAAGCTGCAGTCATTTGA